>JANAVB010034417.1:2239751-2574751 GCA_029216955.1 Iris pallida
AACCTCTCACTCTCTGCCGTCCATTTAATGTTAATATTAATGTTAATATTAATATTAATGTTAATATTAATGTTAATATTAATGTTAATGTTAATATTAATGTTAACATTAATGTTAAATATTAAAATTAACATTAAACTTAACATTAAAATTAATATTAACATTGACATTAACATTAATATTAACATTAACATTAATATAAAAATAAAAATGAAAATTAATATTAACATTAACATTAATATTAACATTAAATGGACGGCTGAGAGTGAGGAGGTTTTTAGGAGATTTTCTAAGGAAAAATTTTGAACCGCTCCTATATATATATATATATATATATATATATATATATATATATATTCTCCTATATATATATATATAAATATATAAATATATATATATATATATATATATATATAGGAGAATATATATATATATATATATATATATATATATATATATATATATATGACTGCAAATGACTGCAAATGAAAAAAAAAAAAAAAAAAAAATATGACTGCAAATGAATTAATTGTATTCAAACAAAGATTATGGCAGCAAACAAGTTTGTTAACAAATAAGCTGATGTCAGAACAAATATTGTTTTGTATTTGCTACATTAATTGGTAGCAAATAAAAATATGGCAACAAGTAAAAATGAATGCTATGCTACATTAATTAAAAGATGATGGCAACAAGTATAATACAGTATTCTGCTACAGTATAATGTTGCCGCAGTATAATGTTTATCAAAAGATAATGTTGCAACAAAATAATGTTTATCGAAAGTTGTCTAACAAGTCTATATTTTATTTTGTTTTTAAATAAATATTTGAAAAGTTTACTAGCGGTTGAAACCAAATGCAGTAAGTATTCCGAAAGGGGAAAAAATAGAGTGATTAAAAAAAATATACTTGTTCTTTAAACAAAAACATTAGATATTGTGTATGAGATGTACAACAATGATTTTATCAGTAATCGTTATTTAGAACAGATACTTCTTTTCTTTTTCTTTTTTCCACTTCTAAAGAAAATACATACATAAGATTTGTCAAACAATATATTTGTAAAATTAGATTTTATCAAAAGAACATGTTTAGCAATGATACGGTTTAAACAATGATTCGATAGAATCCGAATTCAAGATTGTTGGAAATATTTGTTGTTATTTTCAAAAATTTTGTAAACAATATAAAATTTAAAAGTTAATATTACTGGCCTCCGGAAAAGTCACACATGTAGCACTACCTTACGAGTTGATTCGGGTCTATGTGTAGACTAGTTTCGAATGCTCCTAGTGGTAAATTTTTGCTTTACTAGTATCTCCTTGTCGCACACAACTTGGAAAAAGTGACCCTGACTTAGCTCTACCCAGAACAATAACGAAGAACAAAAGAGGTTGAGGAAGACAAAATTTTGAGAGAGTTTCTACGTAAAATTTCCATGTATTGAGAAGAGAAACAACCTCAATGTATATATAGGCTGTTCTCAGTCCTCTCCAACGGACATGAGAATTAAAGCCAATTAACCCAAATGTTGCAAGGATAATAAAGGCCAATTAACACCAAAAAAATGATAAAAATGTGAGAGTAATGAAATTTACGTTAGAAAATTAATGAGACAAACGTTCAGAATTTAAAAGAGTAAAACAGACATGAGCAGAAAATGAATCGGTATTCGGCGTCCGCAGATGTGACCATGTACCTGCACTCATTACACGCACTAAACTGAATCAAGCCGAGCCGGACCAGACAGCAACGACACGCACGCCCGTGGTCCATAGGACACCCACACAAGATTTCATTAAAGCAAAGGAGAACCAAGTGATATATACACTATCACAAGAAAACCCACAGCCGATGTGGGACTATTTATTTTGGAGAACTTTAGCTTTTACCCTTTTAATTTATGTATGGATGTACACACACGGCAATGCATAGACAACTGTGCTTCTTTGGAGCCTCATGCGACGATGAGGGAAATGTTCCCTCTACTTGTGAGTTTCATGCGAACAGGACGGAAGTGTTCTATCTATTTGTGAGCTTCACACGAGCGGGAGGGAAGTGTTTCCTGCTTTGCTTGCTTCTGATGATCTGCTGCACATGACGAAAAGCTTGTTCTGTATTATTTTTCCGCCTTGAGACTTTGTTATTTTTAAGGATCTAAAAGAACACTTTCAAAGTTTTTCGACGAACTATTTACTATAAGGCTGTGTTTGATTGGGCTTTTTTTCCATGGAAAATATTTTCATCACAAATTTTCCACCAATTGTAGTGTTTGATAGCTTATATTTTTCATGGAATTATTTTCCAAAAGACTCTCATTTTCCATATTTTCATCTAAAATGGTGGAAAATGAAACTTGTCCAACCCATAGGAAAATATCATTTTCCATGGAAAATAACTATTTTTCGTGGAAAATAATGGCAATCAAACACCCAAATTAAGTTTTCATTTAAAATTCTATGGAATTTTTTTCCTAGGAAAATAATTCCATGAAATTAATTTCTTTTTCACATATTTTTCACCTTAATCAAACGCACCCTAAGTGGAGTTTGAAATTTTTTTGAATAAAGTAGTTAAATTCATATTTGAGCTCACACGTCCCTACTAATGTATCTTTTCCTTTTGTGATGAAAATATTTTGTATTGACGTCGTGAAATCAGTATTTTGTAGGCACGTGAATAAAAACCATTATCTAGCACTCGACTTGTCGAAGTAGATATTTACTTCGATATACTATGGTTAATTGTTTTGAATTTTCTCAACATCATCGGGAATGCACATGGCTAGTAATATCAAAATTCTTATCTTTTAGATGTGTCAACTGGACGTGACGGCGGAGAGGTTGATATTTGTAGTGGATTTTCCTGTTCAGAGGTGTAATACTTACACTATGTTTGGGAACATTGGAGGGAGAGAAAAATTTGAGAGGAAGAAAAATTGAGGGAAAGGAAAGCTAACTTTACATCTTCTTGTTTGGATGACCAAAAAATGGGAAGAGGAAAAGTAAAAAAATTAACTTTTGTTTGTTTGTGGAAGATAGATAAAATTACTGATTTGTCCTTAACTTTTTCATGATTTTTAAAATAATCAATTGATAAGAGTTAAACTCATCCGTAAGTTTTATTTATATAACGTGAGTTGTAGATTAACTAATCCAGTAATATATATGAAGTTAACTAATAAATAAATCTATAAGATACCTCATACACAAAAAAATTCGTATATTTATGATTTTCTTTTGCTAGAGATATCTCAAAAATCATAAATATATATTTATGAGCTGTCTGCAACTCACGTTTATGATTTTTTTAAGATTAACTATATAAGTGAGTTGTAGATTTTTTTTTAAGATTAACTATATGTACGTGAGTTGTAGATTAACTATACATGTGAGTAGTAGATTTTTTAATATTAACTATATACGTGAGTTGTAGATTAACTAGATTTTTTTTAAGATTAGTTATATATGTTTATATTTATATATTTATTATTAGAGATAATACAGTAATGTACGAAATTTAACTAATAAATAAATCAAAATACAAAATCTTACATTTGAATTAAGATTTAAATAATAAAATATTATCTTTAAAATAATAAACTTTATATTAATTAAACTCCTACGATATTTATTTATTATTTTTGAGATGTCTTATACATGAGTTGTAGATAAAATCAATATTTGCTTAAGATTTAAAAATTGACTTTTTTGGTTTATATTATGTTCTTATTGTTAGAGATAATACAGCATTTTATATGAATTTAAACTGTAAATAAATCAAAATACAAAGTCTTATATTCCATTTAAGATTTAAATGATATGAAATATTATCTTTAAAATAATCAAATTAATAGACTCATATTTAATTTGATTACCTGATATAAAGGGATAAAAGGGATAAGATAGTTTGATTACCTGATATGTAGCAATCACAACCTATAATAATTTTGTGATATGTAAGCTGATAGGAGAGAAATATATATACTACCCGAAGAAAAAAATAAGAATAGGAACGGACAACCTAGAAAAAGAAAGAGAATTGATTGAGGGGTAATTGGGTAAATATTATCCAATTCCCTCAAGCACGTACATTTTCCTCCCGGTTTTGGGAGGAAATTTTTTTGGTGGGACCTACCAAAATTTTCCCTCCAGATTTCCCTCCTCCTATTTCTTTCCCCCTTTCCAAACAACTTAGTTTCTAATTTTTCCTCCACTTTTCCCTCAAATTTTCCCCTCCCTCTGTTTCTCCTCCTTCCCAAACGTAGTGTTAATATGAAAGGCCTCGTTTGGTTCGCGGAATCTCCCGGTTGGAAAAGAAAAGTGACTACTTTCCTATGTTTGGGTGCCTAAGGAATTGAGGAGGAAAGGAAAGTGATTCCCAATGGGAGAAAAATTAGGAGGAAAAGTGATTCCACCCATCCAAGGAAGGAATCACTTTCCCACATTGAAGTATTCACTTTCCTTTCCAAATTCCTTGGCATTGCCAAACATCGGAAAGTAAAATCAATAGGAATTAAAGTTTCCCAAAGGAAAGGAAATGACAAGGAATTGATTTCCTTTCCCTTCCATTCTGCGAACCAAACGAGGCCGAAAGGATAGACTGGAGGCTCACCTATTCAGAGATAATGTGAACATAATAAAAGAAGGAACTTGAATTGGACTGTCGTTTGTGGGCAGATGCTTTCAAACCAGTTGGGACTAAAAATAAGGTATTTAACGAAGGTTATCGTAACTATAGGCTAACCATGGTAAGCGATTATCCCTTATAGGGATGGCCTGAAACATTTTGATGCCCAGGACTAGATACAAAATGATGTCTCTTCTTCAAAAAATATATTGAAAATAAAGTATCATTTTTTTTTGCATGATACAATAAGTCAAAGTGAACTCTTTTGGGCTAGGACTTGATACATGTCAATTAACCTTAAATTTTGCATGAGTATATCTTGGCAAATGGCAATACTACTTCGAAAAAAAATTCCGATGCAATATGTTATTCAACATTTTTTGTTTATGCTTTTTCAATACTAGAATTGAGATATATGGGCTTGTTTACCTAATTTACTGTCACCCCCAGTTTTCAGAAACATGGGTATTTTGTCATTTTGTATTTTGAATATTTTTAAGATTTATTTTATTATTTATGATATTATTTTGGGGTTGAAATTTATTTTATTATTTATGATATTGTTTTGGGGTTATTTGAGTCGGGTTCGAATTTCAACTCAATCCGACTTGAAACGGGGACCCGGGGGATAGTTTGACTCTAGTGGGACCCACACACTAGTTAGACATGGACCACATGATATTAATTTTAGTTCACATGATATTATTTTTAGTTAGTAGTTAGACTAATTATTTATGGATAGGTTTAGTTTAATTAGAGACTTAAAACTAGACTAATTTGACCTCAACCTTTAACCCAATCTTAATTTAAATCAAATAGATTAGTGGAGGACATTTTGGACATTCAAAATGGGGACACCTCATCCTTTTTGGGCAGCCACCTATGGGGGGATAAGGAGTGAGTCACCATCTCTTCCATTTCATTTTATCCATCCATTTTCTCTCTCTTGTCCTTCCCCAAATTTCTAGAGAACAACTCTATTGATTTCATCTCCAAATCCACCATTTCTTCCACGAAATCTCCTTCTCTTCTCCTCTACTCCATAGTTAGAGGGTGCTAGCCAAGTTTGGGAGGATTCGGATCTCGTTCGTGTCCTTTTGGAATCTCTACGTGTCAGTATCGAGTCGGAAGGCTTTTTCCTTTGAAACTCTCTCCCGGAAAGTATAATCTCTTATTTAATCCATCCCTACATGCATATAGGAATATTTTGAACCCATAGGAATGACCCCCATGGTTGTATCTCTATTTGTGTCCATTTCGTGTCCATTTGGAGGTCATAGGAGTGTCCTTTGTGTTGTGGTTGTGTCCTAGTGGAAAAAATCCATATTTTGGACACTTGTATGCATATATATATTGTAGGAATGATTAATTAGTGTTTTAATCTCAGATTTATATTTTTAGAGAGTGGATTGATCTTATTTAGGATGGTTAGAATAAGTTTTATTCAGATAGCTATGTTGGTATCCAAGTATTTTGGCCTACATGTGTTTTTTGTCCAAACAACCCAAATTCGTCATAATTTTTATCCACGTTTTTAGTAGCTAGAGCAACTTAAAAATGTCATAACTTTTAGCTCATAACTCCAATTAACCTTCCATTTTTTAAAAGAAGCGTATCGAAGTTAGCTTTCCAAATATATATTTTAATAAGCTAAATTCATTATATAACTTTCTGTAGAATTATTTGAGTGTCAGCTGTACGAAAGATGAACGCGTTTCGGTGTTTTTGCGATTCCGGGAGCTTCCGGACACGAAAATGTGATCCGTTTGAAGTTTCGAAAAGCTAACATGAAGAGCTATAACATACTTTAATTCTAGAATTTAGTGAAGGTCCAATTGGTACAGTATTGATTTTAAGTAGAAGAGTGACTATGCGACGTAGGCATTTTGTATAACCTATGAGCCTAGTATGGATATCATGTGAATGTAGGTATCATAGATTGTCAAGAATATGTATGATATAGTATATATAGTATATATATATATATATATATATATATATATATATATATATATATATTATTGTTATGTAATATATGTTAGTATAGTGTGTGTGTTTGAATGAGATAAGGATGTGTGTGGTTAGTGGAGAGAAGTGAGATTGATAGAGGATATGTGTTAGTGTGTGTTTGATGTTGTATAGATGGTAGAGTAGTGTGTGTGGGTTGTGAAGGTGAGAGAGTTGGAAGGATCATGCCATCCTATTTGACTTGAGGCTAGTGTAGTTTGTTGAGTGATTTGTGTTTTGGTTGAGTGGTAGTGTGTTTGTATATAGATGTGTGTAGGTGTGTTAGAAGAGAAGGGTGGTGGATTTGGTATATGTGTTTGTGTGTGTGGTTAGATGGTTAGAGAGTGAGAGAATAAGCAGGAAAGCAGCAGGAAAAAGCAGTTAGCAATAAGCAGTAAGCAGGAAAAAATAGTAAGCAGAAGCAGTGCAGGATAGTTTTTTGGGGTTTTTGTGGTCTCGAAATATCCCCTTTTGACCCACCTTAGCCCCAAATACCTACCCACACTTATCAACCACATTTAGTACTACGAAACCCCTAAGTTAGAGAGTGTTTTTAGTGGGTTAGGCGGTTAGTAGGGTAGTGTTTATAGTGGTAGAAAATAAGGTTTGTCAATGTTAGAAAGTATGCCATGTTATGTTATCTTGAGGGTAGTGGTAGATGTTTGAGTTAGTTTTTGAGAAGTTATTTTAGAAGTAGCATTCTAAGTTAGATGGGGGTTAGATAGATGATGTTTGTGAGGGAGAGTGAGTGTGGTTTAGAAGAATGAGTTATGTTAGATGTGGTATCTTGATATCTCAATATTACCTTAAGGTAATGTGTAGGAGAGTAACATATTAGAAAAAATAGTTTTGATGCCCAAGAACCCTAGATTTCTTGGTTGGTGAACACTAGATAGGATAGTATCTAGCTACCCTAAGGAGCCTAGCTACTAGTATCTTGAGTATTAGCGGGGTTTCCTTTGTAATGGGCAAGGTATCGGGATTACCTTAGTAAGGGTAAATGTAGGTAATGGGATATTGTTAAGATATTGAGTTTGATTTCTAAGATGGGGTTAGAGATAGGTTGTCTTGGTAGGTAATGACTAGATGAGGGTAGTTTAGGCTAGTCTTGACCTCCGTTGACCAGAGTTGACTTTTGACCGAAAGTCAACTTCAAGTCAACACTTGACTTAGAATTGACCGAAACCAAACCAGAGTTGACCAGTTGACTGAAAGTCAACTGTTAGTCAACATTGACTAGTTTAACCTAGGGTAGACTCAGTATTGACCAGAGTTGACTTTTTGACCAAAAGTCAACTGTAAGTCAACCCTTGACCCAGATTGGCCTAGTTTGACTTGGATTGACTTCTTGTGACCTTGTTTGACCTTGGTTGTCCTAGTGTGACCCAGTATTGGCTTAGTATGACCTAGTATAACTTAGTTTAGCTTGGTGTGACTTAGTTTGACCTAGTTTTGACTTAGACTTGCATATCATGACTAGATTAGCTTTCCTTTCATTATTAAACCCTGTTTGACTCATAGTATCTTATTTTAGGTCTGTGATTACTCTGAGCGTCTGTTCACCTTATCAGCTCAGGACCACAGGCGAGTACATTCACTGATAGTTTTCATTGTCTTGATATCTACTATATCTGATTCAGTTGTAGTGTCTTACATGATTTCCGATACGACGGTTTACAGACTAGTATACGTTGGATCCTGTCATGAGATATTATTCTCGAATTTTTTTGGTATGTTGGCATGTGATATCCATGTTCATGTACTTATATAGACATCGATTTGGGAGTGGGCTGATCACCTACTTTCGAATCCGTGTCATGATGTGCCATGTCCGGATCCATGATACTATTCGGGGATGGGAAAATTTTTAGGGGTTATGTGATCAAAACCTCCTTGTCACTATTTTGCTAGCGTCACCCTCACCTCACATAGGGTATAGCAGATATCCCATGCCAGGTTATCCAGGTTGGCCAGCATGACTCTCCGTTGAGGTTACCGCGGATTGCCGGGACAAGTGGATAACCCTACCATGACTCCCTAGCCGATCACATATCGCTCTAATAATTCAAATCACATTTTACATTTATTGTCGTATCTTATATTCTAGTTCAGCTTTACTTTCTATACTTCTCACCATGCTATGATTCCATTACTCACATGCTCTACCTGCTTTTATACAGTACCATGATTTGAGACTAAGTTCTGTTTGAAAGAAGGGTTACAACCCCGGTCCTTGTTTGGTTCAAGGGTTGTAACTCGACTTTCAAATGGTTCCCAAGTCGCCTATATCTTTGTCTTGTATTTCATTATACTGTATCTTATAGTATTTGTCAATTCATATGGAACTGCTATTGGTGTTTGTACTTGCTCATTTTTCTGACAGGATACCGTTGACATATTACAGATGATTCTGAGGCAGATTGTCCGACCTATTATGGGGTCGAGTCTGATAGAGTAGACCTGGGCTGTGGTTTGTTAGTAGAGCCACTAGACTTTGCTCACCCTGAGTAGTGTAGCTTAGTTAGGTTTTCCTGGCCTACGAGCCAGCTAGTACTTTTTAGACTGTAGTAGTTTTTATATATTATGTGATTCTCTGGGTTGTTTGTGTATAGCTCTGGACTTGTGTGGATCTTGGACTTATTTCCTGTTCTCATCATTCGTATTTTCCTTTCCATGCTATCTACCTTAGTTTTACATTTGTGATTGAGACTGTATTGCTATGTCACCTCCATTCGGAGTGTATATACTGTACAGGTACATTTATCTGTTTAGTTGTAGTATTTATAGATGACCTAGACAGCGTTCTACCGCCGATGCTACGGCGTAGGCTGGACGAAACCACGTACTCGTGCCCCTAATCAGGGTGCGGGTCGTGACACATTTTTGTGGTGGCCCATGCAGGTCAGAGTCACAATTAGTGTGATCTCGTAATGGTGCTCGACTTAGAGTACTAATTACGAGCCTGCGACTAGGATATGAAATGAGTTACTCAATCACATTTTAGGAAAATTCTGATCTTTTGATTACCATGACAACTCTTCTTGTATTTGAATTCAATTGTCCTCCTTTGATAATATCTTATCTTGTGCCATATTGATCTCTTGGGTTCAATTCGTCTTCAGGATGACAGTGACTTGTTTTCAGGCAGTAGCAGAGCAGATAGCAGGTTCCAATCTTTCGATCTCATTTTCGCATTTGCTTTCTTATAAACTGTCTTGAAATTCAATTACATCTGTTCCTTGATCGTTGGATGAAATTTTGTTCTTGTGATGTGATATTCTTCTGAGATAAGTCGTATGGGCTAGGTCATCTTGATTATGAGATTTTAGAATCCTCTAGGGTCATGCTAGCAGGCATAGTGAGGACATATAGTCGGATTATGGTCGTATTTCTCGGGTGTAGGAATTTAAGATTTTCGCTGCCAAGCATGCGGCAATACGAAAAATTTAAATACCATAATTCTAGAGGTATGTACCATAGTCAAGGACTCTGTGATTATCGTAGCCTTGCTCACTGGCATGACGGAGATTCTGAGTATCATGATTTTGGACAGACGCATACGATTATCGAATTGCATGATTTTTTCTGTGGTTACTTTGTTTTAATTTTTGAGGATGGTTCCTTTAAGGTTGATAGACTTGTAGCACCTAGTTTCTATTTGAGTATAATTTTAAAATGCTATAATTTTAGTCATTTAATTAATGTCATTTAATTCATGCTTTGATTTTGGAGATTTTAATCATTTTAAATTTTTAAGTCATGACTTGTGATTTTGATGTTTTACTAGTGAAACCCTAGGAACTGTTTGACCTGGAGCCTAACAATGTGATTAGGATACTTCAGTGTTATTTCTGGCCCAAGGATATTTTGGTCATTGGACCTCTTTGATTTATTTTGATATTTTGCATTGGTGATTGCTTGGTTTTAATTTCGAGGACGAAATTTTTTAAGGTGGATAGATTTGTCACCCCCACTTTTCAGAAACAGGAATATTTTTGTCATTTTGCATTTTTGAATATTTTTAAAATTTATTTTATTATTAATGATATTATTTTGGAGTTGAAATTTATTTTATTATTTATGATATTGTTTTGGGGTTATTTGAGTCGGGTTCGAATTTCAACTCAATCCGACTTGAAACGGGGACCCGAGGGTAGTTTGACTCTAGTGGGACCCACACACTAGTTAGACATGGCCCACATGATATTAATTTTAGTCCGCATAATATTATTTTTAGTTAATAGTTAGACTAATTATTTATGGATAGGTTTAGTTTAATTAGAGACTTAAAACTAGACTAATTTGACCTCAACCTTTAACCCATTCTTAATTTAAATCAAATAGATTAGTGGAGGACATTTTGGACATTCAAAATGGGAACACCTCACCCTTTTTGGGCAGCCACCTATGGGGGGGATAAGGAGTGAGTCACCATCTCTTCCATTTCATTTTATCCATCCATTTTCTCTCTCTTGTCCTTCCCCAAATTTCTAGAGAACAACTCCATTGATTTCATCTCCAAATCCACCATTTCTTCCACCAAATCTTCTTCTCTTCTCCTCTACTCCATAGTTAGAGGGTGCTAGCCAAGTTTGGGAGGATTTTGGAGCTAGTTCGTGTCCTTTTGGAATCTCTACGTGTCGGTGTCGAGTCGAAAGGCTTTTTCCTTTGAAACTCTCTCCCGGAAGGTATATTCTCTTCTCTAATCCATCCCTACATGCATATAGGAATATTTTGAACCCATAGGAATGACCTCCATGGTTGTATCTCTATTTGTGTCTATTTCGTGTCCATTTGGAGGTCATAGGAGTGTCCTTTGTGTTGTGGTTGTGTCCTAGTGAGAAAAACACCTCTTTTGGACACTTGTATATATATATATATATATATATATATATATATATATATATATATATATATATATATATATATATATATTGTAGGAATGATTAATTAGTGTTTTAATCTCAGATTTATATTTTTAGTGAGTGGATTGATCTTATTTAGGATGGTTAGAATAAGTTTTATTTAGATAGCTATGTTGGTATCCAAGTATTTTGGCCTACATGTATTTTTTGTCCAAACAACCCAAATTCGTCATAATTTTTATCCACGTTTTAGTAGCTAGAGCAACTTAAAAATGTCATAACTTTTAGCTCATAACTCTAATTAACCTTCCGTTTTTTTTAAAAGAAGCGTATCGAAGTTAGATTTCCAAATATATATTTTAATAAGCTAAATTCATTATATAACTTTCTGTAGAATTATTTGAGTGTCAGCTGTACGAAAGATGAACGCGTTTTGGTGTTTTTGCGATTCCGGGAGCTTCCGGACACGAAAATGCGATCCGTTTGGAGTTTCGGAAAGCTAACACGAAGAGCTATAACATACTTTATTTCTAGAATATCGTGAAGGCCCAATTGATACAGTATTGGTTTTAAGTAGAAGAGTGACTATGCGACGTAGGCATTTTGTATAACCTATGAGCCTAGTATGGATATCATATGAATGTAGGTATCATAGATTGTCAAGAATATGTATAATATATATATATATATATATATATATATATATATATATATATATATATATATATATATTATTGTTATGTAATATATGTTAGTATAGTGTGTGTGTGTTTGAATGAGATAAGGATGTGTGTGGTTAGTGGAGAGAAGTGAGATTGATAGAGGATATGTGTTAGTGTGTGTTTGATATTGTATAGATGGTAGAGTAGTGTGTGTGGATTGTGAAGGTGAGAGAGTTGGAAGGATCATGCCATCCTATTTGACTTGAGGCTAGTGTAGTTTGTTGAGTGATTTGTGTTTTGGTTGAGTGGTAGTGTGTTTGTATATAGATGTGTGTAGGTGTGTTAGAAGAGAAGGGTGGTGGATTTGGTATATGTGTTTGTGTGTGTGGTTAGATGGTTAGAGAGTGAGAGAATGAGCAGGAAAGCAGCAGAAAAAAACAGTAAGCAATAAGCAGTAAGCAGGAAAAAGCAGTAAGCAGAAGCAGTGCAGGATGATTTTTTGGGGTTCTTGTGGTCTCGAAACATCCCCTTTTGACCCACCTTAGCCCCAAATACCTACCCACACTTATCAACCACATTTAGTACTACGAAACCCCTAAGTTAGAGAGTGTTTTTAGTGTGTTAGGCGTTATAGTGGTAGAAAATAAGGTTTGTCAATGTTAGAAAGTATGCCATGTTATGTTATCTTGAGGGTAGTGGTAGATGTTTGAGTTAGTTTTTGAGAAGTTATTTTAGAAGTAGCATTCTAAGTTAGATGGGGGTTAGATAGATGATGTTTGTGAGGGAGAGTGAGTGTGGTTTAGAAGAATGAGTTATGTTAGATGTGGTATCTTGATATCTCAATATTACCTTAAGGTAATGTGTAGGAGAGTAACATATTAGAAAAAATAGTTTTGATGCCCAAGAACCCTAGATTTCTTGGTTGGTGAACACTAGATAGGATAGTATCTAGCTACCCTAAGGAGCCTAGCTACTAGTATCTTGAGTATTAGCGGGGTTTCCTTTGTAATGGGCAAGGTATCGGGATTACCTTAGTAAGGGTAAATGTAGGTAATGGGATATTGTTAAGATATTGAGTTTGATTTCTAAGATGGGGTTAGAGATAGGTTGTCTTGGTAGGTAATGACTAGATGAGGGTAGTTTAGGCTAGTCTTGACCTCCGTTGACCAGAGTTGACTTTTGACCGAAAGTCAACTTCAAGTCAACACTTGACTTAGAATTGACCGAAACCAAACCAGAGTTGACCAGTTGACTGAAAGTCAACTGTTAGTCAACATTTGACTAGTTTAACCTAGGGTAGACTCAGTATTGACCAGAGTTGACTTTTTGACCAAAAGTCAACTGTAAGTCAACCCTTGACCCAGATTGGCCTAGTTTGACTTGGATTGACTTCTTGTGACCTTGTTTGACCTTGGTTGTCCTAGTGTGACCCAGTATTGGCTTAGTATGACCTAGTATAACTTAGTTTAGCTTGGTGTGACTTAGTTTGACCTAGTTTTGACTTAGACTTGCATATCATGACTAGATTAGCTTTCCTTTCATTATTAAACCCTGTTTGACTCATAGTATCTTATTTTAGGTCTGTGATTACTCTGAGCGTCTGTTCACCTTATCAGCTCAGGACCACAGGCGAGTACATTCACTGATAGTTTTCATTGTCTTGATATCTACTATATCTGATTCAGTTGTAGTGTCTTACATGATTTCCGATACGACGGTTTACAGACTAGTATACGTTGGATCCTGTCATGAGATATTATTCTCGAATTTTTTTGGTATGTTGGCATGTGATATCCATGTTCATGTACTTATATAGACATCGATTTGGGAGTGGGCTGATCACCTACTTTCGAATCCGTGTCATGATGTGCCATGTCCGGATCCATGATACTATTCGGGGATGGGAAAATTTTTAGGGGTTATGTGATCAAAACCTCCTTGTCACTATTTTGCTAGCGTCACCCTCACCTCACATAGGGTATAGCAGATATCCCATGCCAGGTTATCCAGGTTGGCCAGCATGACTCTCCGTTGAGGTTACCGCGGATTGCCGGGACAAGTGGATAACCCTACCATGACTCCCTAGCCGATCACATATCGCTCTAATAATTCAAATCACATTTTACATTTATTGTCGTATCTTATATTCTAGTTCAGCTTTACTTTCTATACTTCTCACCATGCTATGATTCCATTACTCACATGCTCTACCTGCTTTTATACAGTACCATGATTTGAGACTAAGTTCTGTTTGAAAGAAGGGTTACAACCCCGGTCCTTGTTTGGTTCAAGGGTTGTAACTCGACTTTCAAATGGTTCCCAAGTCGCCTATATCTTTGTCTTGTATTTCATTATACTGTATCTTATAGTATTTGTCAATTCATATGGAACTGCTATTGGTGTTTGTACTTGCTCATTTTTCTGACAGGATACCGTTGACATATTACAGATGATTCTGAGGCAGATTGTCCGACCTATTATGGGGTCGAGTCTGATAGAGTAGACCTGGGCTGTGGTTTGTTAGTAGAGCCACTAGACTTTGCTCACCCTGAGTAGTGTAGCTTAGTTAGGTTTTCCTGGCCTACGAGCCAGCTAGTACTTTTTAGACTGTAGTAGTTTTTATATATTATGTGATTCTCTGGGTTGTTTGTGTATAGCTCTGGACTTGTGTGGATCTTGGACTTATTTCCTGTTCTCATCATTCGTATTTTCCTTTCCATGCTATCTACCTTAGTTTTACATTTGTGATTGAGACTGTATTGCTATGTCACCTCCATTCGGAGTGTATATACTGTACAGGTACATTTATCTGTTTAGTTGTAGTATTTATAGATGACCTAGACAGCGTTCTACCGCCGATGCTACGGCGTAGGCTGGACGAAACCACGTACTCGTGCCCCTAATCAGGGTGCGGGTCGTGACACATTTTTGTGGTGGCCCATGCAGGTCAGAGTCACAATTAGTGTGATCTCGTAATGGTGCTCGACTTAGAGTACTAATTACGAGCCTGCGACTAGGATATGAAATGAGTTACTCAATCACATTTTAGGAAAATTCTGATCTTTTGATTACCATGACAACTCTTCTTGTATTTGAATTCAATTGTCCTCCTTTGATAATATCTTATCTTGTGCCATATTGATCTCTTGGGTTCAATTCGTCTTCAGGATGACAGTGACTTGTTTTCAGGCAGTAGCAGAGCAGATAGCAGGTTCCAATCTTTCGATCTCATTTTCGCATTTGCTTTCTTATAAACTGTCTTGAAATTCAATTACATCTGTTCCTTGATCGTTGGATGAAATTTTGTTCTTGTGATGTGATATTCTTCTGAGATAAGTCGTATGGGCTAGGTCATCTTGATTATGAGATTTTAGAATCCTCTAGGGTCATGCTAGCAGGCATAGTGAGGACATATAGTCGGATTATGGTCGTATTTCTCGGGTGTAGGAATTTAAGATTTTCGCTGCCAAGCATGCGGCAATACGAAAAATTTAAATACCATAATTCTAGAGGTATGTACCATAGTCAAGGACTCTGTGATTATCGTAGCCTTGCTCACTGGCATGACGGAGATTCTGAGTATCATGATTTTGGACAGACGCATACGATTATCGAATTGCATGATTTTTTCTGTGGTTACTTTGTTTTAATTTTTGAGGATGGTTCCTTTAAGGTTGATAGACTTGTAGCACCTAGTTTCTATTTGAGTATAATTTTAAAATGCTATAATTTTAGTCATTTAATTAATGTCATTTAATTCATGCTTTGATTTTGGAGATTTTAATCATTTTAAATTTTTAAGTCATGACTTGTGATTTTGATGTTTTACTAGTGAAACCCTAGGAACTGTTTGACCTGGAGCCTAACAATGTGATTAGGATACTTTCAGTGTTATTTCTGGCCCAAGGATATTTTGGTCATTGGACCTCTTTGATTTATTTTGATATTTTGCATTGGTGATTGCTTGGTTTTAATTTCGAGGACGAAATTTTTTTAAGGTGGATAGATTTGTCACCCCCACTTTTCAGAAACAGGAATATTTTTGTCATTTTGCATTTTTGAATATTTTTAAAATTTATTTTATTATTAATGATATTATTTTGGAGTTGAAATTTATTTTATTATTTATGATATTGTTTTGGGGTTATTTGAGTCGGGTTCGAATTTCAACTCAATCCGACTTGAAACGGGGACCCGAGGGTAGTTTGACTCTAGTGGGACCCACACACTAGTTAGACATGGCCCACATGATATTAATTTTAGTCCGCATAATATTATTTTTAGTTAATAGTTAGACTAATTATTTATGGATAGGTTTAGTTTAATTAGAGACTTAAAACTAGACTAATTTGACCTCAACCTTTAACCCATTCTTAATTTAAATCAAATAGATTAGTGGAGGACATTTTGGACATTCAAAATGGGAACACCTCACCCTTTTTGGGCAGCCACCTATGGGGGGGATAAGGAGTGAGTCACCATCTCTTCCATTTCATTTTATCCATCCATTTTCTCTCTCTTGTCCTTCCCCAAATTTCTAGAGAACAACTCCATTGATTTCATCTCCAAATCCACCATTTCTTCCACCAAATCTTCTTCTCTTCTCCTCTACTCCATAGTTAGAGGGTGCTAGCCAAGTTTGGGAGGATTTTGGAGCTAGTTCGTGTCCTTTTGGAATCTCTACGTGTCGGTGTCGAGTCGAAAGGCTTTTTCCTTTGAAACTCTCTCCCGGAAGGTATATTCTCTTCTCTAATCCATCCCTACATGCATATAGGAATATTTTGAACCCATAGGAATGACCTCCATGGTTGTATCTCTATTTGTGTCTATTTCGTGTCCATTTGGAGGTCATAGGAGTGTCCTTTGTGTTGTGGTTGTGTCCTAGTGAGAAAAACACCTCTTTTGGACACTTGTATATATATATATATATATATATATATATATATATATATATATATATATATATATATATATATATATATATATATATATATATATATATATATATATATATATTGTAGGAATGATTAATTAGTGTTTTAATCTCAGATTTATATTTTTAGTGAGTGGATTGATCTTATTTAGGATGGTTAGAATAAGTTTTATTTAGATAGCTATGTTGGTATCCAAGTATTTTGGCCTACATGTATTTTTTGTCCAAACAACCCAAATTCGTCATAATTTTTATCCACGTTTTAGTAGCTAGAGCAACTTAAAAATGTCATAACTTTTAGCTCATAACTCTAATTAACCTTCCGTTTTTTTTAAAAGAAGCGTATCGAAGTTAGATTTCCAAATATATATTTTAATAAGCTAAATTCATTATATAACTTTCTGTAGAATTATTTGAGTGTCAGCTGTACGAAAGATGAACGCGTTTTGGTGTTTTTGCGATTCCGGGAGCTTCCGGACACGAAAATGCGATCCGTTTGGAGTTTCGGAAAGCTAACACGAAGAGCTATAACATACTTTATTTCTAGAATATCGTGAAGGCCCAATTGATACAGTATTGGTTTTAAGTAGAAGAGTGACTATGCGACGTAGGCATTTTGTATAACCTATGAGCCTAGTATGGATATCATATGAATGTAGGTATCATAGATTGTCAAGAATATGTATAATATATATATATATATATATATATATATATATATATATATATATATATTATTGTTATGTAATATATGTTAGTATAGTGTGTGTGTGTTTGAATGAGATAAGGATGTGTGTGGTTAGTGGAGAGAAGTGAGATTGATAGAGGATATGTGTTAGTGTGTGTTTGATATTGTATAGATGGTAGAGTAGTGTGTGTGGATTGTGAAGGTGAGAGAGTTGGAAGGATCATGCCATCCTATTTGACTTGAGGCTAGTGTAGTTTGTTGAGTGATTTGTGTTTTGGTTGAGTGGTAGTGTGTTTGTATATAGATGTGTGTAGGTGTGTTAGAAGAGAAGGGTGGTGGATTTGGTATATGTGTTTGTGTGTGTGGTTAGATGGTTAGAGAGTGAGAGAATGAGCAGGAAAGCAGCAGAAAAAAACAGTAAGCAATAAGCAGTAAGCAGGAAAAAGCAGTAAGCAGAAGCAGTGCAGGATGATTTTTGGGGTTCTTGTGGTCTCGAAACATCCCCTTTTGACCCACCTTAGCCCCAAATACCTACCCACACTTATCAACCACATTTAGTACTACGAAACCCCTAAGTTAGAGAGTGTTTTTAGTGTGTTAGGCGTTATAGTGGTAGAAAATAAGGTTTGTCAATGTTAGAAAGTATGCCATGTTATGTTATCTTGAGGGTAGTGGTAGATGTTTGAGTTAGTTTTTGAGAAGTTATTTTAGAAGTAGCATTCTAAGTTAGATGGGGGTTAGATAGATGATGTTTGTGAGGGAGAGTGAGTGTGGTTTAGAAGAATGAGTTATGTTAGATGTGGTATCTTGATATCTCAATATTACCTTAAGGTAATGTGTAGGAGAGTAACATATTAGAAAAAATAGTTTTGATGCCCAAGAACCCTAGATTTCTTGGTTGGTGAACACTAGATAGGATAGTATCTAGCTACCCTAAGGAGCCTAGCTACTAGTATCTTGAGTATTAGCGGGGTTTCCTTTGTAATGGGCAAGGTATCGGGATTACCTTAGTAAGGGTAAATGTAGGTAATGGGATATTGTTAAGATATTGAGTTTGATTTCTAAGATGGGGTTAGAGATAGGTTGTCTTGGTAGGTAATGACTAGATGAGGGTAGTTTAGGCTAGTCTTGACCTCCGTTGACCAGAGTTGACTTTTGACCGAAAGTCAACTTCAAGTCAACACTTGACTTAGAATTGACCGAAACCAAACCAGAGTTGACCAGTTGACTGAAAGTCAACTGTTAGTCAACATTTGACTAGTTTAACCTAGGGTAGACTCAGTATTGACCAGAGTTGACTTTTTGACCAAAAGTCAACTGTAAGTCAACCCTTGACCCAGATTGGCCTAGTTTGACTTGGATTGACTTCTTGTGACCTTGTTTGACCTTGGTTGTCCTAGTGTGACCCAGTATTGGCTTAGTATGACCTAGTATAACTTAGTTTAGCTTGGTGTGACTTAGTTTGACCTAGTTTTGACTTAGACTTGCATATCATGACTAGATTAGCTTTCCTTTCATTATTAAACCCTGTTTGACTCATAGTATCTTATTTTAGGTCTGTGATTACTCTGAGCGTCTGTTCACCTTATCAGCTCAGGACCACAGGCGAGTACATTCACTGATAGTTTTCATTGTCTTGATATCTACTATATCTGATTCAGTTGTAGTGTCTTACATGATTTCCGATACGACGGTTTACAGACTAGTATACGTTGGATCCTGTCATGAGATATTATTCTCGAATTTTTTTGGTATGTTGGCATGTGATATCCATGTTCATGTACTTATATAGACATCGATTTGGGAGTGGGCTGATCACCTACTTTCGAATCCGTGTCATGATGTGCCATGTCCGGATCCATGATACTATTCGGGGATGGGAGAATTATTAGGGGTTATGTGATCAAAGCCTCCATGTCACTATTTTGCTAGCGCCACCCTCACCTCACGTAGGGTGTAGCAGATACCCCATGCCAGGTTATCCAGGTTGGCCGGCATGACCCTCCGTTGAGGTTACCGCAGATTGTCGGGCCAAGTGGATAACCCCACCATGTCTCCCTAGCCGATCACATATCGCTCTAATAATTCAAATCACATATTACATCTATTGTCGTATCTTATATTCCAGTTCAGCTTTACTTTCTGTACTTTTCACCATGCTATGATTCCATTACTCACATGCTCTACCTGCTTTTATACAGTACCATGATTTGAGACTAAGTTCTGTTTGAAAGAAGGGTTACAACCCCGGTCCTTGTTTGGTTCAAGGGTTGTAACTCGGCTTTCAAATGGTTCCCAAGTCGCCTATATCTTTGTCTTGTATTTCATTATACTGTCTCTTATAGTATTTGTCAATTCATATGGAACTTCTATTGGTATTTGTACTTGCTCATTTTTCTGACAGGATACCGTTGACATATTACATATGATTCTGAGGCAGATTGTCCGACCTATTATGGGGTCGAGTCTAATGGAGTAGACCCGGGCTGTGGTTTGTTAGTAGAGCCACTAGACTTTGCTCACCCTGAGTAGTGTAGCTTAGTTAGGTTTGCCTGGCCTACGAGCCAGCTAGTACTTTTTAGACTGTAGTAGTTTTTATATATTATGTGATTCTCTGGGTTGTTTGTGTATAGCTCTGGACTTGTGTGGATCTTGGACTTATTTCCTGTTTTCATCATTCGTATTTTTCTTTCTATACTATCTACTTTAGTTTTACATTTGTGATTGAGACTGTATTGCTATGTCACCTCCATTCGGAGTGTATATACTGTACAGGTACATTTATCTGTTTAGTTGTAGTATTTATAGATGACCTAGACAGCGTTCTACCGTCGATGCTGCGGCGTAGGCTGAACGTTACCACGTACTCGTGTCCCTAATCAGGGTGCGGGTCGTGACATTTATCAGCAACAGATAAACTCAAGAAACATAAAAAAAAGAGCTAAAATCAGGAGGAACAAAAGTTACAAGAGGAACAAAAGTTACAAAATATTTCAGTTTGAAAACGAAATCATTGTGAAATCTTAAGTGCAAAGATTTACGAAAATATATTCAACTCTAGGAACCTATAATTTTAAGTGTGAAATCTTAAGTGCATAGATAAACGAAAAGACTCATCGCCATCGGCTCATCAGTATTCAACACCAATGACATAAAGAACTTTGTGTTTCTATTATAAGCAAAAGAGAGAATTAAAATGAAAAATTTTAAAAAAAACTTATTGCTGGTCATCTGGAATCGAAAGCGACGTTAAGAACTTTTTTTCCTCAAAAATGTAAAAGAAAATCTGAAGTGATGGGAAGACTAGTTTTTTTCTTTGAAATTGAAGAGTCGGACGGCTATCCAATTCCAATAAGCCATGTCCCATTTGTTGAATTGCTACAATGATTTTTTTTCTGACCTTGGACTTTGAAGAAGAAATCAGAATATGTTTCATTATTTGTTATTATTAATAACATTTAAAAAAATTGGGACCCCTTGGGATTTGGGGCCCAGGGCGCAAGCCCTGTTTGCCCCTCCTCTAGGCCGCCCCTGATCCCTTAATTATCTACTTTGGGATTAGTAACATGATATCTTCACCTTTTGTAGGAACGTTGAGCACCTCAAGAGGGAGGGGGAATTAGAGTTCGTGTGTGCAGCGGAAAGATAATCACCTAAAAATTCTAAGCCATATCACAAGTGTATAGATAAATGAGCAAACTATGAAATTTAAATGCAGAGAGTAAAAAGAATCAAAAAAGCAAACTCATAACACATCGATGTATACTAGTTTTCCTCTGAGATGACTAGTCCAGTCTCAAGTACTCTTGCTCGATGTTAATCCACTATGGCAAGCTTTAAACAAGCACTTGTAGCTCCTTACAACCACGAGTTTTTATACGAAGGACTCGCAACTTCAAATGCGGCAAACTTGAAAACTGGAACGTTTTCGGAGAGCATACTTTACAACTCGAACAACCAAACTCTAAATTGAAACGGAATGACACTTGGCTTGGTTAGGAGTTTTTAAAGGCTAAATATGAAAGTGAATAGCTCTGGAATACTTTTAAATTGAGAGAGAATAGAGGAAAGAATGAATGATTTGGAATAAAAAGTTTTTCTCTATTTATAGTATTTTTGGGACAAAGTTTAGGTCCATAAATTTTGTAATTCGAAAAGTGGTTACAGATATTTAGGAAGACCAAATTGTTCTGGAAACAAACTAACAGAACTCGGACAGAGTTCGGGCCGAATTTGGGTAGAGTTTTTTGTTTTGTTTTTGGAAGCAATAAGTAATTGTGGCGAACTCGCCTCCACTAGGGCTCGAACTCCCGACCACTTGGGCCATATGCATCTCTCTTAACCACTAGGCTAGAGATCATTTGCTAATTCGGGTAGAGTTCTCATAGAGTTCTCATATGAATATTTATTCAAATAATGTATGGGCTTTTTGTATGGCTATTGGATATGGGTTTGATATAAGATTGAATATAGGATTAGGTATATAGGTAGGCTTTTGAATGTGGAGTTTGGAAAGCCAGTTGCCAATCCGATTAACGTACCTTACATTCTTTCTAGACTCAAAAAAGAAAAATACAGAATAAAATAGAAAAACAAATCTTCATATGCGTCTGTAGTTTTTGTATGAGGAAGACGTCGAGTAGTAGCTTGTTGGAAGTAGACGTTATGTTCTTGTACCTGTAATGTATTATTTGTAATATCGACCAAAATCTATATTGATTATCAAAATCAGGTGTGACTATGACCAATGGACCAACACCTTCAACCACTACCTCTCCGCCACCCACCTCGCCGCCGAGATCAACCGCCGTAAGACCATCACCATCCTCGTCCTCGACAACCCCACCATGTCCTCTCTCCTCGCCATGCACCTCTCCCTCTAGCCCTCAAGAATGTCCTCTCCCTCTACATCCTCGTCGACTACTTCTCCGCCAAGAAGCTGCACCAGATCACCGGCGGCATTGCCCTCTCCTCCACCGTCTTCCAGTCCACCAGCTCCGCGCTTAGGATGGCTGACTTCGTCAGTATAACGGACCACCGGGCCAGGAGGGTCACCTTCTATATATGCGATAAGGCGGCCATGCTGCTCTAACACAGCGTTACCGTCTACGAGTCCCTGGACTTGCGGAGGTCCCACAGCGTATAAAACATATATCTGGCGTATATTTACCCAAAAAGATTGTTAAGCTAACTCCAGCTAAAACAAATATTAAACGTAGGAGTAGCTTTTAAAAATAAAGAAATAGTTTATACGTCCCATTTTAAGGCGTAAATTTATGAAATATATTTTATGCCCTTCTTTTAGGTATTTTATGCCCTTCTTTTAGGCGTAATGAGTCTATATTCATAATAACCCAAAACTATGTTCTTTATACGACAATATTCAGAAACTTGTATGTTTCTCATGCAATGTTCTATTTTTTTATTGTGGGAATTTGGTGGTTCTATTGTTCATAGCATACCTTTGACCGAATGACCGAATGCGGACAATAGCTCGAAGGTTTTGATTCTCGTTTGTCTAGTGAGATTTTTGTGATACTTGATCTCAATTATTTGGGAAGTTCGCCAAAGGTAATCTGGACATGATGATTGATTCTATTTAATCTTGCTGGGAATAGGTGTGAGGCATCATTGAACTCGATGGAGGTTGGTGGTGAAGATAAAAAGTGCGAGGATCATCGAAAGTGACAGAAATCATAACATAAATTTATTAATCAAATTAAATACATTTTTTGTTGCATATTTCTGGATGGACTCACCTTTGTAGCATTCCAGATTCAAATACCAAAGCCGAGAGGTGGGTTAGTGTTTAAGTGGTGTTCTCCCATGGGACTAGAGCTTAATAATGACGGGTTGCTTATGTTGGATTTTGTTACATGTTAACACCTTAATAAATGCATATTTTCTATTAGTACTTCTACCAACACATTTTTATCAATGCACATTTTAAGTGAAGGATTTTGTTAACATGTGCCCTTAGGCCTCGTTTGGTTCGCGGAAAGAAAATGGAAGAAAATTGATTCTATAATATTTTCTTTCCATTGGAAAATTACAATTCCAATCAATTTTTTTTTATGGTGTTTGGAAAAAGCAAGAAAATTAAGAAGGAAAGTGAATCCTTAGAGAGAAAAAAATGAATCATTAGGTTGGTGGGAGGAACCACTTTTCCCCCTATTTGCCCTCCTCTTGGGAATCAAATTTCTTTCCTCCACATTTTCTTTGGCATCCAAACCACTTTCCTTTCCCAATGCTCCAATTTCGGAAACCAAACGTATAAGGATAATTAATGCTTGACATTTTACTTTGAAAATTGTGGTAAACATTTAATAAATATTAAAAAATAATATTTTTGTATTGAAAAATATTATCAGGATCCAATAGATTAATTTTTAATGTTAATTTTTTTGCATCAAGTTTTGATAACGATTTCCAATAGAAAATAATTTTTTTTAATGTTTATTGGATGGTAATCACAATTTTCAAAGTAAAAAGTTAAACATTAATTTTAACATATACCCTTAGGCCTCGTTTGGTTCGCAAAAACACCAGGTTGGAAAACGAAATTGAGTACTTTCCTATGTTTGGGTGCAAAAAAAATTGAGGAAAGAAAAGTGATTCCCAATGGAAGAAAAATTAGGGGAAAAGTGATTCCATCCATCCAAGCAAGGAATCAATTTTCCACATTGAAGTATTCACTTTCCTTTCCAAATTCTTTGGCATTTCTAAACATCGGAAAGGAAAATCAATGAAAATTATAATTTTTCAAAGGAAAGAAAATGCCAAGGAATTGATTTAATTTTTCTTCCATTCCGCGAACCAAACAAGGCCTTAGGACACATGTTAACAAAACCCTTAAGTGAAATACATTGATAAATGTGCTGATGAAAGTACCAATATAAAATACACATTTACCAATATTTTTTTCTCCTTGACATATGTTAATAAAACCCATTAATATTTGGCCACGGGTGGAGGAGTGGTCAGATAACAGATTGCTAGTTTGTGCTCGTCTTAGTGATTTTGGTATTGTACAAGTTTGATGGCGGAAGGAAAAGCCCTCTTTAAGGGCCTAAGAGCATCCACAGTTGGAAAGGTTTCAAGTGCTACATTTTAACTTTAGTTAAAATTTATAGCACTTGAAGGATGCAGTGGACACTTGTTCACACTTGAAAAATGGTAGAAAGTTAGAAGGCACTCTAAATTTGAAGGGTCTCGTAGCTCAGTTACAACATATTATGGGCCCACCGAAACCAACCGCGTGCCCTCTCTTTCCTCTGGTTCTCTCCGATTCTTTTTTTTAGCCCCCTCTGTCTCCTTTTCCTCTTCTCTTTTTCCTTTTCCGAGCCACCAAGAACACAGACATCTCCCTCTTTCCTTTTTCCTACAAGGTTTGTGTTATATCCTTGCCATCTCGCTGAAGGCCTCATTCTCTCCGAGGTATGTGATCTTATTCTTCTTCTTCTTTTTCTCTTTATGTATTTATCTCCTCCTTCATCGAGTAGATCTCGAGCTGCTCGAATTACTCCATTCGAACTCGTTTTCGGTTGGCCGGTCAAGGAATCGAGCGGACGTGAGAGCATGGAAATGATTCGAATATTTGAGAATGACTCTAAGGATTGGAATAGATGTTGCTCGATGAACTGAGTTAGCATAGATCGATGCATTTTGAGAAAATATGTTGCTCGATGACTTAAGATATACGAATGAATATACGTGATTATGGGTTTGAGAAAAATGATCATGTGACTAGTTTGAAGATAATGATCGAATTTTTTATCTTGAAATATCGAAGAGGTTGTGGTATATCCAATTTGCATAATAGCATTAGTTGCACGACTCGAAATTCATTGCAAATGAAGATCGTCAGGTTACGTATATCATCGATGGTATTGAGGCGTATCAAAGATCGATATACGATTACTTGGGGGTACTCTGATTCGAGGAATGACTATCGTGTAAAGTGTTATTATTTTGATGGATGCTATACTTGGGATTTTGATTGGAATTAATGCTTGGATGAAAATGATCGTGTCTTGTTTTCTTCGATGATAACCATAATGTCGACGATCTTGTCTTAGGCGAGCACAAATCCAACCTCGCACATGTGTCACATCGAATTTGGAACGATCGTTCTGCGTGAGTACTGACATGGTGATTCATGTCACAGGAATGATCGAACTCAGGAAATCAGGGCTGGTAATTTGGATTGCTTCGACTTGTGGTTTGATACAAAGGTGAATTCGAGGATGGGTCGGACTTGTGATTGACGATTAAGTAAACTTGAGGATTGAGTAGATCTAAACTACGTTTCGATGATGAATTAGTCTAGACTCAATGCAATATTTATGCCCCGATGAGAATGATTATCCTATAGGACTGCATGGTGATTTCATGTCCAGTATGGATGATCAGACTTGCATGAGATTGGGGCGTGACATATTATTATGCTAGACGACCTTGTAATCAAATACGTGAATTGTGATAAGCGACTTACGGAATATGGAATAAGGATTATGGTTAAGTAACAAACGTGTCATAGCATGCTTGACTTGGGAAGGATGGATAGGTGGATTATATCGAACGTGTTCAAAGAGACAGACTATGTGAGTTGCTTGTTGGACGAGCAATATGGATATATCGAGGAATTGGTTAAGTGAACTTACATAGGATGGCTTTGCTGAATGACTCGGACCCCTTGGACTAAGTGTTGCAAGTGCGAATAAAAGGAATCTATGCTCGAAGTTTAAAAATCGAAGTGATGCGAACTTTGGTAGAAAATCTGTATTATCAACTTTGGTTTGACCTTAGGATTGGGATCAGTGTTGATATTATTATTGGAAAACTATGATTCCAATACTGGCGGATGACTTTAGCCTAGAAGGATAGCCTGACAGTTAGGCAGACGTCCTAGTACGAAGAGATAGAAATTTTGGAGACACCACTCATGAGTTTTGGCTGAAATACATATATTTCAAAGACGCTTGAATATATGCACGATCCAACTCGAGTGGTGATGGCGGATTCTCAATCATGAGGCTTGGCTGAAATGTACGTATTTTAGGGACGCCTGAAATATATGCACGATCCAACTAAGTGATATGTTGAATTCAAGTAAGACTAGAGGAACGAGAAGGTATCAAGAATTTTGAAATCGTGTTTCGAAGAAATATTGATGGTAGTACGATCATTAGAGTTGAGACAAACGTGAATGTTGGTTGATCGGGTGGTTTGCCTAGAACTGAGATTGTCCGTGTGCGCAACGAGTGTAAGTTATCCAAGTCGAGATATAGTTGTTCGTGTCGAAAGATAACCAAAGCACGAGCGTGGCACGAATTGAAGAAACGTATAGGAGGATTGTGTGCGAGAATCGTTGGATGTTGAATCAAGTTATAAGTCGATAAGTGTACTCAGTTAGTTTCGAGGATAAAAATTTTTCTAAGTGGTGTATAATGTAATGTCCCGTCCCCTCAGCTCAATCGGAGGAATCAAAATGCCAACGGCGTTCGAACTTAGCCATACAACGGCTGTTCGAAGAACTGCTCGGTCGAGGCGACTCCTCACTCAGGTGGGTGGCTTCGGTGAACTTGTCTCAGCTTGGCCTTCACACTAATAAAATAAAAGTTTTCAAATGCACAAGTAGACTTGATAATAAAATGGGCGAATCCACATAGCTAAGGGAATAATTCCAAGTCGGGTTGCATTTAGTTAGAATATGGAAAGGTCCCACGGTCGGCTTAGAATTGTTGCACGGTGTGCTTTCAAAATGACACTCGGTCCTTCATTCCGTGGCTTGGGAGAAGAAAGGTTGGTCTTCGCCACAAAGCTATGAATTAGCCTAAGTTATAGATGTCGCACGCATAAATACTTAATAAAGCATGTACGGTCCCATCGTTCAAGGCTTAGCGTAGCCTTTGCTCGTCCCACAGGTTAAGTTTTATCGTACGGCCTGTGGCGTAAGTCTAAGCACCCAAAGAACTTGGTTGTTCAAGAAGAACGCGTGCACGGCACGTTCCCACGATGCAAGGCTTAACGCAGCCTTTGCTCGTCAAGTTGTTGTACGATTAAGTTATGCAGAGTATTGCTAGGCTACCGAAGTCATAGCAAGCATTGTCCTATATTTTCTGCGATTGTCAAGTCACATAGTCTCATATTCTTAAGGCTCGTCATATAAAGTATGACTTGGAGTGTAGTGTCGCATAGAACATAAGTCGGTTTAAGTTACGAGCCATGGGTGGTTCAATGAAAAGTTACCCACGATCTACGACACCTAAGAAACACGCTTTGTTCAAGTTATGCTTGAAGGCTGTCACGCCCTGCTCCCGTAGGAGCGATCGTCCTCGCTAAGGCGTGATGTCGCGTAAGCCTAGATTGTAGTCACGCAAGTCAGGTCCATAACAGCCTATTACAGGCTAAGTGATGGGGGTTGTCGCACAGAAGTCCCAAACAGAAATATTGAATAGTCAGCAGCGGAAATTTGAAGCAAAACACAAGTCATACAAAATACTCTTTTATTGATATTGAACAAAGATTACAATGTGGGAACGAGGTCAAATTACAAGTCTCTCAAGCTCACTTTTCTCTCGTATTACAAGTTACTCTGCTCTCTCTCATTTCTCAATACAAGCTTCAAGGCGACGAGTGACAGATTCTTCGGAATAGCGATGTCCATATATTATGTCCCGTATAAGTTCTGACTCCATGCGGCTACACGCCTTGAGACGGCAAGGAACTCCGTGCCTCGACGCATCCAAACGAGCTCCGTGCCATCGGGCTTCTACCTGTGCTTGCACATGAAAATTGTGTAGGTGTCAGTACTCAACTGTACTAGTGGAGTGAGCTCCTAGCCCACCCATACAAAACTGACACGTTCATTTACTTTGTGCAGCTTAATTCCCTTTTTGGTTGTCTTGCCTTAGGATCAATTTAAGGACAGAGTCACCTTAGCCTATACTTGGCAACGCAACGACAGGGTCGTGCTATACTCTATTCGTGGCTTCAATACATATTCGAGGCAATGCCTCACCAAGTAGAAACTTATGTAAACTCGGCCGTGCCAAGACTTTCACTTGTTTTTATGTGCCTCTAGACCATTATCGTGCCAATGACGTCAAGGGGACGACTCGTGCTGGTCGTGCCAATAGAATTTATCATGCCTTAAGATCGAGGCCGTGCCTCCCAAGGATCAACCAGACTTAACCAAGTTGCCTTACGGTCCTTCTTGACTTAACTCGAGACGACTCGATGACGACGCCACATTCATGCTGAAGCACGTATCCTTGTTGTAGCACCTAGTTTCTAAAATAAGAGTAATTTTGAACTTTTGTATATTTTAATTATTTAATAATGTTATTTAAATCATGATATGATTTATGGTGATTTTTAATCAATTTAAAACTATTTAAATCAATAACTTGTGATTTTTATGTTCGGCTAGTGTAACCCTAGAGACTGCATGACCTAGAGACTAACCTTGACCACGGTAACCTAACCATGTAATTAGGATGACTAATTGTAACTTTTTAGCCTAGGAGTATTTTGGTCATTTTGACAATTTTGTGAAATTCTAAATTATATTAATTAAATATGTGCTAGTTAATTATTTGAGACTTGATCTAGAAGTTTAGGCTAATCTAGATTAGTCATGAGGATTAGATGATGATTAAAACTTTCCTACTAGATGCCAAGATTACAAATATCTAGATATTGTGATTGGTAAGATATTTTGTATAGATATTAGTAAAGAAAACCTAGTTTACATGTAAGCCTTTGATTTAGACTTTAATTGCATGGAAGAACCTTAGCCACACATCTAGACATTGCCAAAACCATAATTCCTATTGAGATGACCAACCACAACCTAGAAAATCCCTTATAAGTATCATCATGTAGTGTTCTTGCCTCTTTTTAAATACCTATAAGAAAACCCTAATTAGTTCTTCCACAAACCTTCACCAATTCTTCATTTCTCCTCCAAATTGGACCAAATCAATTGTGTTGGACTCCCCTATAGTAAAGAATACCCATAGTGGGCAGCTAGCAAGAATTCTAGGGCTTGGGATCATTGCAAGTGGGAGAAGAGCTCTCATTTCAAAGCCTATTCATTGAGGTTTCACCCTCAATAGGTAAATCCTATCAAACCCTAATGAAGTCCTGATTTTTCTCCATAGTTGCATTCATTTAGGTATGCCGTAGCTGTCCCTCAAGTTTGGTAAGAAATCGTGTCCATTTAGTGTCCGTATCGGACACGTATCGGTGTGCTTTTGAAAGTATTTGGTGAAATATCACATAGAATTGAAAATCAGTAATTTGCAAAACTAATTGAACAAAAATGTAGATCTATATGTGTATTTCAACTTTTGTGAAGACTATCCATGCTTTCGTGTCCCCTACGTGTCCCGAATCGAACTAGACACAGCACGACACCCCCGTGCTGTGTTCTGCTACTCGACCCCTATTTCTCTCTACACAGGACACAAGGACACGTGATTTTTGAGGTAGATGTTGGGGCAATGTCTGAAATTAACCTCCTAAAGTTTCAGGACACCCCGTGTCGTGTCGGACACGAAAACCCGCCCACACTGGTCTTACAATGCTGCACCCGTACGGAATTTTGCCCACTGATATGCGTCTCGTTCACGCGACACGGCTCACTTGGACACGATTCAGACACATCTACACATACCCCTAGTCCCCCTCTACTCCTAGACACGAGTACGACGTGTCACGTGTCGTATGTCATGCGCACGACTCTGTGACACGCCCGCACGAGACTGTGTAGAGCAGTCGTGCCTGTGTGTGTCTGTACGTGTTTGTGAGTGTCTGGACACGTTGTGTCATGTTGTATAGACAACATATGACTCGTGGGACACACTAACACATGCACGATACTTTACCAACCATTAATTTGGGTTTTTATATGATTTTTGAACTGGGTTAGGGGTTTTCCCCATTTTTCTGATACAGTTTACAGTATTCAGTTTTCTGAGTTTTTTTTAATGCATTTTAATTAATTTAAAAATATAAATTTTGCATGATTATATATGTTGACATATCAGGGATATTGGACTTCGTGTCTGGGTTCAATATGGAGAAGTTTTGGTTGAGTTTTGGGTGTTTCAAGTGTGTGATTATGAGTCATATTTGGGACTTGGTCTTTTTCATTCCTGTTTACAGAGTAACATGGCAACTTGGCCATGTTTGCAAATGCAGCAGGGGTTATGTTTCTGAGTGTATGTGAGGGGTAGCCACTTGTGACTGTCTAGTTAGCATTGGTGTGTGTGGCTTGTGTTAGAGTGCCATTTGTGTGCAGCTAAGTGGAATGTCTAGGAGTGTATCCAAATATTGGTATGTATCTCACAGTATAGTGTATATAGATATATATGTATCTAATTGTAAATGGCAAGATATATAGTTGAATATATATATATATATAATTTTACATATATGTATGTTAGAATGTATACTTTGTATATAGGAGTTGAGGAGGTTTTGAGATATCAACTAAATATAGGTTCAAGAGGTAGTTGGCTAAGATAGGGTATTAGATAAGGGGTTAATAGTATAGATAAGTTGAGGACTTAGGAATGGTAGAGTATGTATGCAATGTGGGGATAATGAATGAATGTGTAGATGCATATATGTATGCATGAGTATATACAATATAGTATTAAAATGAAAGCAAGTATAAATGTAATGCAAGTACCTATGTATAAACTTGTGTGTGTAGTTTTGGCTTGTCTTTATGGCTATCCTAGATTGCTAGACTAGGCTTGGTTAGCCCTAAGAGTTGATTTAACCTAGATAGCCTAGATGGACCAAGTTTGACCCAAGTTTAGCCAAGTTGGACTAGAAGGTTGACCCATAGTTGACTATGAGTGGACTTGACCTAGAAATAGACACACTAGGCCTATTTAGACTTGTAGACTATAGTATGACTCTTAGTTGACCAAGGCTTGACCAAAGTTGACCAAGAGTTAACTTTGACCTAGTTTGACTAGAATTTGACCAAACCCTAAGCAGTTGACCTAGTTTGACCTAGACAGTTGACCAAGTTGACCAAGAGTTGACTTTGATCTAGTTTGACTTAGAATCATGTAGTTTGTATTACAGATTTCCATTATTATAATTTGAGTACTTAATAACCTGTTTTACTCTAAATAGGACTCTGTAACACCAGTTCGGACATCTATTTATATCAGTCATTCAGGGTGACAGGCGAGTACATTCTCTGATCATTTCATACTTGTCAGGACTTATATTCTTGCTCTAGATTACTTTACTTGATACTGGCACGATTGTTATCACGGATTGGTACTATATGGATCTTCTCTTGCGATGTTATCCCCATTGTGTTCATCAGATACATATTGTGATGTACGTTTCATGAACATATTATATTTATTGTACACCCTTATTTATGTATACTCATTGTGCATCTTATACTCTCATGATCACATGAGCTTCATGGAGAAACTATTGTACAAGGTAACGTAACTGGATTGGATCCTTGTGTATTGATTGGAAAGGGTGAGTAGGAAATGGTTATGTAATCAAATTCCATTGTACAAATATTATATAAACTATTATATAGTCCATTGTACACTCACGTATGATGGAGTTACCATTTAATTGTATACCTAACTTGTTTACATAACCATATTGTGCTCTAAATCACTAGTACTTGAAGTTTTACTTATCCTGTATATATTTTCAGTTATAAATTCTCTCTCGTTTTTATGTACATCTTCTTACAGTTCATGTATCTTACTCTTTTGCATGCTTTATATTTCCTAATATGTTATGAACTGCATGAGATGTATTGTGCTCGCTCCTGTCCTGACTGGACCTGTTGAAAATATTACAGATGATGATGATGACTGTCCTACCTTCTATGGGGCATATGAGGGTGACATTCAGGAGCCTGAGGAGCATCTAGCTCAGTAGATGGTGCCTACTTTAGTCTAGTATTTATAGCTTTATGTTTGTATCAGATTGTTCTGATTGTTAGTTGAGACTTAGTTATATTCAGGACTTGTATTTATTTGTGTTGGATATCTATATGTGTGTTGTGATGACTTTACTTATATATTCAGTTTCTTTCTTTTATCTGATTCTATATCGTGCTCTATCTTCCCTAGACTTGCGATTGAGATATAGAGTTGAGATGTTATATTATACCTCCGTGCGGAGATGACAGGTTCATATATCTTGTTGTTAGATGTTAGATGTTATAGATGACCTATACAGCGTTCTACCGCCGACACTGCGACGTAGGCTAGACGTACCCACGTTCTCGTGTCCCTAAACAGGGTGCGGGTCGTGACACTTGTTATAGCCAACTCTTAGGCTCCAGAATGGTGTTGCAACCATGTACACCCTAACCCGTGCCGATTCAAGGTTAACGCTTGCTATAATTATACCTTGTTAACCCAACTCGTAACTTGCTAGTACTCAACGCAATCCAAAGGCATACACGCGGATAGCCGCTCTTATGCCGACACATCTATATGATTGGTCACTAGCAATGTCAAGCTATCTTGGATCTTTGCATACGGTGACCATCCGCGTGCGAGGTACGAGCTCCCACTGAATGACCCGCATCCTATATTGTAATGGTTCACTTCAATCGAGTCATACCATCGATGAAGGTCGTACAATATCTACAACTCCTCCTAGGCCGATATGAACCCGACGTGTAATGCCTGTGGTTTGTATTACGTATTCTGGAATACGTGTACGTATTTATTCTTGTATTGCCAGATTTCCTTGCTTAGATTTTCTCCCTGGGCTTGGTTTATTCTTGGATTGGGTTGGCTTGGTTCGGTTTGGGATTTGCTATTGGTTCATGATGAACCCATGGATGAACCCCCTACCTACCACCACCACTACCATTTATTAACCCTTCTCCTTTCTCTTTCTTCATTTATCATCTTCTCCACCATTACTCCTTTACCTACCAAGAAAGAGAGAGTGAGATCTAGGCAAGTGCAACTTGCTTCATGGAGGAACTCCAATTTTATTGCTTCATTCTCTTCCTTACAGCATTTTGACTAGCTTTAGAACTTGGCATTTTCACTTTCCATGGCTAGATTCTTGTAGATCTATATTTACTTTATTTTCGAATTTCTTGGGTTTTGATCTACTTAATCTTGTTATTTCTGTGTTTTGAGGGTTCCATGTGGTAGAGAATCTCGTTCTACCCCATTTTGACCTATGGAAGTTCGGATTTGGGCTCCGGATGATAGAGTTATGCAGCTTGGAAGCCATGGCTTATGGTGTACTTCTTCTCAGAAATTTGGAGAAGAAGCACAGTTTCGAGCCGCATGATAGCACTTGACCGCATGAATATTCATGCGGCAAGTCAGCTTCGAAACCGTATGCACTATCAACTGGACTTGACCGCATGACAAGTTCATGCGGCAAGTATTTAGTTCGGCCGTATGAGGCTCTTGTACTTCTAGCCGCATGGGGCCTTCTTCCCGAACCGCATATGCACCCTTGCTCCCAGCCGCATAGGCATTGCTCTCCGCTGCCGCATGGGACTTCGCCCATCCCGAGCCGCATGAACTCCAATACTCGCGAGCCGCATAGACTGCAGTCTCCCGCTGCCGCATGAGGACCCGAGTCCTCTCAGCCGCATGACTGACTGATCTCGAGCCGCATAGATCCTGATTCCCTTCAGCCGCATGAGACCCCTCCATTCCTGACCGCATAAGCTCCTGCAGCCGCATGCGCCGCACGCCCGCACTGTCTTGAGACCGACCTTTCCGAGCCGCATGAACTCGGATTTCGGGCCGCATGAACCCATATCCATTCAGCCGCATGGGCTGTTCTCTTCCAGCCGCATGTGATCATTCCTGGCCGTATAGGCCTTAGCCGCATGGCTCTTCTATAGCCCTGAATATTGATATTTTATTAGATATTTTACGTCCATTTTATATCCTTACGCCTTTTGTCATGAACTTGATAATCATGGATTTGTTTAATATGTTTGGAAATGATACCTGAGCATGACACGAAAGTGACCCGTAGTGGTGCACTCTTGACAAGAAAACCTGACATGACCTGATAGTGGCCCGTCGTGGCACACTCCTGACAAGGACACTTGACATGATAAACCTGACATGATATATCTGATAAACTGTTGCGACGGCTACCTGACATGACATGACCTGTATAATAACATGGACACCGTGGGCGATTGTGCTTGTACAAATAAACCAGTCATGTCTTGCATCATGTCTAGGGAGGGAGCTCTTGAGTACCACGGTCAGGAGTACCTATTGAAATGGACTAAGGTTAATAACAAGATTAACACATTAGTCATAAAGAGATTTCTCAGCTACAGGCAATCCCGTTACCTGGGCGCGCCTGGGATCTGTAGCCTGCCGTCGAGTAGGGCACATTTCCAGCACACTGTCATGTGTTGCACCTTTCAAGCTACTTAAGGGTACATGCGTTTCCTGGACGATGTACCCACCTGTATTCAACCCATAATTTCGACCTGGGTAACCTGGATGGTCTGCAGGGCTTGTGGCTGTGGAGTAATCTCACTGCATCTTGTTAGTAATTAGGCTTGTGATAACCCTAGTTAGTTAAAGTATCAAGCCGTAGTTCTTGCTTGGCCGTGAAGTGATTGGATGGAGTCTAACCTGTCTAGCCTTGTCCTGATCATGTTCCAGACTACTGTATGACCAGAATGCTTGTATTTATTTTACCGATAAATGGTGAGAATTCCAAGTTCTGTTCAGACGAAGGGTTGCAACCCCGGTCCTTGTTTGGTTTACGGGTTGTAACCTGGTTATCTGAATAGTTCCATGGTTATCTCGTCGTATATCATCCTGATGTACTTTCTTTATTTCCAGTTTTTACCTTATTTATACTCTTGTGATGATTGCTGGTTTTAGTTCCTAAGTGAAGCTTCCTTTGTGGTACTTGCTCTTTCTGAGATCTGACCCAGCTGGTTTTGTATGGCCAGATTTCGGAGCAGCTCCAGAGGATCTACCGGCCTTCCAGCCAGATGGTGACCACTAGACAGAACCCTGGCAACGAGTGGATTTATTTTTGATCTCCCACTTATTGTAAAAATATTCTCTTGAGGCGTTTAGCCGACGAGCACCTGTTTAGCTCGATTGCACTTTACTTACTGTCTGCCTACGGGCTGTTACATGATTGACAGATCCTAGGGTTGATTATGTATGACTAAACTCTTGCTAGTCCTCACATTTTGTAACGACTAGCTTCATGATCAGCTGAATATGTAATATTTGGGACGCCTTATTATTGTATATTTAATGATCATACATCTTGTAACATTTACTTACTTGCTTGTGATTGAGACACTAGGCTTGTTCATGACTATAGGAGACTGTTGGCTTGTAGTAAACCCTCATGTATCTAGACAGCCGTGACCGTATAGCGAGATGGAATCCATTTCAATATACGTAGCTGGCTATGTCTGCCCCCGCTCTCCAGTATTCTGGTTCTGGGGCGTGACATGGTTTAAGTGGTGGCCCATGCAGGTCTTGTAAATCAAGATATGTGAGGGTTTACCGAATAGATGTCTCAATCAGTATTCGTCCTTGATCTCTGCTCGCATCTTCTGAATCCCTGGATTCTTGTCCTGATCATGTGCTTGTATCGTTGATCTGTCCTGGTCCTTCCTTATTATTCTCTATGTCGTCTTCTTCAGCGGCATTGTTCGTGGTCCTACCGACCAGCAAGGCGGAGCACCTCCCGCGGACCAGCAGCAGCCCGGAGATCAAGTCCAGCACTCCGGAGTAGCCTCCAGGGTCGAGCCTATTGGAGAAGAGCCCCCAGTTCAGCCAGTTCAGCCTGTAGAACCTGATGATGGCACATTAGTAGGACTCGTCAGGACCTTGATAGCTTCTCAAGATCGTCGTGGAGATGCCTTGCAACAGGCAGTGGCGGATGCTTTGACCAATGGCGGTCATCCAGGGAACAGCGCGGCCAACAGCTTCAAGCGCTTGAACCCTCCATTCTTCGACGGTAGCGAAGATGCTATCGCGGCAGATGCATGGCTTCAGGACACAGAGGTGGTTCTAGAAGCAGCCAGGACTCCAGAGAACGAGAAGGTGGCGGTTGTGCGCCTGCAGTTGTTAGATCTTGCCCGCAGCTGGTGGGCAGCTCAGGCCGTTGGATTAACAGTACCCATTGCCGAGGCCTTTGCCGCCTCAGTCCCAGATGTTCCAGCAGCAGAACCCCCAGCAGCATGCACAAGCCCAAGCCTTGAGTCAGAGCAGGCAGCGAGGATTCCAGCAGAGGGGACCAGCACCCCGAGGGCACGGTCAGGCTATGGTGATGACCGCAGAGGAAGGATTGGTACCAGGAGAGGTAGTGGCAGGTACTATTCTCGTCAACTCATTTCCAGCTTCAGCTTTATTTGATTCTAGTGCATCGCATTCTTTTATGTCTGTACGATTCGCGACACGGGTAGGATTGGAGCCTGAGTCATTATCAGTAAGGCTCAATATACTTACTGGTAACGGACTTGTGGGAGTAGATAGAGTGTTTTTCTCGTGTCAGATCGTAGTTAGCGGTAGAGAGTTCCCCGCTAGATTGATAGAGTTCCCGATGGCCGATTATGATGTGGTCTTAGGGATGGATTGGTTGAGGAACCAGTATGCTAGAATAGACTGCCATATTGGCAGGGTTAATTTTAGCATTCCAGGCGAGCCAGAGTTTTCCATTTCCCGAGGTGAAGTTGAGCCTTCTCCTCCAGTATTGCGGATGGCAGTAGCAGCAGTTCAGTTGCCCAGGGTAGTCGATGAGTTCCTCGATGTTTTCCCAGAAGAGCTTCCAGGTATGCCTCCGGAGCGGGAGATCGAGTTCACTATAGACTTGATTTCCGGGACAGCTCCAGTGTCAGAGAGAGTCTACAGGATGGCGCCGTCAGAGTTAGAGATATTGTACAAGATGATTGAAGAACTTCGAGCCAAGGGATTCATTCGTGCTAGTGGATCGCCTTGGGGAGTCCCGATGCTTCTTGTGAAAAAGAAGGATGGTACGTCCAGGTTATGTGTTGATTATTGTACCTTGAACTCCGTGACAATCAAGAACAGATACCCTCTTCCGAGGATAGATGACTTGTTTGATCAACTCAAGGGGGCTTCAGTATTCTCGAAGATTGATTTACGCTCAGGTTATCATCAGATCAGAGTCAGATAGCAGGACATCCCGAAGACAGCTTTTAGATCAAGATATGGGCATTGGGAGTTCCTTGTTATGCCTTTTGGAGCAACCAATGCGCCGACAGTATTCATGGACCTCATGAATCGTATCTTTATGCCTTATTTGGATCAGTTTGTGATTGTGTTCTTGGATGACATCCTGGTCTACAGCAAGAGTGAGACGGAGCATGAGCAGCATCTCAGAGTTGTTCTTCAGATCCTCAGAGAGCACCAGTTATATGCCAAGTTCAGTAAATGCGAGTTCTGGCTTGATCGCATTTCGTACTTGGGTCATATCATCACCAGAGGAGGAGTAGAAGTAGATTCCCAGAAGATTGTGGCTATTGAGTCATGGCCAGTGCCCAGCACAGTTGCAGAGGTTCGTAGTTTTCTTGGATTGGCCGGCTACTACCGACGATTTGTTTCAGATTTTGCTCGAATTTCGGCGCCATTGACGCAGTTGACCCGCAAGGATGCACAGTTTGCTTGGACAGCAGAGTGCCAGAGTTCTTTTGAGCAGTTGAAGCGAGGATTGATAACAGCTCCTATTCTCACGCTTCCAGATGGAACCGGAGGATTCTCAGTGTATTGTGATGCTTCAGGCAGAGGCCTAGGATGTGTTCTGATGCAGCATGGGAAGGTAATAGCTTATGCATCACGACAACTTTGTGACCATGAGAGGAATTACCCAACCCATGACTTGGAGCTGGCAGCAGTGGTGTTTGCACTTAAGTTGTGGAGGCACTACTTGTATGGAGACAGGGTGGAGATTTTCACCGACCACAAGAGCCTGAAGTATGTTTTCACCCAGAAGGATCTTAACATGCGTCAGAGAAGGTGGCTGGAGCTTCTTGTAGATTATGATGTCAACCTGCAGTATCATCCCGGGAAGGCCAACGTTGTTGCAGATGCTTTGAGCAGAAGAGCCGGAGTTTATTTTCTAACAGCGCAACCAGAGCTGTTAGCAGATCTTCAGAAGATGGGTATAGAAGTTGTTCTCCCTTCCAGTGTAGTATTGATGGCCAGCATGCAAGTTCAGTCTACTATAGTCGAGAGGATCCGGATGGCGCAGTCAGCAGATTCCAAGCTTCAGCGACTCAGAGCAGAGTGTGAGACAGGACGAAGACCAGAGTTATGCATTCATGATGATGGTACACTTCGACATGGTAAGCGTCTTTGTGTACCCAGCGGAGATATCCGGCAGGAGATCATGTCAGAAGCGCACAGTTCGCAGTATTCCATCCATCCCGACAGTACGAAGATGTACCGAGATATCCGTCAGCACTTCTGGTGGAATGGCATGAAGCGGGAGATAGCTCGGTTTGTCTCTCGGTGTTTGGTTTGCCAACAAGTTAAAGCTGAACATCAGAGACCGGCTGGACTTCTTCAGCCCTTGCCGATTCCAGAATGGAAGTGGGAGCATATGACCATGGATTTCGTGACCGGATTACCTAGATCCCCAGCTGGTAGAGATGCTATCTGGGTTATAGTTGATCGGCTCACGAAAGTGGCTCACTTTCTTCCATTCAGAGTTGGTCAGTCGACGGCTCAGCTAGCAGAGATGTAACTCAGGCAGATTGTCAGGTTGCACGGTGTGCCAGTCAGTATTACCTCGGACCGAGATTCTAGATTTACGTCACACTTTTGGCGTAGCTTGTAAGAGAGTTTGGGGACTCGTCTCCAGTTTAGTTCAGCATATCACCCGCAGACAGATGGCCAGTCGGAGCGCACGATCCAGACTCTTGAAGACATGTTGCGGTCTTGCACACTTGACTTCGGTGGTTCGTGGGAAGATCACTTGCACCTGGTGGAATTCTCATACAACAATAGTTTCCAGGCCAGTATCCAGATGGCACCGTTCGAGGTACTGTATGGTAGGAAGTGCAGATCCCCGTTAGCCTGGGATGATGTTGGAGAGAGACAGATGCTCGATCCAGAAATGATCGCTCAGACAGTTGAAGTGGTCAGAAGAGTTCGAGATCATCTTCGAGTTGTCCAAGATCGCCAGCGCCATTGGGCCGATTCTCATCGGCGCCCTCTCGAGTTTTCGGTCGGTGACCATGTATTCCTGAGGATTTTGCCTAATCGTGGCGTCATTCGTTTCGGCGTACGGGGAAAGCTTAGTCCTAGGTATATAGGGCCATTTGACATTCTAGAGCGAGTAGGAGATGTGTCCAATCGTCTCGCTCTTCCGCCGTCGCTAAGCGAGGTGCATAACGTGTTCCATGTATCCCAATTACGACGATATATCCCGAACCCGAGCCACATCCTGGATCATTCAGAATTGATTGTTGATACCAACCTTTCGTATGAGGAGAGGCCCGTGTCTATATATTGGACCGGAGAGAGAAGATCCTCAAGAACAAGACTATCAAGTTAGTCCGGGTTGCTTGGGGTCATCACTCTTTGGGGGAGTCAACATGGGAGCGTGAGGATGATATCCGATCGCGATATCCCGACTTGTTTGACTCGTGAGGTACAATGTCTTTCTTATGCCTCATGCCTTCGATTCCTTGCTTGCATGATTTATTGATTGTCTAGTATAGCTTGCTTGTTATTAGTATAGCTTGTCATTGCTCCTCTAGCCTCTTGATTAAATTCCGAGGACAGAATTCTTTTAAGGTGGGTAGAGTTGTAATGCCTGTGGTTCGTATTACGTATTCTGGAATAAGTGTACATATTTATTCTTGTATTGCCAGATTTCCTTGCTTAGATTTCGTCCCTGGGCTTGGTTTATTCTTGGATTGGGTTGGCTTGGTTCAGTTTGGGATTTGCTATTGGTTCATGATGAACCCATGGATGAACCCCCTACCTACCACCACCACTACCATTTATTAACCCTTCTCCTTTCTCTCTCTTTATTTATCATCTTCTCCACCATTACTCCTTTACCTACCAAGAGAGAGAGAGTGAGCTCTAGGCAAGTGCAACTTGCTTCATGGAGAAACTCCAATTTTATTGCTTCATTCTCTTCCTTACAGCATTTTGACTAGCTTTAGAACTTGGCATTTTCACTTTCCATGGCTAGATTCTTGTAGATCTATATTTACTTTATTTTTGGATTTCTTGGGTTTTGATCTACTTAATCTTGTTATTTCTGTGTTTTGAGGGTTCCATGTGGTAGAGAATCTCGTTCTACCCCATTTTGACCTATGGAAGTTCGGATTTGGGCTCCGGATGATATAGTTATGCAGCTTGGAAGCCATGGCTTATGGTGTACTTCTTCTCGGAAATTTGGAGAAGAAGCACAGTTCCGAGCCGCATGATAGCACTTGACCGCATGAATATTCATGCGGCAAGTCAGCTTCGAAACCGCATGCACTATCAACTGGACTTGACCGCATGACAAGTTCATGCGGCAAGTATTTAGTTCGACCGCATGAGGCTCTTGTACTTCTAGCCGCATGGGGCCTTCTTCCCGAACCGCATATGCACCCTTGCTCCCAGCCGCATAGGCATTGCTCCCCGCTGCCGCATGGGACTTCGCCCATCCCGAGCCGCATGAACTCCAATACTCGTGAGCCGCATAGACCGCAGTCTCCCGCTGCCGCATGAGGACCCGAGTCCTCTCAGCCGTATGACTGACTGATCTCGAGCCGCATAGATCCTGATTCCCTTCAGCCGCATGAGACCCCTCCATTCCTGACCGCATAAGCTCCTGCAGACGCATGCGCCGCACGCCCGCACTGCCTTGAGACCGACCTTTCCGAGCCGCATGAACTCGGATTTCGGGCCACATGAACCCATATCCATTCAGCCGCATGGGCTGTTCTCTTCCAGCCGCATGTGATCATTCCTGGCCGTATAGGCCTTAGCCGCATGGCTCTTCTATAGCCCTGAATATTGATATTTTATTAGATATTTTACGTCCATTTTATATCCTTACGCCTTTTGTCATGAACTTGATAATCATGGATTTGTTTAATATGTTTGGAAATGATACCTGAGCATGACACGATAGTGACCCGTAGTGGTGCACTCTTGACAAAAAAACCTGACATGACCTGATAGTGGCCCGTCGTGGCGCACTCCTGACAAGGACACTTGACATGATAAACCTGACATGATATATCTGATAAGCTGTTGCGACGGCTACCTGACATGACATGACCTGTATAATAACATGGACACCGTGGGCGATTGTGCTTGTACAAATAAACCAGTCATGTCTTACATCATGTCTAGGGAGGGAGCTCCTGAGTACCACGGTCAGGAGTACCTATTGAAATGGACTAAGGTTAATAACTAGATTAACACATTAGTCATAAAGAGATTTCCCAGCTACAGGCAATTCCGTTACCTGGACGCGCCTGGGATCTGTAGCCTGCCGTCGAGTAGGGCACATTTCCAGCACACTGTCATGTGTTGCACCTTTCAAGCTACTTAAGGGTACATGCGTTTCCTGGACGATGTACCCACCTGTATTCAACCCCTAATTTCGACCTGGGTAACCTGGATGGTCTGCAGGGCTTGTGGCTGTGGAGTAATCTCACTGCATCTTGTTAGTAATTAGGCTTGTGACAACCCTAGTTAGTTAAAGTATCAAGCCGTAGTTCTTGCTTGGCCGTGAAGTGATTGGATGGAGTCTAACCTGTCTAGCCTTGTCCTGATCATGTTCCAGACTACTGTATGACCAGAATGCTTATATTTATTTTACCGATAAATGGTGAGAATTTCAAGTTCTGTTCAGACGAAGGGTTGCAACCCCGGTCCTTGTTTGGTTTACGGATTGTAACCTGGTTATCTGAATAGTTCCATGGTTATCTCGTCGTATATCATCCTGATGTATTTTCTTTATTTCCAGTTTTTACCTTATTTATACTCTTGTGATGATTGCTGGTTTTAGTTCCTAAGTGAAGCTTCCTTTGTGGTACTTGCTCTTTCTGGGATCTGACCCAGCTGGTTTTGTATGGCCAGATTTCGGAGCAGCTCCAGAGGATCTACCGGCCTTCCAGCCAGATGGTGACCACTAGACGGAACCCTGGCAACGAGTGGGTTTATTTTTGATCTCCCACTTATTGTAAAAATATTCTCTTGAGACGTTTAGCCGACGAGCACCTGTTTAGCTCGATTGCACTTTACTTACTGTCTGCCTACGGGCTGTAACATGATTGACAGATCCTAGGGTTGATCATGTATGACTAAACTCTTGCTAGTCCTCACATTTTGTAACGACTAACTTCATGATCAGCTGAATATGTAATATTTGGGACGCCTTATTATTGTATATTTAATGATCATACATCTTGTAACATTTACTTACTTGCTTGTGATTGAGACACTAGGCTTGTTCATGACTATAGGAGACTATTGGCTTGTAGTAAACCCTCATGTATCTAGACAGCCGTGACCGTATAGCGAGATGGAATCCATTTCAATATACGTAGCTGGCTATGTCTGCCCCCGCTCTCCAGTATTCTGGTTCTGGGGCGTGACACGACACCCCGGGATCGTTCGAGGAATTTATCTTTGTGCGCAAGTTGTCCAATGACTATGCAAGACTCAACTCGATCTACCAAGTCCTTCCTTGATCATCACCATGCTTTCCAACTTTTTATCGAGACTCCCAAGTAGCGGGACCGATCTCGGCAACAACCAATCGCGTGGACTTTCTTATCGAGACTCCCAAGTAGCAGGACCGATCTCGTGAACTTCTTTATCGAGACTCCTAAGTAGCGGGACCGATCTCGTGTACTTCCTTATCGAGGCTCCCAAGTAGCGGGACCGATCTCGTGTGCTTCCTTTTCGAGACTCCCAAGTAGCGGGACCGATCTCGTGTGCGTCCTTATCGAGACTCCCAAGTAGCGGGACCAATCTCATGTGCTTCCTTATCGAGACTCCCAAGTAGCGGGACCGATCTCGTGTGCTTCCTTTGTCCGTGGCATGCTTTTCACTAAACCAATCGTGGCTCGTGCCTTAGGCTGACTTGTTCTCTAAGCGACACTATCGCTCAAGTCACATACTTTATATGACGAGTCTTGTTCTCGTGGGACTATGTGACTTGACAACCACAGACAACAGGGGATAGTGCTTGCTATGACTTCGATAGCCCAGCAAAACACTTGCCTAACTTATTCGGGCAACGACTTGACTAGCAAAGGCTACGCCAAGCTTCGCATCATGGAAACGTGTTGTTCATGCGTTCGACTTAAACAACCAAGCTCTTTAGGTGCCTAGACTTAAGCCACAAGCCTTGCAATATGACTTAAACTATGGGACAGGCGAAGGCTATACCAAGCCTTGGACGACGGGACCGTGCATGCTTATTAAGCATATACGTGGGCGATGCCTATGACTTAGGCTAATTCCAGCATTGTGGCAACTTAGCAACTTAGACCAACTTCTTTCTTCCAAGCCACGGGACGAAGGACCGAGTGTCATTTTGAAAGCACGCTGAGCAAAATTCTAAGCCGACCGTGGGACCTTTCCATATTCTAACTCAGTCTGACCCAAGTTGGGATTATTTGCTTAGCTATGTGGATGTGTCTCTTTTATGATCAAGTCTAACTTGTGCAAGTTGAAAACATACGATTTATTATGTGAAGGCTGAGAGGAGGCAAGTTCACCGAAACTACCCCACCTGAACGAGGAGTCGCCTCGACCGAGCGGATCTTCGAGCAGCCGTTGCAAGGCTAAGTTCGAACATCGTCGGCATTTCGATTCCTCCGATTGACTGAGCGGGATGGAGCACTACATCATACACAACTCAGAAAAAGTTTCATCCTCGAAACTAACTGAGTACTTACTTATAGACCACTTTGATCCAAGGACTCTCGTACTCACTCCGCTTATGCGTTTCTTCAATCTGAGCCACGCTTGCACTACTATCAATCTTTTCTTCACAACACAATTTCACAATCCTCAATACTTTTCCATTCCTCAAGTCTCATTTAAATTTAACATATCACTTAGTTGGATCGTGCACATATTCCAGGTGTCCCCAAAATACATACATTTCAGCCAAGTCTTGTGATAGAGAATTCGTCATTCTCACTCGTGTCGGATCGTGTACATATTCATGCATCCCTGAAATATATGCATGTAAGCCGAGTCTTGTGAGCGGTGTTCCTATATTCTAGAATTATTCTATCCGTCCATACTAATCCTCAAGATAAATCCTTCCAATGGTAACTCTTACAACATGGACGTCTCGCCTAACCTACTAGGCCATCTCTCAAGAATAAAGTCAACGTCAGGATTGGAATCATAGTTCCCCAACAGTAATGCCAACACTGACCCCAATCCTAGGGTCAAACCAAGTTGATACTACGGGATTTTCTACCCAAGCTCGCATCACTCAGATTTCTAAACATCGAGCATATACATATATCTCTTATTCGCACTTGCAACACTTAGTCCAAGGGGTCCAAGTCATTCAGCAAAGTCATCCTACACTGGGTCATGTTCAACCATTTCCTCGACATATCAATATTGTTCATCCAACAAACAACTTGCATAGTCTATCTTTTCAAACATATTCAATATAATCCGCCTATCTATTCTTCCTAAGTTAAGCACGCTACAACACGACTTGCCGCTAAACCACAATTCACATTCCATATTTTCTAAGTCGTTCATCTCAATTCGCGTTATCGATCACAAGGTCGTCTAGCTTAACACTATGTTGTGTCCCAATCTCACACAAGTCCGATTATCCACGATGGGCATGAATCACCATGCACGCTCCCACGGAATAATCATCCTCATCGGGACGTAACTCTTGTATTGAGTCTAGACTAATTCATTTTTGATATGCGGATTGGATCTACACCATCCTCAAGTTTACTTCTAGTCGTCAATCACAAATCCGACCAATCTTCGAATTCACATTCGCATCAAACCACAAGCCGAGGCAATCCAAATTGCTATGTCCTGATCTTTTGAGTTCGATCATTCCCGCGACATGAATCACCATGTCAACGTTCACGCGGAATAATTACCCCAAATCTGACGTGATGCATGTGCGAGGCTGGAGTTGCGCTCGCGCAAGACAAGATCGTCGAAGTAGTGGTTATCAACGCATCCATCAAGACACGATCATTTTCATCCAACATTCATTTTCATCCATCAGGACAATAACACTTGCACGATCGTTATTTACCGAGTTAGAGTACCCCCGAGTTATCGCATATCGATCTTTGATACGCCTCAATACCATCGATGACATGCATAGGCTGACGATCTTTCTTGTAACAAATTTCGAGTCGTACGACTGATGCTATCATCCAGACTTGGATGATCTCCTCAATATTCATGATCACATTCAATCGTTATCCTCTGGACTAGATACATGATCAATTTGTTCAAAATCCTTTGATAACTCAAATCATCGAGCAATTTATATAACTCCTTAGAGTCATTTTCGAACTTCCAATTAAACTTTTCATTCACTCTATCTTACTGTCGTGCCAACTTTTTGTACATGATCTATATCGATTTCCTCGATCAAGTCATTCATTCTCTACACCTTAACTCTTCTTCGACTTGATTTGCCTACTAAATTATTTTGCATTTCATACTCGACGCAATCCCATTCTTGTGTACATCATTTCTAGTTCATTCGAATCAACTCATCGACATCTTCAAGATTATAAGTCACTCCATGATACTTGTTCTAAGGCTTTCCATACGTGCGACGTTTGCTGATAGACTCATTGGCACCCCGTATCCTCAATCAATCGACACCCCTGAGGCTATCCTATACACTACTCAGGGACGAAGTCATTTGACATATCCTCGAAACAAGTTATGAATCACAACTGACTATCTCAAATTCTTGTTCGAGCCATTCCTCAAAAATCCAAGCACGATTTGCCCATGTCGCATCGACGATAATATCGTTCGATAGCACTTCTATAGTCATCCCACATTCTATGAATCGAGTCTAACTCATTCTTGTTCGACACAATTTGTATCTCATACGCGACTTTGCTAAGGTCGACACGATTCTTGGTGTATATGCCCAGCCCGACTTACCCAACCATTCTTTACTTGAACTTTTGTTCAACCAAATTTTTTTCGTGATACTTTTCAAAATATTTAGACTTATTGTATGGACATGTCGTGGGACATTTGAAAGAGAACGCATCAACGATATCAATTTACGGAAGCAACACTTCAGAGTTTGTGAAACCAACATCGAAGTTAAAGAATTCAATCGAAAGTCCAAGGACGTAAAGCCGTGCTCTGATACCATTATGTCACGCCCCGCTCCCGTAGGAGCGATCGTCCTCGCTAAGGCGTGATGCCGCGTGAGCCTAGATTGCACTCACGTAAGACAGGTCCATAATGGCCGATTACAGGCTAAGCGACGGGAGTCGTCGCACAGAAGTCCCAAGCAGAAACATTGGATAGTCAGCAGCAGAAATTTGAAGCAAAATACAAGTCATACAAAATACTCTTTTATTAATATTAAACAAAGATTACAATATGGGCACGAGACCAAATTACAAGTCTCTCAAGCTCACTTTTCTCTCATATTACAAGTCACTCTGCTTTCTCTCATTTCTCAATACATGCTTCAAGGCGACGAGTGGCAGATTCTTCGGAATGACGATGTCCATACATTATGTCCCGTATAAGTTCTTACTCCATGCGGCCGCACGCCTCGAGACGCCAAGGAAATCTGTGCCTCGACGCAACCAAGCGAGCTTCGCGCCATCGGGCTTCTACCTGTGCCTATACATGAAAACTGTGTGGGTGTCAGTACTCAACTGTACTGGTGGGGTGAGCTCCTCGCCCACCCATACAAAACCGACACGTTCATTTACTTTTTGCAGCTTAATTCCCTTTTGGTTGTCTTGCTAGTCTTGTCTTTGGATTAATTTTAGGACAGAGACACCTTGGCCTATACTTGGCAACGCAATGACAGTATCGTGCTATACTCTATTCGTGGCTTCAATACATATTCGAGGCAATGCCTCACCAAGTAAAAACTTATGCAAACTCGGCCGTGCCAAGACTTTTACTTGTTTTTATGTGCCTCTAGACCATTCTCGTGCCAATGACGTCAAGGGGACAGCTCGTGCTGGTCGTGCCAATAAACTTGATCGTGCCTTAAGATCGAGGCCGTGCCTCCCAATGATCAACCAGACTTAACCAACTTGCCTTACGGCCCTTCTTGACTTAACTCGAGACGACTCGTTGACGACGTCACATTCATGTCGAAGCATGTGTCCTTGCTATAGCCGACTCTTAGGCTCCAGAATGGTGTTACAACCGTGCACACCCTAACCCGTGCCGATTCAAGGTTAACGCTTGCTATAATTATACCTTGTTAATCCAACTCGTAACTTGCTAGTACTCAACGTAATCCAAAGGCATACACGCGGATAGCCGCTCTTATGTCGACACATCTATATGATTGGTCACTAGCAATGTCAAGCTATCCTGGATCTTTGTATACGATGACCATCTGCCTGCAAGATACGAGCTCCCACTGAATGACCCGCAGCCTATATTATAACGGTTCACTTCAATCGAGTCGTACCATCGATGAAGGCCGTACAATATCTGTAATTCCTCCTAGGCCGATACGAACCTGACGCCCCGGGATCGTTCGAGGAATTTATCCTTGCGCACAAGTTGTCCAATGACCATGCAAGACTCAACTCGATCTACCAAGTCCTTCCTTGATCATGACCATGCTTTCCAACTTTTTATCGAGACTCTCAAGTAGCGGGACCGATCTCGGCGACAACCAGTCGCGTGAACTTCCTTATCGAGACTCGCAAGTAGCGGGACCGATCTCGTGAACTTCTTTATCGAGACTCTTAAGTAGCGGGACCGATCTCGTGTACTTCCTTATCGAGGCTCCCAAGTAGCGGGACCGATCTCGTGTGCGTCCTTATCGAGACTTCCATGTAGCGGGACCGATCTCATGTGCTTCCTTATCGAGACTCCCAAGTAGCGGGACTGATATCGTGTGCTTCCTTTGTCCGTGGCATACTTTTCACTAAACCAATCGTGGCTCGTACCTTAGACTGACTTGTTCTCTAGACGACACTATCGCTCAAGTCACATACTTTATATGACGAGCCTTGTTCTCGTGGGACTATGTAACTTGACAATCGCAGACAACAGGGGATAGTGCTTGCTATGACTTCGATAGCCCAGCAAAACTCTTGTCTAACTTATTCGGGCAACGACTTGACGAGCAAAGGCTACGCCAATCTTCGCATCATGTAAACGTGTTGTGCACGTATTTGATTTGAACAACCAAGCTATTTGGGTGCCTAGACTTAAGCCACAAGCCGTGCAATACGACTTAAACTACGGGACAGGCGAAGGCTATGCCAGGCCTTGGACGATGGGACCGTACATGCTTATTAAGAATATACGCGGGCGACGCCTATGACTTAGGCTAATTCTAGTATTGTGGCAACTTAGCAACTTAGACCAACTTTCTTCTCCCTAGCCACGGGATGAAGGACCGAGTGTCATTTTGAAAGCACGTTAAGCAAACTTCTAAGACGACTGTGGGACCTTTTCATATTCTAGCTCAGTCTGACCTAGTTGGGATTATTTTTTTAGCTATGTGGATGCATCTCTTTCATGATCAAGCCTAACTTGTGCACGTTAAAAATATGCGATTTATTATCTGAAGGCTAAGATGAGGCAAGTTCACCGAAACTATTCCACCTGAGCGAGGAGGTGCCTCGATCGAGCGGGTCTTCGAGCAGCCGTTGCAAGGCTAAGTTCGAACATCGTCGGCATTTCAATTCCTCTGATTGACTGAGCAGTACGAGGCACTACAAAGGCTATCACTTAGCCATTCATGAGTTGAGTCAATAAGAGTATGGAAACAAAAGAAAAGATGTCAGGACTGTAGGTCAGTCGTCGAGGCAACCCTGGTTTGGGCTCTGCAAAGAAGTATGTGAAGTAGAGAAGTGAATCAAAGAAATAAAATGATCACGAAACAAGGAAAGATGAGTCGAGTCTTGCATGGTCATTGGATAACTTGTCGACAAGGATGATTTTGTTCCTCAGACGATACCTGCTGCCAAAGGACCGATCTGGCCTAGGAGGAACATGCTTGCAGGATCCTCGGATGGTGTGCGACCTGACCGAGGGGTGCGCCGTAGAGCAGGTAATACAGGAAATTCGTCGAGATCGCACCTCGTTGTAGATGAACGTACCGTCTTACCCAATTAAGGTCCAAGTATAGCTTATGGTGCTAGTGATCCTTTCATATAGATGAGTCGGCATAAGAGCAGCTATCCGCGTGCATGCCTTAAGCGAGTCAAGATGTGTATGCACGGTTTGAGTGGGTTATGAAGTATTAGCTTGGTGTGCAACACAGTCGATAAGCCTAAGATTTGGCTATAGCCAAGGCAGGTGCTTCGACACGAGATGTGGGTCGACTAATGAGTTCGTTGGCACAGAGTGCATAGTTCGAATTGAGTCGTTTCAAAGTTAAGTCAGGAGGGCAAGTTGGTTAAGGCAAGTTGATACGAGGCACGACCTCTATATGTCATGGCACGACCGTGCTGTTATGATACGAGCATAGGTGAAAGACTAAGTAGGGAGGCACTGCCTCGATTATATTAAAGCACGAATAGAGTATAGCATGACCATGTCGTTGCGTCGCTAAGTATAGGCCGAAAGGCGGGCACGATTCGGTGCGTTGATGTTGCAAGTACAAGAATGGTCTAGAGACACAACGATAAGTAAGTTATCGGTGCTAGGCATGGTGATGGTCTAGAGACACAAATAGGCCAGGCATCGATGTCCTAAAATCGATCCTAAGACAAGAATAGAAAGACAATCATAAAGGGATTATGTTGCACAAAATAAATGAACGTGTTGATTTTGTATGGGTGGGCGAGGAGCTCACTTCACCAGTACAGTTGAGTACTGACACCCACACAGTTTTCATGTGTAGGCACAGGTAGAAGCTCGTTGGCACGGAGCACGGCTTGGATGCGTCGAGGCACAGAGTTCTTTGGCGTTTCGAGACATGCGGCCACATCGAGTCAGAACTTATACGCGACATAATGTATGGACATCGCCTATCTGAAGCATCCCCAAGTTGCAGCCTTGAAGCTTGTATTGAGAAATGAGAGAAAGTGCTAAGTGACTTATAATTTGAGAGAAAAGTGAGCTTGAGAGACATGTAAATCTTGGCTGCGTGACACATTGTAATCTTGTTTTCTATATCAATAAAGATTATGATTTTGTTGAATGCTTGTGTTGTCTTTTTCATTCAATATTTCTGCTTAGGACTTCTGACCCCGTCGCAAGCCACTATAATCGGCCGTTATGGAACTCGCCTAGCACGAGCGCAACCTAGGCTCATGCGTCATCACGCCTTAGCGAGGGCGATCGGTCCTACGGGACCGGGACGTGACATGCGGATGAGTGGTTTGATTGGTCCTAAAAGAAAATTTTATATATAAATTAGGGTGGCCGGCAAAGGGTGTTGGTAAATTAGGGTTAATTGTTGTACTGATGGTGTTTTTGTTTATGTTGGGAAATTAGGAGTTGTGCTCACCCTTTTCAAAATCTAATTTTAATAAAATTGCTCCAGTCGACCTGACGCATACATATGAAGTAGATTTAATTGTTGTACAATAGAGTTTTTGTTTATTGTTTTGAACTTTCACATATCAACATCATTTTAATAGAACCAGACTGTGATACATCAACCAGTGATGAGATTGTGATACATCATCCACTGAACATATCTACTAGCCATCCACTTACTACTAAACATTCATTCTAAAATTTGACTAGAAATTATGAGATTTTGTTGCCACTCTTTTGTTCTCCATTTGAGATTTTATTTTTACTTAAGTTTTGTTAACCTTTTTTCTTCTCATTTTTAGGTTATTTGGCACCACAAACATAAACAATGGATCCCTCCACTCCTACAACACATCAACATGCTTCACAACCACCACCCCAAACAAATAACGTTTCCTTCCAAAATTTCCTTCATTTTCAAGTACCATACCCTAACCAATGGCCAACCAAAATGTCAATTGTCCCATCACAAATGCAAGCTACCCAAGCTGCAACATTTGCATCATATTTTCAGCAACATTTACACACCCAAAACCAGCCTCCTAATCCTAATCCCTCATCTGGTGGTGGATCCAATTTTGAATCTCAGTCCTCTTTAACTCAAACTACCACACAGACAATACAAGGGACCAATAGAAAAGCTCCAAATGGAAAGTGAACGAGGATGTTGCACTGTGCGAATCCTGGATAAGAGTTTCAGAAGACCCAATTATGGAAAATGGTCAGGTTCACGAGGCATTTTGGAAGAGCATTTGGGATAAATTCAAAGACCAAATACCAGAGACAGAACGTGTTCAAAGAGCATGTGAAAATAGATGGACTACAATTCAAGCTGATGTTTCAAAATGGAGGGCTATTGTGAACATAGTTCAAAGAAACAGGGATAGCGGTACAAATCCGAATGCCATGTCCATATCTTCTTAATATTAGCTGCTTGAAAATGGGGAAGTTCTAATTAAATTGAATAATAACAATTGAACAACATACTTACAAATTTGATTTGTAAAATCCTTGGAGACTATTATGATCTTCTATGAACTTTCATCTAATAATTTTGTTGCCAAGTCTCTATTCTACGCTCAGGGAAGTTCTTTACCTTTGCTTCTATATATAATTGGCTTTTATCTATATTAATGATATTTGATATAATTGAATAATTTCAGTCTATTGGAAATTTTCCATTTCTTAAAGGAACAAACTTGAAAGCTACCTTTTTTTTGTCATGAGGCTGTAAGTTATAGCCTTGGAGACTTCATCAATTTCCAGTTCCATATATGTATATTTCTAATTTATTTGGTTCTGGCTCTTGGTTAAATTGGCATATTTTATTTTTGTGATATATGAATGTTCCGTAAGCACTTATAGATAAGGTTCCGTTGTTGTTGTAAACATGAATTTGGTTTGTCACACATATTTTCTTCTGCATGAATGCATAAGCTTCTTATTTTCCTTCTAGGTCCTAAGGGAGAAGTGGGGAAGAAAACTGTAAGGACAAAATTGCTTGATATTCGTGCCCAAACTAAGATATGTGCTTTTAGTCTGCTTCATCATTATGTTGTTATTTGTGAGTGGAGTATTTTGGGTGAGGTATCAATTTGGCAACAGAGTTACCAATAGAAAAGCACCAAATTGATGTATTCATTTTTAGATATAGCACACAGAACTTAATAAAAGTTTGTTTATTTATAGCTTCTTTAACAAGACCATAATTAATGTATTCATTTATTTATTTATTTTTCTACAGTGGGGAACATGTATGGTTGTTTTCAAAAAAGACCACAAGTGGGATTTTAGATTTCTTCATTGCTGGGAAGAGCTTCGTCATTGCACAAAATGGCACTCATCTACCAATGAGAAGGAGGCCAGGGATGTAAGTAGACAAGGTCGGGTTGGAACAAGTCGAGCAAGGAATCCAAATATAAGTAGACAAGGTCAAGTTAGAACAATCTTTGACACATACGGTCCAGGGCTTGATAGCATAGACGACTCTGGCAGCAATCCAACTATAAATGTTGCAGATTCAACCTCGGATACACCCTTCAATGTTGATGAAAACTCCTCCAAATAGTTTCCATTCTGACGCACCTATCCAACGACCATTAGGTCGAAAATCAGCAAAAGAGAAACGTCATCGTAGCGGGACAGGTGTTTCAGAAGCATCTTTTGCTGTCAGTGGAAGGCTGAATGCGACTGTATTTGCTTGGAGAGAGTCTTCAGAGTCCCGATTCGAAACATTGAAACAAACTACAGAGGAGCAAGCATCATGCTATAAAAAATGCAAAGCTTGACTCTGTACGGAAGAGTATATCCATTACAAAAGAGCTAGTGGAAGCTGAGAAAGAATTGTTGCTCCTTGACCCAAATCTTAGTGCAGATCAGGTATTAGCAAAAAGGATTGCAAGAATGAGGGAGTTGGAGGCTCTAGACAGAGAGCACAAAGGTAATGAGAGTGTCTACTTTTATTTACGTAAATAATTACATAGTGACCCTTAATTGCTTGTTATATTGTTTTTGTGACCGAGATTAGAGCACTTGAATATTCCCCGAATGGCACTGGAAGAAGGCTTTTGGACAGGGATGGAATCCGCCTGAGTCCTTGTAACCTTCAAAATAATTTCTATGATGAGAATTGTTCTCAAGATGAAGTATGAGATTTTTTTTTTTTTTTTAAATGATGTGGTGGTTTGGGTTCATGGGTATGTATCAGATATACGTTTATTTCATTTCTTTAGTTCTGAATCATGCTTAGTTTGTGGGCTCATTTCAGACTTTTTATGCATCAGATCAGACTTTTAAGTTGACCCTTAATCCGACTTTCATGTGTATTAGAATCAAGCTTAGTTTGTGGGTGTATTATACTATTAAGTTGATATATCAATGATACCTAACCAGACCTTCTTACTGCTATTGTAGATATTGGAGTTATCTCAGATGGGCTCATTTCAGACAGGCTTGATGCTTGTAGATATTGGAGGGTTATTCGGTGGAGCTTCAGATGTGCTCATTTCTTTTTTCTCAATTCCAGCACTTTTTTTATCCAACATTTGGAAGTATATCAATGTATTTAACCATTGGTTTGATGTTCCTGTTTGGGTATTTTGTAAACGGATTCAAGTTCATTTGTAGCTTGTCATTATTTTTTTTGGGGAGCTGCTGTTTGTGGGTGTATTATGTATGATACTCTCAAGTTTTTGTTTATGGTAGCTTTCTATTGTTTTGAAGCTGCTGCTGTTGTTGTGTAAATCACATTGCAGATGTGCTAATTTGAACATGAGACCCATACATTGTTTACTTGCAGTAGCTTCAAGTAGCTTTATATTGTTTACTTGGTCAATTTGTAAGTGTGGCTAATTGTAGTTTTCAATAAAAAATGCTTACAGAACCTTTACCAACCTTGTAGTTGTGTGTAAATTTGATACTGAGTTTGCATGTTGGGTATATAGTTGCTATCAGAACCTTGACCACCCTTTTTCTCTCTCAAGTGGTTGTATACAACGTGGACTATAAACAGAGAAATTTAGTTCAAATACATGCAAAGTTTCATTAAGTTCAAGGGCATGAGAATACACTAATTCAAAATAACATGCAAAGTTTAAATAACATAAGAATACACCAGTACAATTCATAAGTTCTAATGGATATGCAGTTGTCGTTTCTCCTCCAAAATTCGTCCACAGATGTTCCATTAAGTCGCATGGAAGCCTTCCGTTAACTGACCTATCCCGTACTTGTTGCATTCGCGAATGAATAAAGCCTCCCAATACTTCTGCATCATGCTCAAGTAATTCTTGTGGAAGAATCTCACCAGAAATTGGTTGCCACGGTTCAATTCTAATATGTCGCTCGTTTTCAATTATCATATTGTGTAGTATGATACTACACTTCATAATGATAATTATTTAAAGTATTTTCATCCCAAAATCTTACCGATCCTTGAGTGATCGCCCATCTTGTCTGCAACACTCTGAATGCCCTCTCTAAGTCTTTTCGTGCTGTCTCTTGCTTTTTTGCAAAATGTTTCTCAATTTCAGTCCGAGGATGTTTGATTGTCTGGATCAATGTGGCATAGTGAGGATAGATGCAATCAGTGAGATAGTACGGCACGTTGTACACACTACCATTTACTTCATAAGGGGTGTGTGGAGTTTGACATTGAATGAACATGTCAAAGAGGTGTGAGTGATCCAACACAAATATATTGTTGTATGTCCCCTGTGTGCTAAAGAATGCATGCCAAATCCAAAGATCATGAGATGCGACAGCTTCAAGAATTAGTGATGGCCTACCAGTGTGTCCAACAAATTGACCATGCCAAGCAGTAGGACAATTATGCCATTCCCAATGCATACAATCTAAAGAACCGATCATTCCAGGAAAACCACGAGTCTTATTTTCCTTTAATAGCCGATTGAGGTCTCTTTCATTGGGGCTCGTAAATATTTTTCGGAGTAGATGTCAACAATAGCTTTGCAAAATAAACGAATAGTTTCTGTGGCAGTCGTCTCTGCAATCATAAGAGCATCATCCTCACGATCTATTGGGCTGCCAAAAGCAAGAATTCGTAAGGCGGCTGTCATCTTTTAGATGGATGAGAATCCTGGTTTGCCAACACAATCATATTTCAACTTAAAATATTGTTGAGTTTATTCTATGTCAGCACGGATCCGGTGGAACAACTCCCTTCGCATTCGAAACCGACGTCGAAACATACGTGGTGTGAAAATAGCATCCACCGCAAAATACTTCTTGATAAGGTCGTCGTGTGCTTTCGCACGATCACGATTTATGAACATATGCTTATTGACTCTGGGTTGCTTGGCCTCTTCTAATTCTTCCACAAGTTGTTCCACCATAAAAATATCTTCCATTTTTTTTTGTTGTAGGGCAACATATTTTTCCATGAATCTCATTTCAAAAGGCCAAGGCGAAAACCCTACACTCAAAGTTTTCAGGAAAAAAATCAACCGGACTCCAACAAGTTCTCTCAAAAATCAATGAGACACTCAAAGTTCTCATAAAAAAAAATCAAACGGAAATTGAACTCTCTGAAGTAGATTATTATTTTCCAAACTCCAACAAGTTATATCATTTCCAGACAATTTATGTACACTCAATGGTTCAATCTCTCTGAAGTAGGTGAAAAAGAATCAATGTATGGATGTTACCAGACATTTTGAGCTTACCAAACGGAAATGAGATAAAAAAATAAAAAAATAAAAAAAAAATCAAACGGAAATGCAAAAAGCTTATTGAGCTTACCAGACATTTTTGTTCAATAATTTTTGTCTTCAAAAAAATTCAAATGGAAATGCACAATGGAATTTGGATGTTGCCACACTTCACTAATAGTTCTGCAAAAGGGAAGCTTTGGAGGAGACCTGGATGCAACATGTGCTTTAATTATGCATGGAAGAGAACGAAAATTAGAGGAAAAATAGGGAGGGAAAGGGGAACGAAAATGAGGAGTAAAAATAGGGAGGGGAAAGAGGGAGTGAAAGGGGAAAGTTAATTTGGAGAGTGTACACCATTGTGTACCAATATCAATGAGACACTCCAAATTTAATAATTGGGGTATGACTTGGAGTAATTTGAAGTATGATTGCAGGGAGTAGCATATTGATATTAATTGGGTTGAGACATACTTGAAGGTCTTTTCTGATTTAATCACGCCTTGCCAAACCAAACACAAATGCTTGGATCAGCACTTCCAAGGAGCAAAATAATCTCCATCACAACGATTCTTAATAATACGAATAGAATAATAATAAAAATAAGGAAAAAGGTACAAAAAAGAACAAGTAACTCGAATATTAGCTATCCAACGTTCGCAGCTCATGTGAAAAACAACACAAATACCACACGGGGCTGACAGGATACGAACTCCCCAACCTAAAGACGTGTAGACGTGTTTGGGCTGTAATAAAAAAAAACCTCAAATATTAGTTTCACTTCTATTGTTGGCCAAAAAACAATGTCTACCTTCAGTTTATCTTCTCTGGTAGTGTAAATGCCACCACACAATCACTGAATTACATTATTAGTTACAAGTAGCATATAGAGGACAATGATTTGATATACATAATTGCATTGACGATGACAAAGGCCCAGCTCCTTTTTTAACACTAAACATATTTCCACAGTTTTAACTTAAATGTCAACCGCTTCAAGATATCAATCTAATCTAAACTAATGAAATGTATTTGCAGCAGCAGTTCATCATCACATGGTTCGACGGAAAAAGAATGCCTTAACAGAGGATTGCTTGAGATGCGTCCTCTGCTCTGCAGCTATGACATTCTGACCTCTATGCCGTGAGACAACAGGTGATCTTTAACAGACAAAATAGGGACCTGCAGTACCATAGGAAAAAAAAAATCAGGTTAACTGAGACTCGGGCATTTCCATAAGCATTGATTCCTACATATTAACAAGGACCTTGGTTCTGACTAAAAGCAGACACCAGTGAACCAAATAACTAAAGCTTGTGCATATCTCAGAAACAACCATATGCACTAAACTTCATGTAACCAGGAGTGAATCAGGACTTTACTGCATCTATCAAAAACATATGGAAGCCGATGTCCGCGACCAATTACACCAGATAACTAAAAATGCATATCCTATGTTGCCAAAAATATTCAGCCCATCCAGGTCACGTAGATTTGAGCCCAAAAGGAAAAGAAAAAAAAAAAAGAAGAAGAAACTAGAGCCCAACATAACCTAGGACAAAGTTGCAAACTATCTTCATGAGAAACCACCAAGAGATCGAATTTCGGTAAACATGTTTAGGGTCTAACACAAAGATCCACAACAAAAAAGAAACTAACCACAGAGGATGGTGACGGGATTCAAAACATACTCAAGTGCCTGTTGCTCCACCCGCCTACTTTGGCTAGCGTGATACAATGATCATTAGACATGGTACTTTTCCAAAGCAACAAATCTTCTGTTCGAACTTACTATACAAATTCATCAGAGGTTGGGCTGCCCAATGGTTGACCATTGAGACCTTTGGTATGGGAAAGGGAGAGAGACTTTGAAAAAAAGAGGCATACTCCAAATTCACATATCAGATACTTGAAGCAAGACTTTGTAGTATGTGGTATAGGAAGCCATAAATGATGTTTCAACTCATTCATGCCAGTACCACAAGGCAATAATCCCTCTACATAAGCTTTGGGTTGCTTCCTTCAATGTTAATGTTAGCAGAGGATAGCCACTTGACACAGCCATAGAGCTGTCTTGATACATTGCTTGAACATAGAAATTATCAGAAACTCGGTTCCACTTGCAAAACATCCACACTTCTTCATTTGGCAGTCTTCAAGTTTTACAGGCTCTGGAGAAATAATTACCATGCAAATACGGCTGTTTTTTTAGGGGAGGACCATACAAATCAACCATCATAGACTGTGAACAGGAAAATAAAATAAAATCTAAAACTGGTTAAAAAGCCAATGTAGAAACAGAAAATTGCATGCGAGAATAATTTCCAAATCTAAGTAACTAAAAGTTCATATATTATATATGATTGAAGGCAGACTTCAGCCAAAGGTCTAAGACTCTAAAATTTACTCAAAAATATTGAAACAACCGACAACTACTATCAGTGCAAAAAAAATCGAGACAAGTTCGCATCAAACCTTTGAATCTAGGCCACATTCACTTCATCCGCACATTAAGGACTAAGTTACGTCCCAAGATGAAAATCATCTAGAGGCAATCCTCCTAATTACTTTGGACAGATGTCAATTGAAATATGTGAAATAAAACTCACATCCTAGTACCTCTTTTCGATGGAAAATGCCAGCAGCAAGGGCAGCTGAAGCACTAGTTTTCTGAAAGACCTCGGAGAAATGTTCAACAGAACCTGCACCACTGCTTGCAATTACTGGAATTTGAACAGCATCAGATACCAGCTTAATAAGGTCGACATCAAATCCTTGACCCTGACCTGCAAAAGAAACAAACAGCTAAAGATATCATGAGAAATGATTCATTTCACAGATACTTGAGCTTTAAATCGACATAATCCATATGGCTATACAACGAGATGTACGAAAAAATAGCATGTGATCCCTATCTTTAGTGAATTGGTGAGGACTAGCAAAAAAAAAAAAGTAACACTATGCTGGCAATCTATTTCAACCGTTCCTCAACTCATTGTGAGTAGATCAAGGAAAATATTTGCATAACCATACCGTCGCAGTCAATACAATTGAGTAATATTTCTCCAGCTCCAAGCTGTTCAACAGCTTTTGCAAGCTCATAAGCTCCAATAGGTCGCCCCTCACGTCCACCACTAACCTGTATGTTTAAGAAACAGTAAGTAATTCAAATCAAATAGATGATAGATAGCAAGGCTTCTTCTATGAAGTTAAGTTCAGTGACTGCACATAATACATTATGCGTTCAAAGTCTCCGGAAAAAATAATAAGGCCGTTATGGTTCTTGGCTGCTTAGGTATTAGCACAGCAAGTATATCTAGGTCATTCAACTTTCAAAAGTCAAAGCCCAGCTTCACTTGGTGTCAGTTTTTGCAAGGATGCTCAAGATGGATCGGGAGCCAAATTGAGCAAAAGTACATTTCTAATAGTGGCCTAAATAGAATTTAAAGTATAGGTCAAAATGCCAAAGGTAAATGGTTTCTTAAATGTAGAATACTGCATGATAAAAGGTAGGAAGTATGTTCAAGTTATGTGGAAAACATGCAGTGCACAAGTAAAATATTTTATGTATCGAGCATATTTTCAGACTACTGATCTACAGAACAGACTCAGCAGGCCCAACTGCTTAAGCTCAAATAGAGCACATTTTATATGGGCCTTGGCCCAAATCCAGGATTTAGATATTAGTATCAACCCAAACTTTCATTCAACAATGGAACCAAATAATGACACCGATACAGCATTTATTTCACAAAGAATTTAGACGTGGCGGTGGACAGTAATTTCTTTGAAAAGGGTTTGGATGGTTGTTATAGAATCTAATTAAGGAAATCCATAACAAAGAGGGACTAGGAAATCTCTAATTAAGCATGACCTTCATACTTCATGCACCCACCATCTCCATTTCTTTCCAGTTCTCTTCTCCATATCAGATACTACACAAGTACAAACAGGAAGAACAACCATATTTTCTACTTCGCAGATAAACATAAGGTTGTTTCCAAAATGTATCATCATATTTGGTTTTTATGTTTCTCTCTTATTATGCTTTGTTTCCGAAAGGAAACAGCAAAGAGGTCCTTGCCTGATTCAATCTTAGTAAAGGTGTAAAGCATGATTACCTGAATATGCCATGTACGTAGCATTCTGCAATACGGGAATGCACATTTCGGAACGTAGAACACAGCTAAATTGGAACGTGGAAAGCCACCTCCTCAGAAACAAACACAACATATAGCTCGGTTTCCAGCCAAGCTTTTTAAAGGGAAGAAGATGTAGTTCTTTTGGTTATTTTTCATTAAAACTTTAAAGAGTCTATCGCTTGCTACTTCTTTTTGGAAAGACTATTTCTTTGAATGTTTGGACCTACCTTTTCTTAGTTTTGAATCACTCACGATGCTATATTATGGTAGACGGTAGTTGATTAATTTTGAGTCTTAGATACACAATATATTAAAAATTTGGTCCTTAAAAATGCTCCAAGCTCCGGAACTTATTGTCTTCTTAACAAGCCTATTTCTTGTTTTAAATCTGTGTTCCAGAGCTTTCAACGTTCTAGGTAACCATGGTGTAAAGTCTGCTACCAATCCAAATTTAAAAGCTCGTGGGATACCTCAAGCCAACCACAAAAATTTGGGATAAAGAATACAGCAGCCAGCTGCATCAGTAGACCAAGTTCTCCAGCTCGATTGAAACAAGAAATGAAGTACATTTACCTAAGCCAACTTCAGTAAATTAAACAGAAAGATATCATAAGGAAAAACAAGGGACTAAACCAAGAATGAAACCAACCCTTTCAGCGAATAGATTTGTAAGGTGGTCCAAGTTCCTGACCTAAAATAATTAAGATCATATTTAATTCATGCGAGACATTGTGTAGTGGTTATGAGACATTGGGTAGTAGTTATTATCAATGGTAGAAGAATTCTCTCTCCAATCGTAAAGCAAGAAAGGACCTAATTGATCCTTCCCCTCTCACTAAAATTGTAAGTGTTGATAAATAGTGCAAAGAAAGTCTTCTGTTTTACCTGTGGTAATGTAATAATATTCCGTTTTCAAAAGAGTATACTAGTAAATAAACATGCAGATAGGCAGAGGGGAAAATAAAATAAAAATACTTCTTTCAAAGTGATTGAGAAACTTCTTTCAGAACTATTTGTTCACTTTAAATAACAATAATTCGATCTATGAACTTGGCATATATTGCTACGAGTAAGAAGCATATGGACATACCTACAAATTTTGGAACATATACATAAAGGCCTTAATGTAAAGAATCAAAACTATAAGCCTTTCTGGCCTTGAAATAAAGGGTCCTGACTCCTAAGGCTGTGTTTGTTTCCAGCGAAGGACAAAAACTGAGTTGCATAACTTTTTCTCTTTCTTGGTCATGTAAGAGCATGAAATAGGAAAGCCCAAGAGAAGGTTACTCTGTAATTTTTCTTCTAGACCACTACAAATTTCCATTGGAGATATTGAAAATAAAAGGAAAAAACTGCATTTTGTTTTTGCCCATCTCTCTCCGGCACTTTCTTTATTACGTTTGTGTCTTAGGGAGACAGATGCCAATATCAAGCATAAGTAATCAACTCAATCGAGATAGGTTTATAGTTCCAATAAATCTTTCGCATATTTGATCCATCGGCTAGGCCATGATTAATAAGGATAAAAACCAACAAAATTTCAAGCCATATAGCACACTGCATTAAAGATTTCTGGTAACCGTTAACCCAACGAACAAAACAGAGCAGGCAAGGAGGAAGTACCGTGCATTGGTACCACGCGTACTCTTCTCCTAGTGGACCTGATTTGTTAGCACAAGAGAAAGATGCAAGTTAAATGAAGAATCATACCTAGGAGTGATATAACCATATGAACTACTTATGACGAAAAAGTAAGCACCTGGAGTAGTTACTTTTACAGCCTTGAATTTCACATCGTTAGGATTCTTGAGATACACTCTTCGAGGATCAATACTCACAACAACTGCCTGAATACGTAGAAAAATAACTTACAAGTTTCCATGATAAGAAATTTATATACAACATTTCAGCAAATGTGCGTGAACTCGCAAAAACAGAAATATTATTACACTAAGCTTTCATGTATGAACGTTTTGTTAATGCGCACGGAGTAAAACGGAATATTATTACACCCATTTATCTCTGACAGGTTCCATATTATTGCATGAAACTATTGCAAGTATGAAGTTATGCCTGCCATAATCTATCAAACCACAGACAACATATCTATTAAGACGGAAATTAGCTATATTTTAACTATTTTGCAAAACAAACACAAATATGACATTATAAAGGTTGAGTAATAGATTGTTGGAAGTGGGAAGATTGTTATGGAGGGATCAAACAAGAAGTTCAAACTAGAATCAGCAAAAAAGAACAAAAATGCTTGAACTAGAGCGAGCTATCCAAATGGGTGATCCATAACATCTATAGAAGAAGCATGTCAATCATAAAGTCCTATATAGATTATGCATAGCTGATAATAGATGCATGCATCTCTACTGAGAAGAAACCAAACCACTCGATCAATTATCTAAGTAAGTTTGAAATATTTATCCGATATAAGTATGCATTTATTTTCATCAAGTAAATATACGCAAGTGTTTCCAAGTATTTATCAAGGTTGTGAAAAACGTTAGGCGCTAGCTGGGTGGCACCTGCCACCTATCGCCTAGCCTGCCTAGGCGGCTGCCTAGATCTAGGCGGTTCAAAAAAATCAAACAAAAAACTACTAAAGATTGCAGAAAAAATCTATAAAACCCAATACATGCATAGTCGGGTGTCGAGCGGGCTAGGTAGCTGCCTAAGCGGGCATCAGGCGGACACCCGGCACCTAGCGCCTAGGCGGCCGCCTTTTAGAACAGAGGTATTTATCCTTGTCTCATCATGTCCAACGAGAAAAAAAGATGATGCATAGGACAGTAACCGTCATGACACTCGAATGCCCATGACAACAGATATTATAGAACTGATTTTAGGCGTTTCCTAGTGTAATTTGGTAACACTAAGTTTGGATAACACTAGTTTAGGAGTATCCATTCTTCCTAGAGGAAGGCCAACAAATGCCTCTGTGACATAGGAAATATTACTTGAAAATAACACAGAAATATAAATGCTAGTTTATTGAATAAAAATACAGTAACATCATCACTGCAGCAACCCACTATCTCGTTCCTTGCAAATCCTGCAGTCCAATATGTCATGTTGAGACAAAGTAATATAGAAAGATTCTCCTACGCACTATTAAAATATTCTATTGGTTTAACATTGTAAAAAAATCTTTTGACCATGTAAACAAATCAATGTCCAAAATAATTCTAAAAAATCCCTATCATCTGCAATAGAGAATGCCATTGTACATAAAAGTGCAATGGTTCCTTACATCCCCCAAATGCACCCAACGCTTTTAGAATTTAGATATTCCCTCCAAAAGTCGGTAATTTCCTAAAGAAATTTTCAATTTTACCATCATCAAGCTTTTTCTCCTCAATTGACCAGCCCAAAGTAAAATATATCAGAAAGAGAAAATGACTGGGTAGTCTATCACCTACTAATAGTTCAAGAAGGTCATCGTTTCTTTCGATCACACCTCCCATATATAAAATTTTCTTGGATTCAAAATGTACAGCCTTCACCTTCAAAATTTTCATCTATTCTGATTTCTGGACTTCTAATTACTACTTTACCAAGCAAGCATGACTAAAAGTATCTTAGTTTTCTTCAGTATCTAAGGATCTTACTTTGCATGTCTACTTTTATTGATAATAATTAATAGCTATTCAACATAAATTTTCAGTGACAACCAAAATTTAAGGATGGAGAATGTTCAGGCAAGGAGACATGCAAATAGTTCAAGAAAGAGAAAATGACTGGGTAGTCTATCAACTACTAATAGTTCAAGAAGGTCATCGTTTCTTTCTATCACACCTCCCATATATAAAATTTTGTTGGATTCAAAATGTACAGTCTTCACCTTCCAGTCTCTCTTCAAAATTTTCATCTATTCTGATTTCTGGACTTCTAATTACTACTTTACCAAGCAAGCATGACTAAAAAAATATCTTAGTTTTCTTCAGTATCTAAGGATCTTACTTTGCATGTCTAACTTTTATGGATAACAATTAATAGCTACTCAGCATAAATTTTCAGTGACAACCAAAATTGAAGGATCGAGAATGTTCAGGCAAGGAGACAAAAATTAGATGTGCTGAAAGGAACTGTTCAGGTAGACTTCCGTATATAAAGAAGGGCGACTAGATATAAGTTGTATAAAAGCAGCTAGGCCTGATACGGAGGAAAAATCAAATGAATAGTAAATTGGATGGTATGTTCATACCGAATAATGATCATTAATAACAGAAGTTCAATACCAAAGTAACTGATTATCAGAGAAAAGTAATGCACAAAAGAACCCTTAATGATGGTCCTATTATGGTAATTGAGAATGGTAGCACAGAAGAAAATATGAAATGGTCTTCCATATCAGATGATGAGCATTATTAGAGAAAGATCAAGAGATATTTATGACTGAAAGAGCTAAGAAATTGAACGAATATCAGTTAAGCAGGATGTATATATAACCTGATTCCCATAAACTCGAGAGATCTGCTCTATGCTGCTCATTCCTGTCTTTACCTAAATATTAGCAGGTAAAGTAGGATTAGCCGGAAACCTATAGCTATAACTCAAGGCCTAAAAAATGATAGCATACTCCAGTTGTCAAATATTCCTCAGCAGCAAAAACGGCATCACTTCCAATTGAAACCTTATCTGCACCAGATCTGAAGTATTCTGATGCGACCTCCAAACTCGAGTAGTGCCTAAGAAAAGAAAAAGGAGCGTAAAGTGTTAGCAACTTAAATATATATCATATATGTATATATTATATGTCGGTCTACTCAATACTAAATAATGCAAAGCTCATGTCCTATGATGCGAATCATATAGAGAAAGATACAAAGGCAAATGCAAGATCCTCGAAAGTACTGGTAATCATGGAATTGCAATACAATAAAGTGTCATCTAGATACATGATGATGGAGAACAATATGGGATCTTTGGCTATCTTTTAGATTTTTCGGTTTGTTTGTTATGATAAATCTAAATAAGGAGAATTTCACCTCTTAAGTTGGTTAAGGTTGGTTTGGGATTTCACTCTTCTTATGGATAAATATTTAGAGATTTATTTCATTTTCTTTCAATTGTTTTGTATAGTCTCTAAGTTCAGAAGTAAACAATGGAAGAAGTGAATAATGAGAAATCTATTTTGAGTTTGTATATTGCGATACCAAAATCCTAAAGTGGATCTCTGTATCTTATCCCCTGCCTCCAATGTTGACGCCTAATGATCCGACGCCATCCACACGCCATTCTAAAATCAGATATTTCTAATTATTATTTTTGTATTTCCATTAAAATTATTTGTGATAAACTGATAGTGGTTGATTGTTCACAGTTCATTTAAAGCTGTCACGTCCAATTTGTCATAAATTTTTAATTTCATACAAATCATATTTCCTTTAGGTCTTCGTTCCGGGTCAAATTGGTATCAGAGCTAAACCTTGGTTTAGGAATATTTTTATACGTAGGTAAGACTCGTACAAAATGTTTACCCAAAAATTCTCGCAACAAATTTGTGATTATCGTTGCTGCATATGATAGATGCATGTCAAAATAAAAAAAGTTGTTCGATGAATATTTCTCAACTATATTAACGCATAAACTATTGCTAACGGTAATCCTATCTCTTTAAGAAATTCATTAGTAGAACCTACTTAGTCTATTATAGAGGAGTCATAGTTAGATCCAAGCCCGAGTCTAGGTTTAGGTTTAAACCATTAATAAATTTTGACCTTTATATATCATCCTTATGAGAATTAAATAAGTCATTTGATGAAACCAATAAATTTAAAGAATCTACTATTGCTAACGGTAATCCTATCTCTTTAAGAAATTAATTAGTAGAACCTACTTAGTCTATTATAGAGGAGTCATTTGATGAAACCAATAAATTTAAAGAATCTACTATTGCTAACGGTAATCCTATCTCTTTAAGAAATTAATTAGTAGAACCTACTTAGTCTATTATAGAGGAGTCACAGTTAGATCCAAGCCCAAGCCTATGTTTAGGTTTAAAGCATTAATAAATTTTGACCTTTATATATCATCCTTATGAGAATTAAATAGATCATTTGATGAAACCAATAAATTTAAAGAACCTACTAAGTCTTATAAATATTTTGAACGTGTCCCAACAATCAAATCCGTGAACAATTTATATTATACATTTGTCACAAATAATTGCATTAGTTCGCAAAAAATAATAATTGATTGTATGGACCAACATTTACTAATTTGGACGAACGGAGATGACCACCATTTATAGAGGTGCTTGACGTTATTTGTTAAACGGACCTTTCATTTCTTCAACCTTTACAACCACTATTACCAATATGGGATTCTGTTGTCTTGCCAGAAGTCTTTGTGTTGACTACACTACTAAAGCAGAGACTTCCATCATGGTCAATTTGGAAGGCATCACCAGGAGCATAATTCTCGAATTTTATGCTTATATAATTTACCAGGAGGTGAATTTTTCGAAGCCGAGGAGAATGATGAGAACAATTTGAAATTTTTTGTTCTTTTTTAGATATTTCAATTTGTTTGTTAGGATAAATCTAAATAGGAGAATTTTCTCTCTTGAGTTGGTTAGAAATTCGACTGATCTTATGGATAAGTATTTAAAGATACATTTTATATTCTTTCGATTGTTTAGTAATCTATAAATAGTATTATAAAGGCTTTTGGACAAATAAGGCTTTGAGTTTGTACATAATACTATTATTGATTAATGGTGAAATTTGTGTTGTTAAATTGTTGTTTTGTCTATTGCTAAAATTACAACGTTTCAATAAAGTGCACTTCTGAGTCTAACTTAAAATCTTTATGAGCTAAAAAGGTATAACCTTTTAGTATAGGAAGTCTTATATTTTGAAAAGAAATATAAGTTAAATTCATTCATTTCAAACGGATACACTTTGAATAAAATTATTTCCTAATACAATGTCTCCATGCATATTAAGAAAAATAATCAACTATGGAATAATGAAAGTACGAACTTCATTATCAATTGTGGTAACTTCAATTGGTAAGGATAAAACATAATGTGTCAATCTAAATTGCCCACTTATGCCAGAGACGATTTGCTCGTGTTCCAGTTTATGTTGGTATTCTGGAGGAATCAACTCAAGTCAAATTACATTGATTCTAGCACCTGTGTCAACTAGCTCATGCAGTGTAATGTCTTTATACTTTTTGTAACATATAACACCTCCTTCGTAGACATAATTACTAGTATCTCCCAAACTGGTATCAATTTCTATGTAGATATAATTATTAGTATCAATGTAAAGTATTTGAGTATTTCCGTTATATCTCCCAAACTTTATATATATATATATATATATATATATATATATATATATAATTGTTAGTGGTAGAGAAGTTCTTATATCAAAGGGAAATGCGCTACCTTTGAGTGTGGTTTAAACTATTGATTTACGTATTTGGAAGTGTTAGATGGGATAATGGGATGATTATTTTATTGAAAAAGAGATTACATACATATATAGGAGAGGACTAGCCTCCTCCTTATTCTCTATACGATGTGGACTAAATAACTACTACTTAACACTCTTCCTCAAGCAGGAGCATAGATGTCAATCATGTCCAACTTGTTACAAAAAAAACTGAAGCCAAGGGCCTAAAAGATGTTAGTCCAATTATTGTATCATGTGTTTTAATATGACTAATTGATTAAGTTTAACATTAAAATATCACTAGTATTCATGCAATTATTATATTGTCAAGACTTAAACTTCGTATTGTCCTACTCTGCATTAAATATATCATATTGTTTTGTTCGTCTAATATGTATTTGCAGACAAGCAGTAAGAAGGATCAAACAAGGACATATACAATAAAGAAACAATGATGAGCCAAAGACGACGTTATCCCAGAAGATTTCTCTAAACCGCCTACGTCATTTCCGGGGCTACGCACTCAGGAGTTTCGCTGCCCGGTCAGCGGACTGGGATCAAGGGGGCAGCGTCCCTCGTGGGGGTTCGGAGGCGAAGCCACCGAAAAGTATTCAAATTTTCAGATCTGTTTATCTTTGGACGACTGTCATCAAAGGAAAAGAAATCATCATTCAAGAAGTCTGCAACTTGCTCGTGTCCTTATATTTTTTTCTGTATTTTCTATTTATTTTATAGGACCAAATTGTACATTGGGTCGCAGTTGGCACTAGGTAGCTTAAAAATCCAATCTTACCCACTACATTTCAGTTCACCATATAAACTAGTCCACAAATACAAACTTGACACAAAACCCTAATTATGGTGACCGAACTCGAACCGACCTCGGTCAGGGGTAAAACTTAATTTCCTAGTCAGCCTCTTCCTGAACATCAGGCTCTAACGTTCGAATTTATGAATGTTAGGGGACCGAACTCTACCCGAACTCGGTCCCCCTACTAGCCTATAAATACATCTTGAATTCTTCACTTGAAACTCATCAATTTATTCTAAAGCTTCTTTATCTAATCATGAGCTTTAAACCTTCCTATCACCAAGAAGCCAACTCCTAGCCTTCTATTGCCAAAGTTGCGATCTCCGTTAGAAGTCTGTTCGAGTTGTAAAGTTTGGATTTCCAAGTGTTGCTCTTTACACTTATTGTTTGAAGTCAGCAAACTCTTTGTATGAAAAGCTTGTGGTTGTTTGAAGTCAACGATGGTTGTTTGAAGTCGATGAGTCATTCGTTTTAAAGCTTGTGGTTATTGAAGTCGCCATGCCCTTCAGATCAAAGCATGTGTCTGTAAGAAGTCAACACGCTTTCGAATCAAAACTTTGTATTTCAGATAGTGAAGTTAACACCAAGCAAGAGTTCTCGGGACTGGATTAATCATCCACGAGAAAAACCAGTATATAACGCGGTATTTGCGTTTGTGACTTCTAAACTCAGTTTACTTTCCATACATTTGCTTTATTCCTTGATAATTTATAGTTGGTAGATAGCCTTACTTTTATTGGGGTAATATTGACATATACTCTATTCAACCCTCTCTAGAGTTGTCTTCAAAAGAGACTTCATAAAGATATCAGTTATCTGATCCCCGGTCCTCGCATGGTGAAATGTTATCGTCCCCTTTTGATACACATCACGGACGAAGTGTATGTCGATCTCAATGTATTTCGTCCTTTCATGGAATACGGAATTACTAGCGACATGGATAGCAGACTGGTTATCACACCACATATTTGTTGTTTCCGATCCTGCTTCTTCTTCCATTTCCTTCAGAAGATGATGCAGATATAACACATCTGTTGTGCCATGAGCAATAGCTCGATATTCTGCTTCCAACTGGATCGTGAGACCACATTTTGTTTCTTACTCTTCCACGACACTAAATTTCTACCAATAAATATCGAGTAGATCATGTAAGAAGGCGGTAGGATGCAAATAGGTGTTCACACTAAATTCCCACCAAATTAGATCGTGAGACCACATTTTTTAGATCATTTATCCGTAATACTTACACCCTAGTCAGCATCTGTAAAACATCCAAGATGAATAAGTCCATGATTCTCCATTCAAATTTCTTTTTCCGAATTCTGAGCTAGATAACGCAGGATTCTGAGAACTGCCTTTTAATGCGGAATTCAGGGAGAAGTTATAAATTTATTCGCGACACTTACAGCAAAGAAATATCTGGAGGAGTCATGACGGCCAAGTAGTTGAGTTTTCTATCTACTCGACGATATTGATTAGGATTGGTCATCATTATCCTCTTATTGTGGAATAACTTAAACGTTAGATCCATGGGTGAGGTTGATCCCTTAGTTTGTATCATTCTTGCTTCAATTAGTATATCGAGCACATATTTTCGCTGAAAACAATATCTTGCTTTCCCCCTTGACTTCAATGCCTAAGAAGCACTTCAATAATCTCATATATTTAGTCTGGAGTTGTTCACCCAAAAACTTTTTCAGTCCTACAATCCCTTGGTTGTCGTCTCCCATTATCACAATATCGACAACACGGACACCAAGTAGTTTCCATTCAGCTGATGTCCGTCGGTACAATACTAAATATTCGTTCTTTAATTGACGCATGCCAAACTGGGTAACAACATATGTAAATCGACCAAACCAAGCACAGGATAATTATTTGAGACCGTAGAGGACCTTTCATAGATACTTTACCCTCCCTTGCAACGAACCCAGGAGATTACACCACATATACTACCTCTTCAAGGTCCCTATGAAAAAATGCATTCTTCACATCCAACTGAAGTAGGGATCAGTCATAGCGGACAGCTAAGGCTATGAGCACTCGTACAGAAGTCATTCTGACATCTGGAAATAATGTTCCTCCAGTACGTCTGAGAATACCATCTTGCTACAAGACGAGCTTTCAGACGATCAATAGTGACATCCGGTTTCACCTTGATTGTGAACACTTATTGGCAAATCCACTAGGTCCCACGTATGATCCTCCCGAAACGTTTGCATTTCCTCTTCCATAGTGGCACACCAACCAGAATGTTTGAGTCCCTCTGCAGAATTGGGAATCAGAATCCCATCAACTGAATCCCATCAATAGTAGCCACCAAGGACTGAGTGTTGTTGGCCAATTGGTCATAGTCACACCTGATTTTGATAATCAACATAAACTTTTGTCGATACACAAATAATACAGTACAGATACAAAAACAAGACGTCTACTTCCAGCATGCTACTACTCGTCGTCTTCATTGTAAAAAACTATCAGATGCTGATCAAGAATCGTTTATACATTTTATTCTGTAATTTTTCTTTTATTGAGTCTAGAAAAAATGTGAGGTTAATCGGATTGGCAACCGACTTTCTACTGAACTCCACTGTCCAAAATAAGCCTACCTATCTACCCCACATTCTATACTAAGCCTATACCCAATTTCATATCCAATGCATTTACAAAAAGTCCAACAAAATGAGCAGATATTCATGATAGAACAGTGTTGTAAAAATCCCTCTAGGCGGCCGACTAGTCCCCGACTAGTCGCTAGTCGGCCGCCGCCGACTCGACTAGGGGCTAGTCCCCGACTAGTCACTTGTCGGCCACCGTCGACTCGATTAGGGACTGGTTCATCCAAAAATTAGCTAAATTGGTACTAGTCTGGGCTGTCGTCGACTTCGTCAAGGCAGCCGTCGTCAACTCTTTACTTTGTTGCTGCCTTTTTCTATTTTTGAAAAAAGTGACTAGCCTACTCTTTTTTTATTTTTACTTTTGCTTTGTTATCTCTTTGCTACTGTTGTTGTGGTTCTTTTTTTAATTTTTGCTTGTTACTTTTTTTTTGCTTTTGCTTGCTATTGCGGCTGTAACTCTCCGTGCAAAATAGAAAGTTGTTAACATATTATTTAAATATTTATCGAAATAGAAATTTATGCAAAATAATGAATAAGAAAATGCATTGTAGTCTGCGATAATTAAAAGTTCAACAATTAACATATTATTTTTTAAAATATTTTTATAACATATTTTATATATATATATATATATATATATATATATATATATTCATTAAAAATTCTAAACCGATTAATCCGACTAGTCCCAGAGTAGTCCCCGAGTAGTCCGATTAATCCGTAGTCCCCACGAACCGACTAGCGGCCGACTAGTGATTTTTACAACCTTGTGATAGAACTCTAGCCGAGTTCGGTCAGGTTAGTTCCATATTGTTTTGGCCTTCCTGAATATCTGTAACTACTTTTCAAATACAAAATTTGTGGACCCGAGCTCACGCCGAGTTCTGCCCAAAAAAAAACTATAAATAAAGGAGAACATCTCATTCCAAATAATTCAATCATTCTTCACTTCCCTCTCTATTTAAAAGCATTTCAAAGCTATTCATTTTCATATCTAGCCTTTAACGACTCCTGGCCAAGCAAGTGCTTTTCCGATTCAATCTAGAGTTTGGTTCGAGTTGTAAAGAAGGTTTTACGAAAACGTTCAAGTTTTCAAAGTTTGCCTTTGTTGAAGTTGCAAGTCCTTCGGACGAAAACTCGTGTTGTAAGAAGCTGCAAGCGCTCGGTTAAAGCTTGTGCCATAGTGGATTAACATCGACCAAGAATACTAGAGACTGGACTAGTATTCTCTGAGGGATACGAGTATACATCGTTGTATCATGACTTTGCTTTTCTGATGCTCTTTACTTTACGCATTTAAATTTCATAGTTTGATATCATCTGCCCAGTACTTCATGCCTGTGACACTGCTTATATTATTTTTATTTGGTGATTATCTTTCCGTTGCACACACACTCTATTCACCTCCTCTCTAGAGGTGCTCAACATTCCTATAATTGGTATCAGAGGAGGTTATATATAGATATAATAAATTAGAGAGTATATATATTTTTTTTGGAATAAGGGTGAATTTATTCCTCGCATATAGCGGAAAAGATATTACAGTACAACATATCACAACTTTCCATGCCCCACATAATAACATTATGGGGCCATTACTGATACATCGAATTCTATGTTATGTAGAATTCCAATAGGGGGGTAGTCAAGCCCTCAAAGATACGTCTGTTCCGCTCCTTCCAGATGTGCCAAACGGACGCAGCGAGACGAACTCTGGCTCTTCTGGCCCACCCCGGATTCCGGCCTCTGTGATCTCGGATCCAGCTGAGAATGCTCTGGATGTCTCGATCCACCCCAACTCCTCTCAGCTGTGCACACTGTTCAGCCCAAATGTGCCAGGTCACCGGACATACAAAGAAGAGATGCCCCATAGATTCATCCTCCCCATTACATAGCACACATTTGGCATCCGGTATCTGCATTCCAAACCTGAGGAGTCTGTCCCTCATCATCAGTCTACCCCGAAGAAGTCGGTATGCACATAGTTGCATTTTACGTGCAACCCCCTTACCCCAAATGAAGTCCGCCTCCTCAGTCCGGTCGTGATGGGTACGAACCAGATCGTAGCAGCTACGAAAGCAGAATAGGCCTGATCCGCCCCCCGTACCTGGGCCTGCCCAGCTCCGGGAATCCTCATGCTGGCTAGCATCAATAGTGATAAGGCGAATCTCCTCGGCAAGCTGGGCAGTATATGGATATCCTTCTGGCCTCCAGACTCCATCTCTGATGATCCTACTGCATGTGAGCCCCCTGCCCGCTTCTCTGTCCAGCTGACCTCCCAAAAGCTCGAACAAGGATCTGGAATCCAACCAAGGGTCTAGCCATAGGTCGGTAGCAGTCCCATCCTTCATGTTCCTGCAGATAGCGGTCTGAAGCACCGGTTGACACCTCAGAATGGCCTTAAACGTGACCGAGAAATTGTTGTCTATCCTGCAGGCCCAGAAGTTAGTCCTCCTCAGATACCTGTTCGCCATCCATCTCGCCCAGAGCGATCCCCCCTTGATGAATCTCCAGGCCATCTTCACACAAGCTGCCTTCTTGACCTCATGAAGCGGTCTCAACCCCACACCTCCTTCCTCCCGAGGCCGACAGAGTTGGTCCCAGGAGATCGCATGCATCCCGCCCCTCCATATGAAGTCAGCACAGATGGCCTCCACTTTTCGGATAGTAGCCGTAGGGATCTGGATAGACTGGAGCCAGAACATCGTGATTCCCGCAATAACCGAACGCACCAGCTCAATCCTACCGCCAAATGATAGACCTGCAGCTTGCCAGCCTTCCACTCTCCTCTTGTAGTGCCCCGAAATTTGTGATACGTATTTTATACGTGTTCGTATTTCTGACCCGTATTTCTCTTTTTCTTTGATTAGTTAATTATGGTTTATTTTCATATTTAGCATTGTGGTTTAATTGTCATTTATTGTTCATGGATTAATTCGGATTAATGGAGCTTGGTTTTATTTGGATAGGAGGAGGATTGGGTTGGCTCGGTTTGGCCTGGCTTGGTTCGGGTTGGACTTGGCTTGGTTTGGGCTAGCATGAACCCCTACCTACCACCACCATCCCCATTTATTAACCCTTTCTTCCTTCTCTCTCCTCATTACTTTTCTTCTTCCTCCATTAACTTCCTCACCTACCAGGAAGGTCTAGGCAAGTGCATCTTGCTTCATGGAGGAACAAATTTTATTGTTCCATTCTCTTCCTTGCAGCATTCTATCACTCTTTAGTACTTGGCATTTTTACTTTCCATGGCTAGATTCTTGTAGATCTAAGTTTATGTTATTTTCGGATTTCTTGGGTTTTGATCTACTTAATCTTGTTATTTCCGAGTTTTGATGGTTCCATGTTGTTGAGAATTTCGTTCTACCCCCATTTTGACCTATGGAAGTTCGGATTTGGGCTCCGGATGATGGAGTTATGGAGCTTGAGAAGTTGGCTCTCATGGTGTTCTTCTTCTCGGAATTTTGGAGAAGATGAACTGTGCTTGACTTAACCGCATGAATGCTTCATGCGGCAAGTGATTTCCCTAGCCGCATGAATTAAGCTGACCGCATGAACCCCTAACCGCATGGTAGCACTTGACCGCATGAACCTTCATGCGGCGAGTCTTCCCAGCCGCATAAGACTCAACTCAGCCAGCCGCATGGAACCTTCTCCGCTAGCCGCATGAGACTTATGTTCTTTTAACCGCTTATGGATCCACTTTCTGAGAGCCGCATAAGGCTCCTGCCCCTTCAGCCGCATGCGCCCCCTTGCCCTTGCAGTCGCATATGCGCCCACCACATCGAGCCGCATGGACCTCCATCTCAACCCAGCCGCATATACTCCGCACCCCTTCAGCTGCATGAGACCTGTCCACCGCTGGCCGCATATGCTCCACTGCCCCGCCAGCCGCATGAAGCTTACTTCCCTTCTAGCCGCATGAAGTCGCGCGCCTGCTCCATGTTGAACCCAAAACCCTTGGCCGCATGGAACCACATTGATTCAGCCGCATGGGCTGTTCTCTTTCCAGCCGCATGAGATCATTCCTGACCGCATATGCCTTAGCCGCATGGTTCTCCTATAGCCCTGTGTACTATTATTTTACTATTATTTGCCTATGACTTGTAACCCCTATGGTATATTTTATGTCCATTTTATATCCTTACGCCTTTTGTCATGAACTTGATAATCCCGATTTGATTGACATGATTGAAATGATAATTGTACCTGGCATGGTGTGACCAAGAACTGGCATGCTTGATAGTGGCCCGTCGTGGTGCACTCCTGACATGATAACTTGACCTGATAACTTGACCTGCTACACATGACACGATAGTGACCCGTAGTGGTGTACTCTTGACAAGTACCCTGACATGCTTGATAGTGGCCCGTCGTGGCGCACTCTTGATAAGTAATAATGATAATGATAGTGGCCCGTCGTGGCGCACTCTTGACAAATCAATTCATTGGCCTGGACACCGTGGATGATTGTGCTTGTATAAACTACTAGTCCGGTTGTGTCTTGCATCATGTCTAGGACATGATCCCTGAGTACCACGGTCAGGAATTCATACTGAATCTGGCTAGGTTAATGACTAGATTGATCAAATAGTTCATAGAGAATTTCCAATTTACCTGGTGCCCCTTTGGTCTCGGCCTTATATATATATACATGGAATTTGTTGCTATCCGTCGAGATGAGCGCACTTCCAGCCCACCGTCGAGTGTGGTACCTTAGGACACATGTATCTTACTACAGTGTGTCTGCTATATCCTGCTATCTTTTCCTTTTCTTGCTGGGATCACTCAGGTAGTAACAAACAAGTAACCGGACTTGGAATTCTTATTGCATCTTGCTAGTAACTAGGCCTGTGATAACCCTAGTTAGTTAAAGTAGCAAGCCGTACTTGTTGCTTGGTCGTGATTGTTGGATGGGGTTCAATCTGTCTAGTCTTGTCTTGATCCTGTACAAGATTGTTACATGTCTTGATTTCTTATATTTACCTTGCCGATAAATGGTGGGAGAAGTCAAGTTCCGTTCAGACGAAGGGTTACAACCCCGGTCCTTGTTTGGTTTACGGGTTGTAACCTGGTTATCTGAACAGTCTCATAGTTATCTCGTCGTATATCACCTGTTATGTTTTTCTTTTCTTAATTCCTGTCTTTATTACCTTATTATTATTGTGCTAATTGCTGGTTTTAGTTCCTAAGTGAAGCCTCCTTTGTGGCACTTGCTCTTTCTGGGGTCTGACCCAGCTGGTTTTGTATGGCCAGATACCGGAGCAGCAGCAAAGGATCTACCTGCTTTCCAGCCCGATGGTGACCACCAGGCGTAACCAGGGCAACGAGTGGATTTCTTTTTTGTTCTCCCACTGCAATTGTACATTATTCTTTTGAGGCATTTAGCCGACGAGCACTTGTTAGCTCGATGCACTTTACCTTCTGTCTGCCTACGGGCTGTAATCATGATTGGCAACTCGAGGTTGATCATGTATGACTTAACTCTTGCTAGTCCTCACATTTTGTACGACTAGCTTCATGATCATCTGGATATGTAATGTTTGGGACGCCTTACAATTGTATATTTGGTGGTCTGATATCTTGTAACTATCATTACTTGGTTGTTGATTGAGACACTAGGCTTGTTATTGACCATAGGAGACTGTTGGCTTGTAGATAAACCCTCATGTATCTAGACAGCCGTGACCGTATAGCGAGATGAAATCCATTTCATTATACGTAGCTGGCTATATCTGCCCCCGCTCTCCAGTGTTCTGGTTCTGGGGCGTGACACCTCTGAGCAAAGTCCATCAAGCTGTGACAATCCTGGTCTCTGGCATAGTTGACCGTCAGCGGAACCCCCAGGTATTTCACTGGAAGCTCGCCTCTATCCACTCCCAAGGCGAAGGCTCTCTCCTCCTGCTGTGTACACTGGGAGCTGAAGTAGACTCTACTTTTCTCCCGGTTCAACTGGAGCCCAGAAAGTCGTCCGAACTCCTCCATAATGTCAGAGAGCGCTCTCATGCCCCGCATGGAAGGCTGAAGGAGCACCAATAAGTCGTCAGCATATATCAAATGGGATACGACCGGACTCACCAACCGGAAAAGGGGAACGATCCTCTTGCTATGCACCGCCGTATCCATCATGCATGTGAAGTACTCCATCACCAAGGTAAATAGGTACGGGGAGAGGGGGTCACCCTGCCTCAACCCCCTGTTGCTCCTGAAGTAGCCATATGGCGTGCCCTGGATGAGGACTGAGAAAGTAGGGGAGCAAATGCACTCCCTCACCCTCGCAACCCACCTCTCGTCGAATCCCATGGCAAGCATCAAGTGACACAAGAAGTCCCGGTTGACCGTATCATAAGCTTTCCGGAGGTCAAGCTTCATACAAGCCTTCATCCCCCCAGGTTTGCTGAACTCCCTCACCATCTCATGAGCGAGCAAGCTGTGCTCCGCTATCGACCGGCCCTTGATGAACGCAGCTTGATTCTGGGACACCAATCCCTGCATAATCCCCTCCATACGCCTGCACATAAGATGAGTGATAATCTTGTAAAGAAAATTACAGCAAGCAATGGACCGAAAATCTGCAAGTGAGGTCGCTCCCTCCTTCTTAGGAACCAGCGTCAAGAATGTGTGGTTTATCTCCTTCAGAAGCCTGCCCTCCACAAAGAACTCCTGAACCGCCGCCAGGACATGGGTCTTAAGCACACCCCAGTGTCGCTTAAAGAACCCTGAAGAGAAGCCATCAGGCCCGGGGACTTTGTTGGGATTAGCCTTCATCACAATGTCTTCCACCTCCTCCATTCTCACAGGTGCCAGAAGCAGACTGTTCCCATGGCGGGACACCAGTCTCTTCGTGACAAGGGCTGGGAACGTGCTAGAGTAGTCCGTCTGCTGATATAGGTCAGTGTAAAATCTGACGCCCTCCTCCTGAATCTCCGTCGGGTCCCCTACAAGCCGTCCCTCCGCGGTCAGAAGTCTGGGGATGCTGTTCCGGTGCTGTCGGGTACGGATCACATCGTAGAAGAATTTGGTGCAGCGGTCTACATCTTTGAGCCAGGTACATTTAGCCCTCTGTGCCGCACTGATCTCCTCCTGAAGTCTCATGATGCTGACCTCCTCAATCAGGATCTTCTCCCTAGCCGCCAGCTCCCCGTCCAGAATGGCAGCTTGCAGGGCCACCTGAGTGTCCCGAAGCTCAGCTTCCTTATCCGCCAGGGAAGTCCGCGGTCTCGTCTTCACCCACCCCCTGATAGCCCGCTTGAGCTGCTTTAGTTTGTGAACCATGCGGAACTGAGCCGTGCCTTCCCGGAAGTGCTGCATCTCTCCCGTAACCACCTCCTCATATCCGGCCGACAGATACCAGCAGTTGTTGTACCGAAACGGCCTCGCCCGCAGAATGGGTCTCTCAATGAGGCCAACCCGAATAGGAGAATGGTCGCTAGTACCCGCCGCCAAACCTTCCGTCACCGAGTTCGGAAAGCACCTGAACCACTCACTATTGCCCAAGGCCCAATCCAAGTGACAAGCAATCCGATTATGAGTAGCCTTGTTGTGCCAGGTCCAGATGTGTCCCGCTCGCTCCAGCCCCCGCATCCCTGACCTGAGCAGACACCTCTGGAAGTCATATAAGATCGAGTCCGGAACAGGACGACCTCCCACCTTCTCTTGACGAAGCAGCATAGCATTGAAGTCCCCCATGATGAGCAGAGGAAGATGCATGTTGTTCGCCATGAGACCCAGGTGCACAATGTCCTCCCACAAATCCTCCCGGAGTCTCCGATCATTGTGCCCATATACAGCACCCAGGATGAATCGGAACCCACCTTTGTTCTCGAAAGTAACGCCGATGAGTTGTTCTGATTTATGGATCTGCATCCCTTTCCAGCTAACTTTGTTCCACCTAACCCAGATCCTTGCCATACCACAAAGATCTAAGTTGTGAATGTGATCCCAGTTTGCCGGAGTCCTTCGCGAGAGCATAGCGGCCCCTCTAATCTTCATCTCCAGCAAGATAGCAATGTCAAACGACTCTCTCCTCAGTACCCCTCCAATCTCCTTCATCGTCCAATGGAACACCCCCCCCCCTAATGTTCCATGCTAGGACCGACATCTAAGTAAAAGATGAGGGGTCCCCCTGGAACTCGTCTGGATCGACACTCGAGGGAAGTGTCTCATCCGCCTGATCAATGACTGCTTCTACCATAGAGGAAGGAGCAAGATGGGCCTGAATCCTGCTAAGAGTAAGTGCCCAGTCAGGATTGTCTTCAGTCTGGTCATCCATTACCCTCGCCTGAGGGATATCCTCCCGTGTTGCCGGAGCGTGTCTTTTCCTGCTGCTGTACACCATGATCGCCGGGGAGGCCTCCATCACCATCTGACCACTACCAGCCGCGCTCATACCCCTGGTCACGATGGTCCTTTGTGGCCTGAACGGGACCAGTGCACCCTGCGTGTCCTCCTGTCTCTGCGGTGATCCTGACTCCTGCCTCCTATCGACCTCCATCCCTGTGTCCTCCTCCATATGTCTGTCTGGCTCCGTCTCCCCAGACAAGTGACTAGGGGCCGTCTCCTTCCCAGGAGTCTCCGTCCGAGCTGCCTGTGGCCTGGCAGACTCCTTCCCCTTGTATTTGCACGCACTAGTAGTGTGCCCAAAGCACTCACAGTAAGAACACATGGGGGGACCCAGTCATACTCTACCGCCTGTGTCAGAACCTCCCCAGATGGTACATGATACTCCAGCATACTCGGTAGCTCCGCGCCCGCTTTGATCTCCACGAAGAGCCTGGAATACATCAGTCTGGTGCGAAAGGTAGTGGCATCATCTGCTTTGATCGGCTTCCCCACAAGGCTGGCAAGTCTCATGAGGAGCGGGATACTCCAATACTTTACTGGAAATTCAGGGAATCTGACCCAGATGGGAATAGCATTCAGCACCTCCTTCTCACACCTCAGCTCCGGCGTCCACTCCTTTAGAATAATGAGTCTCCCATCAAAGGACCAAGGCCCTCCCTGCAGGATCCTGGACACATCCTCCGCTAAGCCAAATTTGACATAATAGAACCCGTTCTCCCGAGAGAAGAATTCCATGCTACCTTTGGGTCTCCAAACACGCTCCGCATAACCCCGAATTTGGCCAAAGAATGGCTTGTTCCCTAATACATACAGCACCAGAGTGTTTTTCCAGAATTCTGAGACCACCTCTATTTCTTCAGCGGGGAAATACGCCCGAAGCCCTCCTCCAACCGACATCGGTGGAACATACTCCATTGACATCGGACTTTTCGCAGCTACTGGCGTGCAGACCTCCTTCCATGATCGAGGCCTCTGCTCCTCAACGTGCGTCCTGGTCGGGGGGATCACAGAACCCTGGTCTGTCCTGCCGATATCAGTAGCAATACCCTTAGCCTTCTCGGCCGCCGTCGCCTTAGGCCTCCAACCCGATACAGAGCGCACCATACCTCCCCCACGTCGCCGAGGATCCCCTGAGCCGATCGAGGGTCGATTTCCATGATTTCCTGGCCGTGTCCGCCCCGAAACTTGGGACTGTGTCCCTCGCCGTCCTTCAGCCCGTCGTCTCGTCACAGTCTGCCAGCAGGCATCCCCAGTGTTGTCCCCCCCGGACCCGAACTCGAATACGGAAGCCGTTCCTCCGGAAGTGCCGCCTGACCCCCCCCCCCCCCCCCGCCCGTGCCCCGACCCCTCCCCGCCTGGAAGGGTCCTACCAGCGCCGCCGCCCGACACCCCCCCCCCCCCCCGCGTGGGGGGGTCCCACCACCTCCGCTAAGTCGGGGGCTGCTGGACCCTGACCCACTTCCGCCACCGCCGCTTCCGTCCCCTCCCGACTCGCTGGTTCCTCCCGACCCCCCCCCCCCCCCCGCGTGGGGGTGTCCCTTGCTGACTGCCGCCTGTCCCGCCTCTGGGCTGGAGAGAATGTCCTCCCCCCCCCCCCCCCGTTCCTCCCAGCTGCCGGACCTCCCTCCCCGCTAGCGGATCGGGGGGTCGGGGGGGAGGCGAAGAAGCCGTCGCCAAAACCCTAGCAGAGGAGTCAGACGCGCGCATCTTGCATAAATCTATATATATATATATATATATATATATATATATATATATATATATATATATAGCAGTCGTGAAATCTGTATTCACAGGTGAAGGACAATCCATAAATAGACCCCTACTATTTGATGGAACAAACTATACCTATTGGAAAATACGAATGAGTTTATTTCTAAAATCTCTTGATTTTAATCTTTGGTCTATAGTCATAGATGGCTACAAAAAGCCACCTAGAATAGTGATTGACGGTGGTAATCTTGTGGACAAACCACATGATAGATACACTGATTCAGAAAGACGCAAGCGAGTCTTGACGCAAGAGCGATCAATGCACTATTTGTGCTATTGATAAGATTGAGTTCAATAGAGTATCTACATGTGTCACTTCGCACGAGATCTGAAAACTTCTTGAAATAACTCATGGAGGAACTTCACAAGTGAAGGAATCCATGATCAACAGATTAACACAAGAGTATGGGGCTTTCAAGATGAAGCCAACTGAATCTATCACATAAATATTCACATGTTTCCTAGATATAACTAATCCTCGATCTTCTGTTGGTAAATAGTACAGTAACCGTGAAAAGATCAGGAAGGTGCGCAGGGGACTGACCAAGAATTGGAACTCGAAGGCTACAACAATCATTGAAGGAAACGATCTCACCACAATGTCACTAGAGACGCTGATGGGTAAACTCATGACTCATGAGCTTGACCTACAAGACTTTGAAGAGGCAACCCCAAAAGAAAAATCTATCGCCTTCAAAGTACAAGCTAAAAGATTCTCCAGTGAAGATACCGACTATAAAGAGTCAGATGGTGATGAACAAGCCCTACTGGTCAAAAACTTCAGAAAGTTCTTGAGGTTTGAGAAATCAAATCGAAAGAAGAAAGACGTCCAAGAAAGCAAATAAAGAAGAAACTATATGCTATGGACGCAAAAAGACCGAACATATAAAGAAGGACTGCCCCATAGTCAAGAAGAGCAGTCGATATGACCGATCAAGTAGGAAGTCAACAATTGATCGAAAGTATGCAAATACCAGTATCTGGCATGAAAGTGAGGCCAGTGAATCAAAAGAGGAGGAAAGACACAACAGTTCTGCAAATGTCTGCTTCATGGCATTTGGTCAGGGGCAGGCAAAAGGTTCAAAGTATGTTGGGGTAACAAAGTTTGGCTATGAGATATTAGGGGCTTACAGATAATTTACACAAAGTATATTCACTTAAAAAGGACTAATCATGAACCAAAGACAGACAATAACGCAACAAAATATGTGAACTATATATGCACTTCTACAATCGACCAAAGGTTACAGATTGGATATAAAATAAACATTGGTTCAACTTAATCTATATGCATATAGATAGGCAAACATCTTGGAAAGGATCTTTTCTGATTAATTAAATACAAGAATTCATCAAAAGAGACATAAGCAACCAACCTCCCATTCCCGTCTGTGAAGTCTCTTATTCCACCACCAACAGTTAGTGGTACAAAAACATTTTCTGAGGTGCAGCGCAGTATCTTTAATCATATTATTCACAAAAAAGTTTAATAGTAAGACAACAATGAAATCATAAATTAAACTTGGAAGGAATAACTACTCTGCAAAGAGCAACAAGTATTCTCTGTCAAACCTGTAACATTGGCAGATCTCCCAAAGGGAAGTCACGGAAGCCTGTTATGTTCAAAAAACTAACCTGAAAATGAAGTTTGATTTATTAAATTGCACAAGACCAACTTAAAAGTAATATAAGTTTATGATGTCTTAAAATGATTAAAACGAATGAAATATAGTAATATACCTCATCAGCACCATCTTTGTAATATTGACCTGCAAGTTCTACTGGCTTGCCAAGGTTTCTGACCTGTTGCCAAGAGGAGGTGTTGTAAAAGAATTGTTTTAAGATTGACTAAAATAAAATTAGTATCTTAAAGGGAACATGTTTATAGTCTGGAAATCATATTCGAATAACATTGTGCACATTGATCCAAATGGCCCACAGAAGCTTTCTGATTTTTGGCCATTCGTATCTATCTAATAATAACTTTTATCCTCCATCCACATTTCTAAGGAGTGTTCTAAAAATCGCTAGGCGAACTCGGTGCGGCGGAGGTCCGCCTAGCGCCTAGAGGCGCCTAGGCGCCGCCTAGAAAATTATTATTATTATTATTATTTTGAAAATTTTGAAAATTTAGAAATTTTGAATTTTGAAATTTCAATGTTCTAAAATCCAAATACTATCTTAAAACCCAAACAAATATCCAAAATACAACTAAGAATAAACAAAATCAAAAAAATAAAAAAAAATCAAAAAAAAATCAAAAAAAAAGTTCAAAAAACACGCCGCGTAGGGGCGCCTAGGCCCGCCTAGCCCACCTACTAGGGGGTTTTCGGTGCGGTGGGCGGGCGGGCGCCTAGCACCTAGGCGGCGCCTAGGCCGATTTTTAGAACACTGTTTCTAAGTCACATTTAATCAATATATCAGTAAAACTCATGAACTTACTAGAACTTCCATGTATAGGCTATATCGCTTAGGCTATCTTTAAGTTTTATACAACTTCGAGCCTATGTTGTCGCAGGCGACGCATTGGCGGCCTAGGCGCACAAGTTGGAGAGGACTCGCCTCGACCTGGAAAAAATTCCCATGGGTGAGCGATGCTCGCCTAGGCGCCTGCCGCGCCTAGGGTCACCCAGGGAAAAAAATGACCCGCCTAGGATCGCCAAGGGCGCCTAATTATACTTACTATCTTGACTTGATCTTGAACATAAATTATTTCATCTTTTTGGCTTCTTATATTTACTTATATGCTTATTGGTTAATGTTTATTGCTTATTAGTTATACTACACATTTGTTGTATACATAAATGCATAACTTTTTGATTCAAGAGCAGCGGATCCTGGGTGGGCGCATAGGCGAGACGGGTGCCCTGTCGTCTCGCCTAGCGCCCAATACAACATAACTTCGACCAATGCTGCTCCTGGTCCTTTCTAATTTCCCTTCTGCATAAATAAAATACATCTTTATATCCCCTACTCTCATTTCTTCAAATAATCTTGTCCAACTAACCTATCAAAGCATGGGCGGATTTATTAAGAGTCCAAGGGGGGCCACGGTCCCCCCAATTTTTTTAAAATTGTCAATTACTACATAGAAAATTTCTGACGTTTTACAATATATACTCGTGTGGCCTTTGAATGTACAGTGATTAAGGTAGCTCAAGTGGTTGTGCTCTAAGCATTAAAAGGAGTAGGAAGTGTTCGAGCCTTGTCTTTGTTGAACATTTAAATATTTTTAAGTACAATTTTTTCTTTCTTCTTTTCTAAAATTTTGGAAATATTGACTTTCCTTTTTTTTTATCTTTTTGCTCATTGTTGTCTGAATTTTTTTAATATATTTTTTGCTATTGAAGTTCAATTAATATGACAAATTTAAAAAATTATATGTAGTAACACGGCCCCCTCATGAATTAAATTCTGGCTCCGCCCATGTATCAAAGTCAAACCTATAGGAACCTTATTTATGGGTTTATCACCAGAGATAGTGAAAATAATATGAGTCCAGAGTTCTTTTATCGATTTCGTGATGTCTGGATAAGCACCTGAGCCAACCGTGACCACACAAGGACCCTATCCAAACCTAGCGACGACCAAGTCAGTCCCTACCTTGATGACCAAACCAAACAGAACAATGAATGGTGTAGGATCAGAGTCCTACTCTGACCCTTTGGAAAGTTTGACACCCAGTTTAGTGGAACCTGGACCAATGAGCATCTTTGGCTGAATTAATAACATGAGCTTGCAAGCCCAAAGATAGAGATTGATTATGCCCTCAGGTCAAGAACTAAATTAGTATTTTGGAGGACCTTCAACGGTTTCAGGTTGTGTTTGATCATGGTACAGAGAAAGAATGACTGTAAACCAAACGAGAGCATATGATCCTAAGGCTTGATTTGGGATTGCTGCTGCTTTCACAAACTAGCAGCAGAAGCAGCTTTTAACAACAGGTGGGAGGCTGCTGTCAAAAGCTGCCCCAAATTTGAACCTTTTTTTGAAAAGTTTTTTGATAAGATGTTATTACCGAACATCCTTGGAACGCTTCCCAAGAAGAAGAAAAAAAACAGAAGCAACCTCCAATGAGCAATCACAAACCTAGCCTAAGTGAACGAAATAACTCAAAGTTCTCATTTCAAAAAATATATTATCATGACCAAGCTAAACTTTAGAAAAATAGAACTGCTACCCCTTAAAGAGTATCCAGCAACAACTACTATAGCATAACTTAGAGTTGCTTGATTATTTTAGGGGTAAAAAGACGGGAATGGTGTAATGTCAGACAAATTGGAAGAAAACGGAGATATAGAAGCAGAACTAAATCCTCAAGATGTAGAATTTGCAAGAACAAGATTAAGACCTAAAAAAACTCACTAAACTCGTTATTGTCATAAAATTTGTCTCACTACCAAAAACCATCTTAATTTACAAAGAAAACAAAACAATTGAAAGTCGCTTACAATACCATCAAAATTTTAGAACTTACAGGGAAAGATATATATTGAAATTCGAGATCTTCAATATTTTGCGTTTATTAGATATATTGAGAATTGAGATCTATTAAAGTGTTTGATATATATAGTCTGAGCAAGATCATTGAGCTCTTCAAAGATTTAACTTATAGAACCTTCCTAAAACCTGAAATTGCTTTTGTAAACAGCTAGAATTCCAATCACCACTAAAGCTGCAAGTATAGCCCCAATTTATGAGTCAATCATGTTCACACTATACAATGGGTTGCATCACTCACTTCCATTTGCTTGAATCAAACTCAAGCCAAAAGCTTTTCCGATCAAGAAAAAAATGTTTCTCCCATGTTAGCCAAGGGAAATTTTGCACGTCATGGTAGAGGACACAGGCACAAGCCAGCTTAATTCCTGTACCAATTTCGAAGGAAATGGGAAGTCATCTCTAAGTGAAGATACTGGAGGACAATGAACAATCCTCTAGAAAAGAGACTTTCAATGCATGTAAAAGAGGAATAGGTGAGAAATGATGAAAACAGTAACCTTGGTGATGAATGGTGATAATGATTCAACTTTCAAGTGGAGGCATAGACGGTAACATAACTTGTGGAGCAGATATTCCAAAGATCTGGCTTGTGTCGTGTTAGACACAACATGGAAACTCCAAATACACTAGGATATGCCAAAACAGGTGTCATGTCTGGATCATGTTATGTTGCATTTGTGTAGGTGCAACAAAGGATGGACTGTAGTTATTCTGTCATGATTGCAAGGAAGACGAAATTAGTATAAACAGTAGTAATAACGTAAGTAATGGCTTGGATGGAGTGATGGTTTCATAGAACTGTGGAAGGGTTCAGTGATAAGCACTGATTTTGACATAAAAGTGCTGAAAGATGCATCATTGGCTGGTGATGGCAGCAGATCTATTAATGAAAGGGTCGGTTGCTCGATGCTTGCCAGATGACTTCTGAAGAACCAACTGTTTATGCCTTTATGGTGCTTTTAAGGTGGTCGTCAACCTATCCTTGACATTGTCCATTGACAATTTCGTAGTGTATGAAGATATCCCAAGCAAAATAATTTTAATTTCGAGCCCTTCAGATGAACTTTGTCCAATAGCAAAAGAATGCAATCTGAAGTTGCTAGATTACTTCAGAAATAGCCTGAAACAGATGGTGGAAGGATGGATGTGAATTAAGTTGGGATATAGTAGCTGACCAAATTTTGAGTTCCTTCTAGATGCGGTTCTCACGAAGCACCCTAGTAAAATAAGGAGAAGGACAAAATAAGCTTGTCCATTGACTGCATCCACCATCATAGAAACAGTATCATTTTGATAAATAATCCTTCTCTATAGAGATTCAGCAGAAGAATTATGAAGGGAATTAAACAACACAAGTTTAGATTCTCCACGCTACATGTAAAAGCAAGACTTAATCTCAAACTTGGCTTCTGTTGTGGAAATTCGGAAAATTCCGTACAAGTCTTGAGAAAGAGTGAACCACAAAGTGGAAAACAACAAGTATAACTTGCTAATATAATCTGGTAGCGGTGAAAACCGCAAATAGCTAGTTGTGAAGCTACTAAAAAGATGGTAACAAAGTTGCCCATGACAGAGCAGAGCTCTAAAAGAAGATAGCAGTGAGGATTGCTGAAATTTGCTAACATATTAGCAAAGCCGCTGAGTTGATGAAGATCGTCATTGCTCAAAGCAAGATTCAACTGTCTCGGTCAATCCGCTCCCATGAACCAACAAGTTCTGATGAACTTCTAGAACGTTCTTGTAAGTCACCACCCTTCCTCGGACTAGCAACAACATATTGTAACAAAGGCACTCAGAACAGAAGGCAATTAACTACTTGTAGAGGATTCTCCTTGTTCTCTCGTCTAAGCACTAAGATGGAGCGCACAATATATAAGGAAGCAATCCCCTGATCATTGTTAACCGTCCACCAAAGAAGTGAGCAGAATACCATGAAGTAACTCCCTAATTAATATGACACTTACTAGTAGTAACTCCCTAATAATAGGACAATTACGAACTGAACAACCCAGCAAAGCTTCAGCTTCCGCACAGCTACTGTAGAGCTACCGCGAAGCTTCCGCGCAGCTCCCAGCGGGCTAGCAGCGAGGCTACCGCGATGCTCCGCACCATACGAGCAAGAGTGAGCCCTCCTACACCAGATGCATACGTGCAAAGTTTAAAGTGCTCCATAAAAACGTTGCTTTGCATCCTTCGCTCACGCCCGCATGCCCGTGTGCCCGCGTCCCAAGTTAGGCCTCTTTGGGGCCTAGCTCCAGAGGGATTTCTCCCAAAAATTTGTGACAAACAAATGCTTGTTGAGGGATTGGAACATTGCCACTAGAAAAACCCTCCACAATACTAGTCATTTAGCTAACACACCCCATGTGTACAAGACCATAAATAATTGCTCAAATATTGAAATAGACACATTTGGGGTTTGCCTCAACATAGAGTGGTGAGACCGGGTCACTAATGACAATTGATTCCTTGTGGTCCCTTGCCAAACATTTCAGTTTCTGCAACTTTAGGAGTCAGGTAGGAGTTTCAAGTTATTCATGTTAGAATTTCATTTTATTTTTAAACGAAAAAACAAACTTTTTAAACCTCTTAAACTTGTGATGTATGTAACAGCTTGGCGCTCCAAATGTAACAAAAACAAAATGATAACATACAATAGACAGTGTATATGCAAGTTGGACTATTTTGAAGGGTATACATGTAAGAAAGATGATGCATTTTCTAAACCATCTTAATGATAAAACAGAAATGTATGTTTGAAAGGTTTATTTACAAATCGTTTTAAAGTATGGGCTCGGGTTCAGGATGACTTCATGCAAACAATATTGCAACCCAACCCCACTGAAAATTTTCAATTGTCAAAAAGAAAATGCACTCCTGCCAATCCAGATTTTAGGTTATTTTGGACCGGTAAGGAAGCAGTGCAGGGGTTATTCCATAAAGAAGTAGCAGCAGCCATGCAGAGCAGAAACGTCTGGCCTTGAGGCATGCTTTGCTAGTCTACTACCCACTCTCTTCCTTTTGTTTTCCTTTCTTTTCACTATGGGAAATCCATCAAGAAAGTGAGAATGTGCCTACCCTTCTCTCTCTTTATTTTCACTGCTACATTATCTCCAGCAACTTAAGAACTTTCTGGCAGCAAGCAACAAATAAGGAAAACATCACTTGTCCTGTTCCTTTTGACCTAGTCTGATCCAAAAACAGGTGAGACCTATCCAAACCCAACCATGTTCCTTCCCTCTATTTTTATTTTCACTGCTATATTAACTCCAGCAACTTAAAAACTTTCTGGTAACAACCAACAAATAAGAAAAAGATTAGTTTTGTCCTGTTTTTTCAGACCTAATCCGATCCAGAAGCAGGCGAAACCTATCCAAACCCAACTATGGTAGAAAATCTTTGTTTCAATACCTTGAAATTTTTTAGACCTTGAGAAATACTAGCATATTTGAGAACATTCAGATATATTTATAGCTTTGAGACCTTTAAAAAGTTGAGGTGTTTCGAGATCTTTAAGAAAATGAATGAGAGTTTTATAACCACAATATAGTTTTACTGTTCTAAAAGGCATTCTAGGCGGCCGCCTAGGCGCTAGACCCCCCCCCCCCCCCCCCCCCCCCGGATGCCCGACTATGCATGTTTTGGAGTTTTATGGACTTTTCTGCAATTTTAAGTAGTTTTTTTTGGATTTTATTTATTTATTTTCGAACTGCCTAGATCTAGATGACCACCTAGGCAAGCTAGGCGCTAGGCGGCGGGTGCCTACCCGACTAGCACCTAGCACTGTTCACAACCTTGTATAATTTAGATTCAAATATCTTATTCTTGATATCTATAAAGATCTTATCTTATTCTTGATATGTATAAAGATCTTATATGTTTAGAACTTGCAAAAGCATGAATTGTTAAGCTAACAAATTACACAAGATTCAAATCAAAACAAACATAAATTCAAACTATGACTCAATCATGAACAATGTGCTATCAAATGCAGAAGTGCTCTCTGTGGACAAAAACATACAAACTTTTTGGCAACAGCCAGCAAATAAGCAAAACATGATTTTTGTCTGTTCTGACCTAATCTGATCCCAAAACAGGCAAAACCTATCTAGACGCAACTAAGTTCCTCGCCTTCTCCCCCTTTATTTTCATTGCTACTCACTCCAACAATTTAAGAACTTTCTGGGAACAGCAAGCAAAGAAGGAAAACATGACTCTTGACCTGTTTCTTCTGACCAAATCTGATCCAAAAACATGTGAAACCTATCCTAACCCAACCATGTTTCAATACCTATAAATTTTTGAGATCTTCAAACATACAACATATTTAGAACATTTGGCTATATTGATAGTTTTGAGATTTCTGAAAAGTTCAGGTGTTCTATCTTTAAGATAATCAATGAGACCTTTATAAACACAAGAGAGTTTGGATTCAAATGACTTTATTCTTGAGATGCCTAAAGATCTTTAGCATATTTAGCACTTGTAAAACCTTGAATTGATAAGCTAACAAATTACACATAGATCAACTCAAAACGTCTTCACTTGATAGGGAAAGAAGGAACCCGAGCCAAGGCAACAAGTCGTCCGGTTAGAAAGCGCGAGTGGTCTGACTTAGCTTAGGAACGATGCCATTTCTCTTGTTTAGCCAAGAACTGCTCTAGCTCAAACAAAAATTCAAACTATGACTCAATCACGAACCCATTATATAATGTTGCATCAAACTAATAAGTGCTCTCTTTGAACAAAACCAAGCAAACTACACCATACCTCATTGTCACTAGTCTGCTCTCTCACATCATACTGATCGCCTTTGGTTACTACAAGATCTCCTTTATCATTTGCCCGCACATCCAGGCATGCTATTACCTGAAAAGTAAGGCCCTAAGTTGAGAGAACAGTTATTGTGAAATAAAATGCTTCAACGCCAGAACCGCAAATAATTAATAGCTGCACGGGATATACTCTACAAGAAAAAAACCCAGAAACATACTCTCTTTGCAAGCTTTGATGCTTTCCCATTAGTCAATTTCTGTGTTACACAAAAGTATCAGTATTTACTATTTAGTTGATTGGAATAAAATGAAACGTCAAAATGATATATAATCATACCCAAATATTACTACTTACCTTTGTCTTTGAAGTCCGAAATGGATCCAGAAACCTTCTCAAGACTGAAAGACCGACATCTGAAAATTGATAGTTACAAAATAAGAACTGTAAGATCATAATAGAAGTTAAATCCTATTTTGGAAATAATTTAGAGGAAACAGTTGGGTAGAATAGGATTCTAAATCCTCTTAGGTTCAACAACTCTCAGTGAGAAATGAATGATTTGCAAATCCTAATTGAAACCAACACTGGTTGTCTTCATGTATATTGTGTACTCATTAACGTTTACCAATACCCTGCATATTGTGCACTCATTAAAAGAAGGAACAATTTAACTGGCAAGGTTAATCTTCCCTCTTTCCCTCTCTTCAAAATGAAATCTTCTCAATTACCCTCAATGAGACAAATTGGTCACATGGAAAAAACTTAAGGGAAAACAGAGAACTAATAAATGAATATATCTAAAGTTGAAATTCGAGTGTGAAGCTCACCTTTGCACAAACCAAGATTTTCTCTCAGCCTGTTTTAATACTACTAAATTTCCTTAGATGTTATTCCAAGGATTTTGCACCTTGTTAATTTGCAGTTCTAGAAACCAAACCATCAAGGGGAAATAAGATAGAAATTCCACCTGAAATCGTAACTCAAATCCACCTAGCAAGGCATAAAAATCTTCAACCTAACACCATGCAATAAAGTGAGGTAGGACAAGCAGTATCCTCAGTGTCATCGATAAATTTACTGGAAGGAAAGTGCCAATAGTCCTAGTTCTCTCCCAAGACCTGTTGAGAGAGAATTAGATGACAAAGTCGGGCAGAAGGGAAGCTCAAAGCTTTTAACTTCTAGGCAAGACAATAGACATCAAAGCTTATCAAGGCTGTCACTTAAAATGACTCTCTGGTTATTGTTTCTAGACGTGGTCACTTCTTAAAGATCTGCTGGATTAGAGATCTAGAAATTTGGATCCGCTAGGGGCTCAAACTTAAGTCTAGATGAAGCCCTAGTGGTGAGGATACCAAGAGGGTCGGCATATAAACGCCCGACTTTGATGTTTCTGAGGGGGTAGAGGACCTAGAGGTAGAGATGCATAAATATAACTTTCAAGGACTATTAAAGTTGGGGGTAGAGAAATTCAAGGCTTTTCCCATACCAGATGGGGTACAATTTAGATACTTAGGGCCTGTTTAGCAAATGGAAACTTTTAGAACTAAGAAACTTAGTTTCTATTGGTATCTAGAAACCTAAGGAAACTATGTTTCCAAAAATTATTGTTTGTTTGGTAGAAACTATAAGATAGAAACTTGCACTTAATAATGACTAGGTAATAGTAAAAAAAATTAACATAGGGTGTTTAAAAGCGGATGTTTGTTTAGTAAATAGTAATGAATAAATAAAAAATATTGGGATTTGTCATTCCTTAACTCTTTGGCATAATGTGTCATAGATATGAATGCAATTCCGTATATCAAATTGTATCATTTTACCACTTCATCTAGACTCTTTATAATCTAGAAGAACTTAGATGGTACTCCTTGGTTGCATGAGCTTAAACTGCAATCCAAAAGGTTATCCGCCAACTGGACACCTAGGTTTTATAGCATGGTCCTCTAATGTTCGTAGGTACCTTGGCTAGAAAGTTGGCAAAAAAAAACATAGGGTTGACATTAGGTCGATGGCACCAACACAGAGGGTTGACATCATGTCAAGAGTCGGTCATAATTTTTGTTAGTCTTGTATGGAGCTTTCTTATGCTCCATATCTGACCCCATTCTGATAGGAGACAGTTTGGATGATGATGAAGAAGAATAAACAAATAAATAAGTCATTATTGTTTTTCATAGACTTTCAGTCTATTTGAATAGAAGAACATCTATTACTATCCACCAAGGTTCAAAGTATCGGCCGATACCGATACGTATCGGCCGTATCAGATCGGATTTGAAGGTGTCCGATCCGATACTCAGAAAAAAAATCGGTATCGGCCGATACACAGTAAAAAAAAATTGGTATCGGTTCATATCGACCGATACGAACCCGATACAGACTGATACGGTACGATACAGACCGATACGGTCCGATACGAACAACGTACCTTCAAAAAAACGAATCTCAAAATTTCAGACAAGCGTACTCAAATTTTTGACAAATCTAGTAAAATCGCAATGGAAAGAGGAGCAAAATATTAGAAAATAAATTAACTGAAATTGTAGAATTAAAAATTTCTGAATAATGGACTAAAAAAGCCTATGAATAAGATAAAAAAAATGTAAAAATTACCTATGTTAAATTTTCAGTTGTTGTCGCCAATGCTCGTCTCCAACCAGCCGCTGCCGCCGCTTCTCGCGTCGAGCCGCCGCCCCTTCTCCTGGCCCTTCTATGTCACATGTGTTCATCCAATATACGAGAGGATCATCCAATATACAAGAGGAGGAGAGGAGATGGAGATTGGGGTTCATTTCTCCTCTCCTCTTTGCTCAGAAAATTTGTGATGGAGGAAAGAAGAGGAAAGGCGGCCAACTCTCTCTCTCTCCTCCCGTATATAATGTGACCTAGGGTTCGGTATTGATATTGGGCCGGATGCATGATCCAATAAAAAAATTGAAGCCTACGCAATTTAAAGAAAACAGCTACTGCTAAACAGTAGATTTGAACCAGCAACCACTGGTTGAGGAGAACTAACCCCCACACTTCTAGCCAAATGGTCAAAGCTGCTTTGCTTTCATATATATATATATATATATATATATATATATATATATATATATATATATATATATAATCTTTTTATCATTAACGTAGGGCATCTTAACTTTATATATATATATGTGTATATATATATTATTTATTATTGGTAGCTTTAAAATAGTTGGTTATGTCAACCTATGTTATATTTGGTTAACTTTGTCATTCTATATAACTATGTTAGAATAAATTTAAAATGTTTAACTATATTAATTATCTTTTACTACTATATTTTGCGGGATAACATGATGACGCCAAAAGTCGTATGTTGGAGGAAATAAATGCTAGTTGGAGTGAATTTCTACTACTACATTTTGCAGGATAACATGATGCGAATTCAGTCGTCAAATCCAATCAAATCCAGCCAAAAGAGGAATAAATAATTGCATTCGATTTTGATATTATTGTATGTAACATTTTCTATTATTGTATGTAACATTTTTTATAAGTATAATATTATTATATGTAATATTTTCATAAGTGTAATATTATTATAAGTAACATTTTTTTTTATTGTATGTTACGTTTTTCTAACATTTATAGAACAACATAATAGTGCCAAAAAGTCGTAGCTTGAGGAAATGGATGTTGATTATGGATGAAATTTATATATGAAACAAAATAATTGGTGTCAGGGTCATATTGTAACGACTTGTAACTATGCATAAAACTATAATTCTGATTATAATTAAATATTTACTTTTTTTTACAGAAATTAAAAAACATATGAACAAATATAATTACAAATCTTTTGACTCTTTATTAATAATTATTTAATATTGCCGATACAGCCGATACCCAAAAATCCGATACTCCGATCCGATACCGCCGATACTGCCGATACTTATACAAACTGTCCGATATCGATACTTTGAACCTTGCTATCCACTTTGGTTTTGTATCCTACAACTTTCCTAACCTAGTTTACAACTACCAAAGAAGCAATAAATAAAAACTAACTCTATTTTCCACCGCTTTCTTAGTTTCCCTCTTACTTTCCATTAGCCAAACAAGCCCTAGAAAATCTTACGTAGTTCTTATGTAGATACTACTTTAATATATATATATATATATATATATATATATATATATAACCATGGGATCATTAGACAATTTTTTTAATTATGTTGATCTAACAGTTATACAAAATCATGGGTCAGTGTTGTCAATGGCACATCGAGGCGCACGCCCTTGGCGTGAGGAGCGGTGTAGTACACCAAGGCACCTCACCATGACGCGAGACGTTCGCTTCATTGAGGCGCACGCCTTAGTCTAACGTAAGACACATTGAGACAACGTCTCATGAAACCTAACATAAACTTTAGATTGCTTTATTTTGGCTCACCCATGAACCCAGAAGATGCACCCTACTCTAACCCTTAGAAGCCAGAATCGAAAGCGAAGACGAAAGCGGAGGCGGTCCCGTGAATAGAGGAACGTGACTACTTATAAGAGTCTAAAGTTAGAAGCGTGATGAGAGCGTACACTAATAAAAAAATTATGTTTATTAATTATTGTTATCAAAAAATTTAAATATCTTAACATTTATTAGAATTTAAAAAGTTATAGAGATCATTTGCATATTTATTTTTTATGATGTCAAGGTAAATAATCTTAAGTTTCTTGGTACTCTGATAAACGTTTATTAAAAATCGTATAACTTTCTTTCTAAAATTTATGTAATCTTTTAAATTATGATTATATTATGGGAAGCACGCATGTCGTCAGAGAAACGCACTTCCGTCGCTTGAGAAACGAGCTCCCGTCATCGGGGAATCGAGCTCCCAAGTAAGAACCGTCAAATCGATGTTCTTCCTGAGATTCGTTGACCTTTTAGGAATTTCTGGCTTCTAAGCTCTAACCTACCACCCCACTGACACGCTTTAACTTTCTACTTTCATAATTCTATCTTTATCCACTTCTATTTGTCGACCATCTTTCAATTCTTCCGCAATCGTTGTGGACCCTCGCCCCTTGATTGCCAACAACTTATTGTCATCCAAAGGATTCAAGTTACTTTTAATTTGCATTTTTTTCTTTTTCATGGTCCTCTCTTTTTTTATAACTTCAATTTAGTATTTCCTTATAATTTTCTTGCATAGACAAAATTCTCCTACAAAAGTCTAGTTACCTATCCTCAAGTAGGCTCTTTTATTTTGCAACTTATTTGTTAATTATTTTATACTTTTTTCCTCTTACCGCATCAAAAAATTCATATTTAGGTTAGCATCAATCTTCTTTTACGGACTACCTGTCGTTGTCGAATCTATCAGCCCCTCGGGTGAGATTTTCAAGTTTTACAATTTTTCAATAAGGCATGTGTCACGCCATGCGTCTTGCATCTCAAGCGTTATGTGTACCTTACGTCTCGCTATGAGTCTTACACCATGGACAAACAAGCATGGGTTCTAGTTCTGGCAGTCAGCTTACTCTAACGATTGAAAACAAATAAGTTTGAATTTTCTAAATATTCTTTATTCTTATTCTCCACTATATTCATCCCCTCTATTCCCAAATTCTCATTTCTTCCTTGACATCTGCCGCCAATATATTTCATCTGTCTAAATCTTTCTCACATTACATGCCTGGCTTATAGCTTTCCTCATAACTTGGTCCCCTCTAAAGATAATGTTTCAATACCAGAGACACATCCGCACATCCTATTCCTTTCATATTACCTTCCATTTTAAAGACTCAATACCCTCTTGCATAAGGTCATAACTTCGTTCACAGTGAAAGTCATGGACAGAACATAAATCCACCTGATTCGTTCTATGAAACCCAAGAATAGGTCTCCGTGTCTCAGAGGTGAATGTGGTAGCTAATCATACAAGCTTTGCCCTTCATCCAGACTCTTATTTATTCTATGAAAGGTTTGTATTATCGCTCCTGGTTGCATAAGCTAAAATTTGAGTAGTCGCCTTAAACACCTACCGCGTTCTCTGTCCTATAGCAACCTCCAGTCTCATCCATAGTTTCCTTTGGCCAGGAATGTGGTACTAAATTAGGGACTGATGTAAAGATGATAGATGGTAGAAGTTTTGCTACTACAGTATTTTAAAGAAAAATACTAATGATGAAAACAATAACAATGCTATGTTGTATTAAGCGTGAGGCGAGGCGAGGCGACGAGGCTGTCGCCTCGCTTAATAGCACTTAAGCGGCGCTTAAGCGCCTCACTTTTTTTTTGCTCCTACATGTAAAATACTCTATGTAGTATATACACATAAATTTTAATATTTTTTCATACAATCTTACTAGTATATGCATGAATAACAATACCAATTATCAATCAATCAAAGTAACAATATAAATACTAGAATCAAAATGCAAACTACAAGCCGCACAATGCATACATACTACATAGTCATCAAAATACCATCAAACATAAAAGTTGTCTCTAAAATTCCTACTTAAAGTTTTCCAACTATCCAACTATGTAAATAACAAAAGATTCGGTTCAATTTGTTAAACAAAAATAAAAAATAAAAAAAATCGTTAAGCGAGGCGCTACTAAGCGACGCCTAAGCGTTGATCGCTTTTCTGGGGCGGAAATTCATTAAGCGAGGCGCTCTAGTTCTAAATCTCGCTTAAGCGGCGCTTAAGCGCACTTTTCACAACATAGTAACAATGATGATGACGAATGCTAACATGCGCAAAAAAGCCACAAGAATCAAAATTTCAATCTGAAAAGGAGAGTCAAGACTACCTCTAGAAGATATAGTCAGTTCCATGCCACTGCCAGTGTGAAGAATGTTTTAATAGGGCATTACAACAAAAAGATACCAGCACAGGACGAGAAAACACTAGTTACTTTCAAAGATGCGGCAAGATCTCAAATTCGTTAAGCTAATTTGTTGTATTCATCGCTGCACCAAGGTTAGTTTTTCTTCATAATCTGATAATTTTATTCTACTTTGAAGAATTTTGAGGGAACAAATTTTAATAACCATTCACAAGGCAAGATACTTTCCTGGATTTCGAGCCAGTCCATAGTGATATCTTAGCAATGATTTGCATAAGCTGGTGCACTGAAACTGCAGTATATAGAGTATTGAATAGCCACAAGGACAAATTGAAAGTAGTAGTAACCTAAAATGTAATCCAGACTCGATTAATTATCACATATGTGATCATCACACTCACAGAATGTAAGAACAAAGTCAAGTTCTCTTATTTCTACTTAATCAAAAACATCCTAGTCCATTCTATTTCTGGTAGTCTTCAGAGGGGACAGGTAAAGAGACAGACGTGCCGATGTCACAAGAATGATGCCAGAGATGAAGTTTGTGCTCAAAAGGAAGAGAGAGAATATCATTGGTGTGTCAACATTCTCTTGAAAATAATGATCTAGTATAAGAACCTAAAATGGATAAGAATCAAGTTTACCTCCACTCTTTTCAGGGTGAAATTGGACAGCATGGATGTTTCCCCTAGTAACAGAAGAAATAAAACTATCGCCATAATTGCATGTTGATGATATCCAGTCTTTATTAGCAACTGACTACAACGATCCATTCAACATGATGTCACTCAACAATTTATATTAGTATAAGAAAGAAAGTCTATTAACAGTTTGCCTTGAAGTTAAGGAATGAAGAACTTACAGGCATAGCACGGTATGAGTGAACAAAATATACATGGTGACCTTCAATATCATCCAAGATTCCTGAGTCTTTAGAAATATGCACAGAGTTCCAGCCAATATGAGGTACCTGGAGACCATATGATGAATCAAAGCGTCCAACCACTCCAGGTATCAACCCAAGACCTTCGACTGAAACAGATATTGGAAATGTCAGTGTGGGCTAACCGTGAAACAAAGTGACAGAAAAAGATAATAGACAGAGTCACTATTGAAGGATAAATGGAAGACAATAAATAGATATAATAGAATTTAATATTCTGACATAACACAAAATAACCTATGATGGAAAAAAAACAGCATAGAAACCAAAACGTAGGAAAGTTGGTGTAAAAGTCAAAATGGACAGACTGTAAGCTTTCTTATAGTATCTTCTGATACGTGATATGTATCTTACAATATGGTAAGATATAACCTATAAACGATATGATTCTCTGGAAGATACAAAGAAATTTATCTCAATGTAACTTTCTGTATAGAGTGATAAACAATAATCAACCGATGGTAGATTAGTTGCTTCGCATGTTATTACGTTAAGCTAACCTGAATCTAAACAGGTTAAACCCAATTTTGAGGTGGTTTAGATACTAATCGTTTTATAAAACGACACTACAAATCTAAAAGTCAACCAAGATACTTATAACCCTTTTTCAACTTCTTTCTTCCACCCTCCTCTTTAGCGCACTCTTTGACAAGTATCTCCTTTTTTAGCGTCCTTTATCGACTTTCAGCATCTCCAACAATGACATCCAACATCTTTCGCAATGAAATGTAGCATCTCTAGAGACTTCAACAACTCAGGATAATGTTTTTCCCCAAAATTGATAATTATATTTTTTGTTTTTAACATTTCTACATGTTTTATTTTTCTTTTTGGATTTCTTGAGCATTCTCCAAATTTTGTCCTGGTGGTTTCTTGGACAATTTGTCCAAATTAGTTTAGTGTTTTAGCAAGTTATCCGTTATCTCAAAATGAGAATCTATACCTATAAAAAAAATGAACTTCAATTCAATGATTTGTTTAACAGTTAAATTCTTATTTGGTGCAATGATTGCCTATTCACGAATATTACTCTCATGTAATACTAATGTAATGGTTTTTCTTCTTAGCCGCCGACTTTATGATGAAACTGTCAATACATGGTAACCTCCTTATTGTTCTTTCCAGTCAAATTTCCTAAGAAACAATACATCTCACCATAATCAGGTGAATTGATACATAATACATATCTTGATTCAACAACCTAGATTATAAATATAATTGCTTTATAGTTTACTTGCAGAACAATTATAGTTATCAAAGGTGCACCCGAGGAGCAAGGCACACAAGGCACAAGACATTGCATCTTAGAACTGAGAAGCACAGACACTCCAAAAATATGGTCGTGTCGGACACTCCACAAACACATGTTGCACACTCCACAGCCATTCCAAAATACATTAGGACACACCAAAATTGGTGTTTGTCTGTCCTTATTGTGTTGTATATCTGTCCGTGCAACATAGACATTGGATCATCGTCGTCATCCAAGCCTTCTCTCATCACAATGTGGTTGGCTGTGGAGCATAAGAAAGTTCCATACAAGATTTGACAAAGTTTATGATCGATTGTCGACCTGACGTCAACCCTCTAGATTGGTGACAACTTCCTAGCCAGAGTAGCTATGAGCATGACAGAGTCATGCTGTAAAATCTAGCTAGGCAGTTGGCAGATAGGTAGACCTATATTTTGGATTGCAGTTTAAACTCATGCAATCAAGGAGCATCCTCCAAGTCCTTGGATATGACACTTAATATCTCTTGGAAATTGAAAACTCTCATAACATCAAAAGGAAAAAATAGCTTAAAAGCCGCCGTGATTTATAGTGATGTCCAATAACCACTCCGGCAACGTCTACTTTATATATGTGTGTGTGTCGCCTTCATGAGGCTCACGCCTTCGCCTCGGGTCTTTTACACTCTTTGCTCCTTTAATAACTATGAGAAGAATATGTTTCGCCTTGTAAGTTCTACACAAATTCATTCTCTAGTTAGGGTGTCGGAAATATGGATTTGAGAGTATTGAGAACATTTTGATCCTCTCTAACTCTGAAGATGCTTCCAACACATAATCATACACTAATTTCATATCACACAATTCAACTTACTCCTTTTCATTTGCTATGTCGGTCCATAACACCTATAGTTGAAATTGGGCAAACAAAGCTATGTAAAAAAAATATGGACTGCTAATAATCCAACTATCCGAAGGTTGACCAGAACCTCATGCCTGCTAAATAAAATCCACAAGCAAAAAAGCGGGATTCCACATCCCTTCTCAATTCCTCCCACATGACCTTCCTCCTCTTGCTTATCATCCAGGGAAAAATAGACCTGCATAATAGTAAATTTAAGTTTAACCTAACAAATGCAGTTTGCCCTGATTTTCACTGACAATGCACACCAAATTCGGTGCAACTTTTAAAACAACTGTTGTAAGGGCTAGAATTGGCTTGCAAAATAAGTACTTGCTGAACTTCAATGCTAATCTGCATGCTAGGTAGCATGGGAAGTTCAAAAATCAGTGTCATGTTTGTGTCGTGCAGTATCGAACATGCATTGGACACAACAATGATACTTCAAAGTACACTACGACACTCCATTTATATTCACAAAACTGAGCAAACCTTCATTGAACTTTATGGAATTACATTCCTATCAGATTAGATGGGCAAGAGACTCAACCAAGGCAAGAAATATTAAGATAATCACCTACTAGAGTAACGCATCTGAATTATGTTAAAAGGGAAATTCCACAAGATAACTATAAGCCTAGACATAGCCCATAATTTACGGTCCGAAGTACTAAACAATTAAGGTAGAACATATCCAGAAACTGAGTGTAGCTGAAATGAGAATTTTGAGATGGATGAGTAGCAACCCGCTGAAAGGTAGGGCAAAGAATGAGTGTGTTTGCCTAAAGTTGGAAGTGATGCCAATTAAGTATGAGATAAAGAGAGACAATCATCTAGGTGGAGGTGGTTTAGAAATGCAAAGGAGACACGGAGGCTCCGGTCAGAGAGAGCGTTAAGATCCCAGTTGAAGGAGCTGCTATAATTAATAGTAGGCCAAACTGAACTTGGATTGAGGCTGTGAAAAAGGACAGTACATTTGTTAATGTTGGAGAGAACATGGCCCTTGCTAAAGCTGAATGGTAGGAAAAGAATTATGCAGCCAACCCAAAAGTTTGTGATATCATTTGTATTATTGTCGTAATGCACTTTATTTCAGGCATTAGAGAAGTCGCACACTATATATATGCTATTTTATAAAACTGAGCTTCAAGTTTTCATCTTGGACTTGAGAAGCACTAGAAAATGAACAAAGATACCATCCCTTAGAATAGAGAACCATAAATCTAGGAAAGTTTGGGATACACCAAATAATTCATGAAAAGAACCACACGTGCAAACCCAAGGTGGCAACAAGCATGTGCAGTGTTGAAACCAAACTTCAAGAGAAAACTAGTGTGTTTACCACAAAATTGTTGCAACACAAGTCATAACCTAATATATTGTAAATAATCCCCTATCTATTGTAATTGCATAGCATTAAGGACTAAAAGTTAAAACACACCGGTAACAAGTATATCATTGCGAAAACAGCTCTGCAATGGAGGTGTACGCACAACAAATACGCACTTTGTGGACACTCAGTCTTATATCAAGAACTTTTCCAAGTTGTACATTGTCATATAATATAATTCAAATATTAGTAACTTCTCCAACCAAATATTAGTAACTTCATATACACTTCTCCAACCATCGTGAATGCTCTTGCTCTCTCCTTTAATATGCATTGCATAACCAATATGAGAATCTTTCCCAGGCAAGAATATAGCTAATTGGAAGAGATGTCACCATAGTGAGATTATTAAAATATAAAGATCTTTTACTAATACATGTTTCAGACTATACAAGCAAAATATGTTAACTTCATCAAGAGAAGGACAGATAAAATCTCTGGTCGATGCCACCATCCTCACCATGTTCCCAAAGTTGGCAAATACTCCAAGAACATCTAAGCTCGCTAGGCAACACACTAATGCTAGCCACCTAATAATGTTAGCTCAAGAGAGTAATATTCTTGTCATCCAGTAAGAAAAGGTACCTGAAAGATAAACGTGTTTCCCTCAAAACATCTACAAGGAAATGCAGTACATTTCACTAAACCCCCTGAGTTTTTGCCCCCAAAAAATGATATCTTCCAGTTGTGACTAACATTGTCAATGGTGTATGCTTAATAACATAATTAACCCCCATTGTCCCAAAATTAAAATTAACCACTTCATTAAATAATCCTAAGGGTGTGTTTGGTGGAGGGTAAAAAAATTTATTTCCAAAAATAAAAGGATGGGTAAGTGATGACTTCGTTTGGCTCGTGTTATAAATTGTTTTCCCCGGGTATATTAATTTCCGAGAATTCTATTTTCCTACAAATGCGGGAAAGTTATTCCCTTCGAAAACTATAGGTATTCTTATGTCCCATGGGGATAAATAGTGTTGACATTAGTCATGTTTGGGTCCAAGTCAATTAGATTGGGTTGGGTCGGGTCTGATTTGGGTTGGGTTCGATCCAGTCAAGTGAGGTTTGGATTTGGTCGAGTCCAGGTCAAGTCAGTTTCGGTTTGGGTCCATCCGGGTCGGGTCGGGTCAGGTTAGAATCCAGTCGGGTTCGGGTCCAAGTCTAGCTAATTTCTATAAAAATATAAATAAAATGCATCCAATGAGACTTGAACTATGGTGTCACCAACTAAACTGTAGCTCAATTTGGTTATAAAAGCAAAGTTAATAAATTTAATTTCTCAAAAAAGGTGTCCCCTACGAACATTGTTAATTGCAATTTAATACTATTCTCTCCATAATTTCTGATGCTTCACACCAAATAACACTACCAAAGGACAATTGAAAATACACAATCATACAACCAACATCACCTGGACCATTCTCCTCACTGGACTCAAAAAGCAACTGAAGCCCAAGACAAATGCCTAGAAAGGGGCGATCCTTCTCTATGTACATGCATAGTGCTTCAGCCATCCTACATGGAAGTTAATAATCTTTATTGATCATATTATCAATTTCACAACAGAATTTATATTAGTTGGGCAGAACTTTTAATGCAGTATTTGAAGACAGAAATACCACAAAGATAACATCATAAATATAACTTAGGAACATGAGCACCGGTCAGAAAGTTTAGTTTTGGACTACAAAAATGATTGAGGTGATTTCTAATTGCTATGGTACACTAGAGACTACGAAAACTTGGCCTGAGAAGAAATGTGAAAACAGCTTCATCTGAAATTTTTGATCGATTAGGCCAAAAAGTATAGATCCAGAACACATACAGCCCAGGTATTCAAAATAAGTCATAGATATTGGCAACATAAAAGTCCGTGACCTCTCAATGGTATGCCACAAATGTCATTCATCAAAAAAATAAAACTTTGGGACCAAATAGCCCAAATGCCTCAAACTACACAAAACATAATACCCTTACCATACATGAGCTCTTATTCAAGTTGTGAATCACATTACTTAGAAGGTGCAAGAACATCAACTGGATGATATATTATTTATACTTTCCAGAAGTATAGACTTCACAAAAATAAGAATTAGGAGAACAAAAAAGATATAGGAGGTTTACAGTTCTACCAAGTTCAAAGTTCGCTTAACACATCAAATCACTTCTCAAATTTTTAAGATCTCCGATAGTTTATGCTAAGTGCTCCTTGGTTGCATGAGCTTAAACTGCAGCGGCAAAAAGGTAGCTCTACGACCGGCCAACTGACTATCTAGGCCTTCATGGTGCTCTAATGCTCATAACAACCACCGCCAGGATTTTGGTACCAACATAGACAGCTGGTGTCACGTTGATAGCCAGTCATAAAAAAAAACTTCGTCAATTCTTTTATGGAGCTTTCTTATATAGCCAATCTTATACTGATAAGAGAAGTTTGTATGGTGATGAATAACTTATGTATCTCCGCAACATTTTGTCAAGTTTAAACATAAAAAGAACAACTAACTATGATGCTTCAATTATCCAACGGATACTTCGATCAATCGACAAGATTATATGCAGCTTAAAAATATTGAAATATTGGAGAGAAAGATGAATTATTCACCCATCCCGATTCAAGAAGTCCATTGCCGGGGCGAAGGCCCCGACCCCAGGGAAGACGAGGCGTTCGGCACTGAGTATATCTTCAGGTTTTTGCACCTAATAATCAACACAACCAAATGCGTCAAAAATACAATCGTTTCTTCTCGAAACCGCTACAAACCAAAAGATTACTAAAAAAAGCTCACGTCTTTGATATCGAAGCCGAGGTGGCGAATGGCGTTGCGGACGCTCCGGACGTTCCCGGCGCCGTAGTCGAGCAGGGTGACCTCTGAAATTGTTCGAAACAAAAGAATAAGAGGATAGGGAGAAAAGGAGAAAAGGAAGTAAATGGTGAGATTAGGGTTTTTCTCACTCGAAGTGGAGGAAGAAGAGGCGCGGGCAGTAACTTTGCTCCTCCTGCAAGCGCGAGAGAGACGATCTGGTGGCGGCGATGAGCGGAGTAGGTCGGAGAGTCTGGCGGAGGAGAGGGAGATGGACGGGGACTCCATGAGAGAGAAGGGTTTTGGCGGCTAGAAAAAACTAGAAAAAAACCCTTTGAGAATACACTTCTGACTATAGCTATTCTTTTTGTTAGTCCCACGTCGGAAAGGGAGAGAGGAGGAGTGGGAGGGAGGGGTTATAAAATGGAGACCGGGTGTGATTTATATTCCTCTTTGCGCTTGGGGCAACGACGCAGCTGGGGAGTGTATAACCGAGCCACTATTTCCAAACCCCCTGTTAGGTCCACTGGGCCCTACAAATCAAAATTTTCTAAATCTTTTATCAAATAATAACTAAATTTAGTTTTTTTAAGGATTATATTGTAATAGTCTATTTTTGTTCTACTTTTTGGTCTAATCTTGCTAGGTTTTTGTTTGGGTTAAGTTTAGATTATCAAGGGTTTAAGTTTATATCTTTGTTAAGGAGCTTTACATTGGATTTTGAAAGGAAAAAATAAAATCTAAATATTTTAAATGTTTTATAAATCAAGAACTAAATTTTAGGTTTTTTAACGACCATGTTGTAATAGTCTATTTTTGTTTTACTTTTGGTCTAATCTTATTAGGTTTCTGTTTGGGTTAGGTTTAGATTATCAAGGGTTTAAATATATATATATATATATATATATATATATATATATATATATATATATATATATATATATATATATATATATATATATATATATATATATATCTTTGTTACAGAGCTTTATATTGGATTTTGAAAGAAAAAAAATATAAAATTTAAATATTTATTTTTTTGTCCCACGGGGTACATATTCTCCAAAGTAAGATAGGCCAATTGTTTAAGTAAATAAAAGTTAAAAGGCAATATTTTGAATGTCTTAAGTACAATAATAACTAAAAAAATGTCAGAATATCGACGGAAACACTAGCTAACCGAAGTAGTTCAGTTGCTACATGACGAACGGAAACTGCGACTATAGTTGCAACATGACGACGAATGTGATTTAGATACATAAAAAAAATGTCGCTAAACCTTCATTAGTGAGGGATTTGTTGAGACCACCCGACGACGTACGCAGGGCCGGCCCTGGGGTAAGCCAGACAAGCCACTGGGCTTGGGCAACCCTCCGGTTAGGGCAACCCCCCTCCCCTCCTAGGTCCCCCATTCTCTAGCTCTCCGCCAAGCCTTTGCGGTCCATCCCAACTCAGTTGAACTGGCAATCTCTCGTGCCTATTTTGATATTATACTAGAAAGGCCTCGAGACATAAGTCAGGAGAGCAACTTGAAATCTTAGCTCCACACTGCCATCAGAACCGAAGACAACTAGCTTCTTAGCGTTTATCAAAATCATTACATTTACAGCTTTCAGCTTGTTGTATATTTTTTTTGAGTCAAGGGGCAACCAAATTTAGCTCCGCCTAGAGCAACCCAACCTATTGGGCCGGCCCTGGACGTACGCGACTCCGAAGACCACCGAAGACCCGGCCCTACCTTCATTAGTGAGGGATTTGTTGAGACCACTCTTGACGACCTCGGCCCCATCTTAGGTTTATCCCAACTTAATTATGATATATAAACCTCGGCCCAAATGGAGGGGTTTATGTTGTCGATCCAATATTCTGGGCTATTAAGTAACATTTGTTGATATTGTTTTTAGTTGAAGTTCTTTTTTCTATTGAATCTCTTATGATGTAGATTGGATAACTTGACAATATAGTTGTGGTTTAGAGTTTAGTTATTACCCTTCTACGAGAGCTTTATCAATCTTATTAATGTTTTTGATATATGAGGTTTAAATTTGACATTGTAATTTCATAATAATAATTGTTGTTTACTAGTTTTGTGTGGGTCCATGTTTTGATTCATAGGCATAATTTGTTTTTTGTTTCATAATATGTCATTACATCATTTCTTATGCATTCTAGTTCAGTTGTTAAGATTAAATAGATTTGGGTTTGATTTCCTTCTATTCGGATTCAGTTTTCTATCTCTTGTATGGATATGGATTCGTTCTCCCTATATATTATTCATAGTTATATGACTTTTTACATCATCCATTAATAAAATCAATATTATTGATTTGTTTCATGATATAAGAGCTTTTTTTTATTTCAGTGTCATTTAAAATCTCTTCTATATTTTTTCTCTCGGCCGCCAATTAGAGCACCTGACAGAAAAAGGAGATTCATCCACGCTTTCTCTGTTTGTCTTTATTTTCGTCTTCATCGGCTGCACCATAACCGTGCATTCTTCAACGGACCTCCACTGGATGCAGGTTGGGTGTGACTACACCAACAACCCATCTGGCCGTGAGTCGTCGTCATTACAGACGCATCGGGCAACGACCTCGCCACCGACTTCTTGTCCTTCAAGGTCGTGATCAGTACCCAAGGTTTTTAGAAGGTTTTCGAAATAAAGAAATTTGAAGTAGAGACATTGTGTCTTTGAGGATTGATTTATTTAAGTTTTTGAGCCTCTGAGTCTAGCTGTGCCGAAGCTACTATCGATTCCTTGTTTTCTGCATATAATAGTGCTCCAAAGAATATTTTTGGTATGAGTAATGCTCCAAAATCAGCAATTGACTTCCAAACTTGCGACTGTCATACCATATCAAGTTACAAAGATTCCTTTGGATTTTTTTTCCTCATCCAACTAACAACTAAAGCATTAAGTTCATTTTAGCACAAAGGAATTTTTGTTATTTTTTATTTTGCTAATTTTAACACAAATAAAGTTTTGTAAAGCGGGTAAGACTGTACTGAATATCTGTCGATGTCTATGTACTATCAACAATATGAGCCTAAGGTATAGGAGAACGAGTCGAGGAGAAACCCTTTGTCTTTATCCGCTTGAAGAATTGTATTTTTAAATGTGGATGAATCAGAAAACAATTATCCACTAAGTGTCCAAGCTTCTGACAATGAGAACAAATCAGACTAGAATGCTGATGAGTATAGCACATAGTAGCATAATGACCAGGCTTCCTGCAATAAGTACATAGAGGAAGCATTTTTTTATTGATTGATTTTTTTTATTGTTTTCTTATATATATATATATATATATATATATATATATATATATATATATATATATATATATATATATATATATATATATATATATATATATATGGCTCCCCCCTTTCTTCTTCCTCTGGCCTCCCCTCCGGGTGCCTGCGGGGGAACGCCGACCGGCGCTAGCCGGGCCGTCCTACCCTCCCGGAGCTCCCTTCCCGCCCCTCCTCGGCTTTCTCCCCCGTCGGCTTCGTCGTCCGCTCCCCCTCCTCCTCTCCGTTCTCTCCCCCACATGGATCAGCTTCACGGGCTGCTCCCCCCTCCCGTCGCGACGGCGGATGACGTTCCTCCTTGGATGCCCGACGAACTCCTTCTTGTGGAGTTGGTCCCTAGGCTGCCGCGGCCTTGGCAGCCCCGCTGTCTTGGCCGCACCAGTCACTCCCCTCCACCTTATCTCTGCCACCCTTCCTCCTCCTCCTCCACCCTCCGCCTCATCCCCGCCCCATCTCCGCCCACCGCCCCTCCTCCGCCCTTACCCCATCTCTCCGTCGTTCTCGCTCTTTCCCCCGACATTTCCCCCCCTCCCAGTTTCAATTTCAAATTCCCGCTTTTCCCACCCTTGTTTCCCCTTCCTCTCGGGCGCAGACGCTCCCTTGCGTTATGCTGGCCATGCGCCCCCCTCGGGATCTTTCCCAAGGATCCCCCCACGTGCATATTTGCCCCCTCCTCGGCGCTCCCTCTGGCACCTCCCTCCGGCATTCCCCAGCGAATCTGCCCCCCTATGCGCCTGCCAGTTTGCGCCCCCCTTGAGCCCCTCCGTTCGAGCTCCCCCCCTCCGAACCTCCTCCTATGCACCCACAGCAGTGCCCCCCTTGAGCTTCCTATGCGCCCACAGCAGTGCCCCCTTGCGCTTCCTATGTGCCCCTCCCCTGAGCCTCCCCCTTCCGCGAATAGCTCCGAGTCTCTCCCTATGCGCCCACAGCTGTGCCCCCCCCATGCGCCTCCTTCGTGCCTCCAGAGCCTCCTATGCACCTCCCCCCTCCCTCCTCTCGTGCTTCCAGAGTGCCCTGCCCCTCCAATGTTTGCAGCGTTGGCAGCCTCCTTTAGCTGGCCTCCTCCTGGGGAGCAGTGCCCTCTTCCCCCCTCAGGTGCCAGAGCCTCCAGCATGCGAGGGGACCCCTCCTCGTCACTGGGAGCATTGGTGATTCCCACTTCGTACGCTGACAAAGTCTTCCCGGATCGGATCGCCCAGAAAAAACCTATTCTCTCAGACGTTCCCCTCCCCGAGATCGTTTATCCTCCCCCAGTGTACGGGCAGTCATTATCGATTCCGTTCTTCTCCTCGGACCTGGCATCGCTTTACGAGCAGTTCTCCTCCACGTTTGTGTTACAGTTCCCCTCGGGTTGCCCCAAGCTAACCCGAGTTTAGGAGGAGATTGCCAAATGGAGCCTAACTTCGGATTACAGAGTAGCTCCTCTAGACCCCCCAAAACATCCTCCTTCATTTATCCTCCGCGACAGACCAAAAGATAGTCCAGACTCGGGCTCGAACAAAATAGACTCAAATGTCATGACAGTTGTTAGATGGTCTCAGGACCACAACCCCAAAGAGGACTCACCCATTGTGACCGCTTGGGTCACCCTCCTCAATCCACCTCTGATATGTTTCATCCCATCTACTCTGAAAAGGATTGTCAACTCTTTCGGCACTTTCATTGCCATGGCGGAGGAAACAAGGAACCTTACCAGAGCTAAGTACGCCAAAGTATGCCTGGAACTAGACATCTCCAAAGAACTCCCAAAATCCATCAACATTGAGCTAGGAAACAAGACCCACAAGCAACCAATTTTATATGACAACAACGTCATATATTGCAATCATTGCAACAAGAGAGGGCATTTTATCAAGTACTACTTCAGAGCCCATCTAGAATTGAAACAGAAATTGGTGCCGAAGACGCACCATCCAAGGAAGGACCAGGATCAGAGATCACCCCTCCTACCTCCCCCGAACTCGCACATCAGATTCGAAGCAAGCCCACAGCCGATTCAGCCACCCAACAAAATCGTCGAGCAGGAAAGCACTCCCACAACCCCAAAAAGTACCACCGTCAACACCCATAACAGATTTGACATCCTAGCGTTGGAAGAAAACACCCACACCGAAGAAGATCACACTGGCACAGCCACCACTGGCAGGGAGAGCAACCCCACACCCACAGACATTCCTATCCAGGCCAACCAAGAAGAAAACATCCCCCCTCGCAACAGTTCACAGAGGAATGAAGAGATCTCAGAGCACAACAAACCCGCTGCACGCACAAGCAACACAGAGGGAATCGAGACTTAGAAGAGCCAATTATCCCGAACCATTCTAGCTGAAGACCTTTCTATCATCGGCCCAGAGCAAGTCATCAGCTGTCAGCAAGCCATCGACGCAGGAGCATTCGACCCGTCCACTCACTTTGGAGCATCTCCCAGTCTAGACAAAGAAATAGATACTCACACCACAGAGGAAGATCCCTCGGCCTCACACCTGAATCAGATCCCTGACATGTTATTAGTGAACAAAAGCTTGAAAACTAAAGGAGCCAAAGAGTCCACGGCTATGACTACCAGGTCGGACGCGAAACTCTCCAAACACCAACAACCCAATAAGACTAATGCCTAACATCCTATCCTGGAATGTTAGAGGCCTAGCTAACAAACCCACCTTGAGGAGATTAATCAGCCTCAAGAGAATTCACAAAATCGACATCCTAATCATCTTAGAACCCAAAATACCCCTTAACAGACTCAAGTCGATTCAGCTGCAGCTGGGTTTCCACTCCGCCATAGCAGGCAGACATGACATTTGGCTCCTTTATGCCTCTGAAGTTAATATCAGAATCGTGCTCAATACTACACAAGCTCTCTCGTGTTGGGTGGAGCACCCCACCCTCCCGAAACACATCATGCTCTCAACAGTCCATGGTAGCTGCGACATTATCGAATGCAAACAGCTCTGGGTGGACCTCTTAGACACTTTGTCCAACACCTCTTATCCCCTCTGGCTTTGTGTGGGAGACTTCAACACTGTCACTTGTAGGAAGGAGAAGACGGGGGGCAGGCCTCCCCCCTGGCGGCCATGCAAGACTTCAACAACTTCATCTTCAACGCCCACCTAACTCCCCTTCAGTTCACTGGCAACGCTTTCACTTGGTGTAACATGCAAGAAGGCGCCCGCAGACAATACTCTCGTCTGGACCGAGCCCTTATCAATAATCAATGGAAGTACATGAACATCACATCCAACCTCGCTCATCTCAACGCTACCGAATCCGACCACGCTCCCCTCTTTATCGAAATCAATCGTAACTTAAACCAGATCAAGAAAAGTTTCATCTTCCTGGACTTTTGGTGCCACCACCCTCAATTCTTGAGGATCGTGACGGACGCATGGGTGAGGACTGACTCTCTCGACCCTCTCATCCGTGTGGCCAACAAACTCAAGACCACCAGAAAAATCCCTCACTGCGTGGAGCAAGCAGGCTTTCGGGGACATTTTTCAAGCAGTCCGCACTGTCGAAGATGATGTGACCCGAGCTGAAGCCCTCTTTTTGACTGACAATTCGCAAGCGACTAGAACAGCCTTGAACCTAGCCAAAGCCAACCTCAAATTCTGCTTAAAAGTCGAAACTGACTTCTGGAAGCAGAAAGCCAGGCTTAAATGGGACAACAATAGAGACAAAAACACCAGTTACTTCCACGCTTGCGTCAAGGGTCGCAGACAGAAGTTTAACATCCATCAGATCGCTGACGACACCGGGACCATTATCAAAGATCAGCGAGGAATTCAACTGGCGGCGACAAACTTCTACTCGCAGCTATTCTCCAAAGAAACAGTCACGAGGGACGATGATTTCCTTTCAGAGATCCCACTCCTCATCAACCACATGGACAACACCCACCTGGAGCACCTCCCCTCTAAGCAGGAAGTGAAAGCGGCTGTTTGGGTGCTTAAAGCCCACAGCGCCCCCGGACCGGACGGATTCAACGACATTTTCTTTCGCACGTGTTGGGACATCATCAAAACAGACATCTACGAAGCGACGATCGCCTTCTTCCAAGGAGCAAGGTACCCTAGATCTATTTCTTGCGCTAAATTGATCCTCATTCCCAAGTAGGACAATCTGAAGACTTTTCGTGATTTCAGACCCATCGGTTTATGCACTTTCACCAACAAAATCATTTCTAAGATTATTGCCACGCGCATGACCGACATCCTCCCCAAAATCATATCTGAGGAACAGAGCGGCTTTGTCCGAGGCAGAAACATCCAAGACATAGATTACTTGCAGGAAATGATTACTTGCATGAAATTACTGTCCAGGGGCGAGAACATCGCTATCAAATTGGACATGGAGAAGGCTTACAATAGGATCGATTGGCAGTTCATGATCTGGGTCTTCAGAGCCTTCGGATTCTCAGAAACCTGGGTCAGCGTGGTCTGGCGATCGATCAACAACTCGTGGTTCTCCACGGTGATCAACTGGCAAGCGGACAGCTTCTTTAAATCCAGTCAGGGAGTGAGACAGGGGGACCCGCTTTCGTCTACTATCTTCATCATAGCAGCGGAAGCCCTGAGCAGAAACCTAAACAAGTTGCCGACAACCCCACACTTCAAGCATTTTCATACAACTAGCGGATGCCCGATCATCACTTACCTAGCTTATACCGATGATATCTTCTCCTCACGAGATGTCGGGTCCGTGGAAGTAGTGTACAATGTGCTCCAAAGATACGCTCGATGCTCTGGCCAACGAGTCAATCCCAGAAAAAGTGTCACTTATGTACACCACAAAGCCAACAGGGAGCACACTGCTAACCTCACCAACATCACCTCCTTCTTTGTCGCTTATCCTCCTTTCTCCTATCTCGGATGCCCGTTGGTCTACGACAAATCGAGCGTAGGCATTTTTGAAGCTCTTATTGGCAAAATCAGGAAAAAAATTAGAAGGTTGGCATAACGCAATGTCACGACCCGCACCCGCTTTTTCGGATACGAGACGTGTCCAAGCCAGCCTACGCCGCAGAGTCGGCGGTAGAACGCTGTCAAGCCCGCAAGAAATAAATGCTCAAAATAACAAAATATAATATTTGTTGCTCATTCACATTTCTAAGTTTATTACAACATTTATAACATTTATATTTAAAGAAAATATAAGATTTTATAATTAATGAAATTGATACAATTGCTTTCTATTTCTAGGTTGACCTCAGTATATCCAAGCCTTTCCAATGCTAAGAGTGATCGTTGTTTGCAAAAACAAAAGTATGAAACTTTATTGATACAAACTTTGTAAACATTACAAGAATTCTGAAAAAATACAACTGTAGGAATCCAATCTAGAAGACGATTGCTTTATCCCTTGGACGATGTGAACTTTGAAGACGGTAGCCTCTGAAGTTTGAAGTTGAAGGCAAAAGCCTCGAAAATTGAAGGCAAAAGCCTCGGAAGAATGCAGCAGCACTTGGGCAAGAACTCCTGAACTTTCTGAACTTTTATGTCTGATCTCTCTATCTGATCTGTGATCTATGATCCCCTTGAATGAAGACTTGAAACTTTATTTATAGAGTTCTGGAAATAACTAATTTTTAGTTATTCTGGATGGCGCAAGTTGGATTGTGCAGGAACTGGATTGCGCAACATCAGACTGCGCAGGCAGTTGTCTGGTTGTGGGCTGACTGTCTTGGACACATGGCATCATTTGATTGAAATGCGCATGATCGTGTAAAGACGGTTGCCACGTAACGAGCAATTGATGGCATGAATGCCACGTGTAATTTTGTCAGTTGACATGATGAAGTGCGCCACATGAATTGTGCTGACTTCGGATTATGCTGAAGTGGATTGTACAGACACTGGATTGCGCAGACACTGGATTGCGCAGGCACTGGATTGCGCTGCATGTACAGCTGTCCTCGAGCGCTGTACGGCACAATAAACGAACAGTCTTCTCGTTCTTTGTGCTGTCAGCTGTCAGAAAGATTTGATTTTGTCAAGTAATGATGACATTACCACGTCAGCCTGCGCGGTTGAAAGTGTGCGCAGTCTGGTGTGCGCAATCGGAATGATGCGCAATCTAATGTCTACGCAGTTCATTTGAAAGTTGTATTTCTTGATTTTCTGACTTTGTTAATAGGTGCAACTTGATTTTTTAGGACCTAAAAGACCCCCTTCAAAGTTTTCGAAAGTTAAATTTATTCAAAGTTTCGAAATACTTTGAATTTTAAATTAAAATCAAGTTGCGCATGAGCTGTCTGCGCAATCGGATGAGTCGATCTCTACTTTTTCGGCGCAGTCTGAGGCAGCCGTTACTCTTTGAAAAACTATAAATAGTTCTCTTCAACATTCATTTCATTCCTTACTTTGCTTTTGTGATTTAAGAGAGCAGTCTCGAGCCTATTCCTCCTTTCTTCTCCATCGAATCTCCATGGCTCCTAAGCGTTCTTCCGCTGCTGCCAAGGGCAAGGCGCCCACCGAGCCTTCGGCTAGGGTGGCACGACGTCCTTCTCGACATGAGACTGCGCATCCTGCGTTGCAAGGTAGATGACCCAATCGAAAACTCTTTTTAGAGTTTTTCGACTTCACTGATCTTCAAAATCCATCTCTTTTTAGAGATGTGATCATATTACGCCACCCTTTTTAGGTCTTGGTTGCACGAACTAGTTATTCTTCATTTTTATGAAGAATACTTTCTTGCGCAATCGGTTGAACTGTGCTGACAAAAGTCAGCGCAATCTACTGATTTGTGCAGGATTGCCAGCACAATCTGATGTTGGCGCAAACTGTTTGTTGCACAATCGAATGGTTGCGCAATCTGATGGCTGCGCAATCTGATGGTTGTGCAATCTGATGGTTACGCAGTCTGATAGTTGCAACCTTAATTTTTTTCTTGTGCTGAATTTTTATTTTCTCTGTTTGATGCAGTTGATACCAGAGAAGATCCAGGGTATGAAAACTTTGTGGGAACTCTTTCAGAATCGGAATTCAAAGAAGACCTGTCCCATGTGCACTATCCATAGTATGATCTGCCAGCTTCCCGCCAAGCTATCTTGGTAACCCAAGATAATGAAACCCTGTTATGTCTGATGAATGTGCAACCTTTGGAGTCGGCAGATGCCATCATTCACAAGAAGCCCCTATTTCTGTTTGGCGAAGCTTTTGAGAAGAGCTCTCAGCCGAAGTCACGGATGGAAGAACGGATTGTCCAACAGAATGACAAGACAATCTCGATACCAAATGTCTCCCGCTGTCTCCCCTTATCTCGATATGCTCATGCAAGCTATCCGAGGAAAATGGAATGGAATCTCACACCTTTTCAGGATGCCCGTCTAGGAAAGATTTATATGAAGAAGGGGCCTAACAAGAAAGACATGTTTTACAGTTCTTCGGAACGATACAGTGTCTTGCTCAGAGGTTTAAAGCCCGGTTGTATTCTCCCGAAAAATTCTTCTTTGTTATTGCCCGTGAGAGTTCCAATATTCGCGAATGAGTTTGCGAAGGTCAAAGGGAAGTATCCAGATCAATACCTCAGATTAACTGGACTGGTGAACCCAGACTATAAGAGATGGAGTTGTATAGCAAACTGGATTTTGACTAAGTTTGAAGACAAACTTTAGCAGATTAACTTGTATCAAGCAGTGCATGCCACTGTTTACGGTTTCGCCCCCAATCCGCATCTATTTCTGGCTCTAGCAGAAAGATACAACTATAGGACAGGGACTTTTATGACTCCCTGCAGAGAGATCGAATTTGCCCTTCACGAGATGCAGTACATCTCTTACCTGCCGATGGGGGATGCCCCGTATGAGGAATTTGTCCCAACTAATGATGAGTTGGACAAACTTCAAAAAGAGAATGCAGCCATGGTAGCAGTCTTCGAAGAACTGCTGTGTCATTATAAAATTTGCTCTTTGTTTTACCAAAGTAGTACATCTGGTACCTGTTATTCATCTAAATGGTTGCCTTATCTGTTCCTCAACCATATTGAAGAAAAGAAGACCAAGGAATATGACAACTGCTATCCCGACTTCTTTAAACCACTGAGCAGCACTGAAGTGGTAAAGTTAATAGAGAGAAGTGGTGACTTGGATGTCAAGATCAAGGATGATTATCAATATCCTCCTCTAAAGAAAGGAGACGTTCTTGAGAGTTATATGAGAATGGAATATCGATTTATGTCAAAAGAAGCCCAACTGGCGAGTTTTTTGACATACTGGCTCCGTAGATTCGTCGTTCCCGGATCAAGTGCCGTAGACCGCTTCCATCGCGGTATTCTTTTTGCTGCCGTTCGATTAGTCTTCGGCTACAAGATGGATCTCTTATCGGCGATGACTTGTAGAATGAACGCCAGTCTCCGCCTGTACGTCGATTTGATGCTGAAAGCTAAGGACGAGAAAGAGTTTCCTCGGCTAGAATTGCCGTATACGTATCTGTTCGGGTGGTTGCTTCTATACCATCCTACTTTGATGGACCCCGACATGGGACCAGTCGGTGGCAGCTTTTTGCGGAGATTCTCTCACGGTAAGTGGAAATACACTTCCTTGAGAGATTGCAGATATGCTTTGAACCTTGGCAACGGATGTAACTTCTATTTCACTTCTCCTCCTGCCGGATATGAACAAATGCCGACCAACATGGTTGACTCAAAGATGCAACCTTTGAGCCGTACAGTTTTTAATTGGTTGAAGACAATTCGTTCATCCCACTTGGTAGGGGTGTAAACGGGCCGGACGGACACGGACAGTCCACTCTCCGTGTTCGGTCCGAAAATGAAAACGAGTTCGGACGGACGGACACGGACAGTCCACTGTTCGAGTTCGGACCGGACGGACACGGACAACCACTGTTCGTTAATTCAATCGGACGGTCCGCGGACAAATAAAATATATTACCAAAAGCTATTATTTTATCAAGATACCTTGATAGTTGGTACAAAAAATCAAGTTGAAAGAAAAATACAATTGAAGGTTATAGAATACAACAAACAATAGTAAAATGTTAACAAAAATCGAGACCGAACAACAAAAAATTGATGCAAAACCAAAATAATATGACATAATTGATGCAAAACCAAAATGAGTCTCCACTATCGGACGGTTCACGGACAAATTCGGACCGGACATGGATATGACCGTGTCCGGTTCCGATTTTTAAACGGACCAAAAAAAATGTCCAAGTTCTGTTCGTTAATCAATCGGACGGTCCACGGTCGAACCATTTATCGAGTCGGACACGTACGGACAACGGACTACTTTGTCCATTTTACACCCCTACCACTTGGTGTATCGATTCGAAGAAGAATGCTACTTGGAGCCATATCTTCCCAGCCGATTTGCTGGGCAGTTTGGATATGACCAATTCTACGTAGGTAATGCTATCACATGCCTACAAGGAAAAGGTTTCTTGATAGATGGAGTCCGAGCTTGGGCTTATTACAACGCTCGAGATACGAAAGTAACGTTCTCGATGCCGGTGAATAGTAATCATGGCCCTCGTATACTGTTCACATATTCGGTATTTTATACATCATCGAACACTTTTGCCGAGAACTTTAATCTTGCGGATAGCTTCGCGTCTACAACGAGATTGAAGAAGGGAGGAGTCAACATGTCACTTCCAGGTAATGATGAGGTGCACGAGCCAGTGGATGCACCCTTAGAAGTTTCGAGGGACGCTATGTTCCCTGAAGAGGTTAACGCGCCACTGCGTGTTTCTTTGAAGGTTGCTAAATCTCCAGCCAAGAAGAGAAGGAGAGAGGAGCCTTCCGTCCCAGCTGCGAAGAAGAAACTGATCTTGGATCATTCTTCAGAAAAGATTACTACCAGATCTCAATCTCGGCAGCTGGCCGAGACAATTCAGCAGGAAGAAGCTGCCACACCGACCTCTGTTCAAAAATAAGTCGAGACAATAAATGCAGAGAGTCCTGAGAGACCTCTGCATGAAGGAAAAGGTTGGTCCGCAGAAGACAAGTTTCGTCTTCGATCGTGATAGACGCTGCAGCGGGACTCACCATGCCCTCTCCCACTCCTGTTTCTGAGTCTGGGAATAAAACTCCCGGTCCAGAGCAGAGAGAGGAAATTAAGCAGAGGAAAGAGCTGGACCAGAGAAATGAGGCTGAAGAGCCCAGAGATAACATTGTAGAGGAAGAGCATAATGTCGTACGATCTCCTTTGCCAACAGCAGCAAAAACTCATCTTCCTGCCACACCGGGAGCAACCCTTGCTGAAGAAGATCGTTTGATGATCGAAGCTTTATATGGCTGTGACTTTGGTTATCAAGAAGAAGCTGATCATGCCGCTGATGCTGCTAGTGAAGAGGCTCCCGAGGACAGCGAAGACGAGGAGAGCACCTCATCATAAGCTGCTGATGAGACACAAAATCCGGAAGAGAATGTTGATATCCAGACATCCCCTCGAGACACTCTAACTCCTGAAAAGGAGGCTGAGGTGCCGAGATCTCCGAAGAAGATTGCTGATGAAGAGGTGGATTTGGAGGAAACTCCAGTTGCTGCTCCCGAAGGTATTGTAATAAAATTAGCGATCTTCTTTTAACAAGTAGCTTGATAGCTAACATCTTTACTTTTATCCATACAGAACCCGGATCCTCTTCTGCTCCTCCAACATGCATGGACATAGTACTGGCAACGACAATTGCCAGTAGCAGCCGCCATTTATCTTGTGGCTCTGAAGCAGGAAGTAGCCAGGCCGTAGCGTCTGAAGCTACTTCTGTTCAGCTAAAGTCTGTTCCTGCAGATGATAGGCTTATTGCTGGATCCACTCATGGTAAGACTGTTTTCACTTTTGATTCTCTTTATCAATAGCCAATGACAGGTAAAGTGACAATATTTGATTTTGCAGAGGAACAACCAGGAGGAGCAACCAGCTCCACTTTGGTTCCCTTATTCAAAGAGCCTGCTGTTCCGATATGAAAAGTTGAGCGTCCTGCTGCTTCGTCATCAACAGGAGTAGCTGCGACTCCTGGTGCTCTGGCGACTAATCAGCTTGTCATCCAATCATTCACCAAATGCTTCTTCGAGTCCTTGGGACCTCTGATCAATAGAATGATGGACAAAGAAGATGCTGATTTTTACATGGTTAGAGGTCCGACCTCTTTCTTGGTGAAGGCCATCCGGGAGCAAGGTGATGAGGCTCATGCCACTTTCCTTGACCATATATTGAATGAGCTGGAAATCTCCATAAAGAACTATAAAGATCTCAACAAAGGGGAAGTGGAACCTTTAGTGCAGGCAGAGTTTGAACAAATGGCTCAGGCAGCTGCAATTGAAAGAGTGAATCTCCAGAACCTCTTGGATGCCTATACTACTAAATCTGCTGAATATAATTCCAAGTTAGAATCGGTGATATCAACTGCTGAGAGAAGAGAGAGAAGGATTGCCGACCTGAGAGTGGAGATTGCTCGTCTCTAAGAGGAGCTGGAAAATGAAGTTACAGAGCATCAGACTGCAGTCCAACAAATTGATGCTCTAACTCAGGAAAGAAACGAGTATGTAGCAACTCATGATGCTGAAATCACTCGCCGAATGGTATCCATGTCCATTTTTAATGAAGAATCTGGGATGGTAGAGGCCAGGAGGAGAGTGGTGGCATCTCGTGAAGAACGGTTGCAGATTCTGAAGCAGCAAATTGCTAATCTGATAATGCCTCCGTCTTAATAGAAAGAACTTCTTGTATCTTCTTGTCTTTCTTTATGCTATGTATGTCTTAAATTTTGATCAATAAAAGACATTTTGTTGTGGCTCTATCATTTCTTGCATATCTTATTCAGATATAAATAATAGCGATAGAAAATATATTCAGAGGTGCAGGACATGATATATTTCTTGATGATTTTGTAGAAAATAATTATATTCATTATATCTGCTCAGAGGTAATATGGACGTGGCAGAATATAATTTATTGAATATTACTATTTTAATAGAGAACTTAATCAAGGATGATAAGTTACTGATGTGGATAAAAATGAACGAAAATGAATTGTCATAAAGGTATGAACAAAATGAATCATCATAATGAACGGATAAACCGTCGGATGATGATGAACGGATGAACCGTCAAGTGATAATGAATGAACGGGCAAACCGTCGGATGGATGTGAATGAACGGGCGAACCGTCGGATGAATGTGAACGGATGAACCGTCGGGTGATAATAAATGAAACCCGTTAGGTGAATATGAATGAACGGATGAACCATCTGATGAATGTGAATGAACGGATGAACCGTCTGATATTAATGAACGGATGAACCGTCAGGTGATGATGAATGAACGGACGAACCGTCAGATGAATGTGACGTTTTATTATTTTGAGAATCTCTATCTATAAATAGAACAGAAATCTGGAAGGAATGATTATTTCCACTTTTCAACAAAAAGATGTCGTTCGGAGATGCATCCAAGAAAGTCGAAGTCACCCCAAAGGTTGAAGCGGGCATTGAAGAACATCCGGCCGAACTGGTCCAGCCAAAGCAGGCAGAGGCAGGCGAAGGTTCGTCTGCACCCATACCACCGCAAGATATCCTGGACTTCCTGCTTGAACCAGGAAAGACTGAAGAGGAAGAGGCCATGAGGATGGCTGCCTGCAAGTTCCTCGTGGGTTCCAGCAAAGATGTTCTCAGCTCTTTTGCTGATTATGTCTTTGATAAGGACTGTAGAAGCATGGAAAATATTAGAAATAAAGGCATAATGACCCATGCGGCTCTGGACAGCAAGCCTATGCGGTTCATACTGGAGTTGCTTTATGCGGCCAAAAAGGAGACCCCCAGACTCATGCGGCTCGGGGACATGCGGCTCAAATCGATGCCACGTGTGACCCCCCCTACAGTTGGCCATTGGAGTAATGGCCTCATTTAATGCTCTGACACGACTCGACGGCTGCGACGTCTCTGACATAAAGTGTCATAATGGCTCTGCCATAATGACAGATTCTTCGGAAAAAGAAGAAGATCTCTGACCCGATCTGTCAGAAATCCTATGTTGCCACGTGGCAAAAGTCTCATGCGGCTCGGTTAAATAACAGCTTCATGCGGCTCCGTGAGGCGTCATTCTAATATGATTAACAGAAATCCGCCATATGCGGTCCACTCATAGCCCGGCCTATGCGGCTCAATACCACATGCGGCCCACAGAAACTATACGGCTCATGGAGAGGTCGTCTCCTGCGGTTCGCAAAGACCACGCATATGAGGCTCACGGAAAGTTCGTCCCCTGCGGCTCGACGAGATGTTGACTCATGCGGCTCATGAAGGGTATCTCCCTGCGGTTCAAGTATTGGCCACTCTATGCGGCCCTGGCAGGATCTTCAATCAAAAGACGTGGCATTGAAGATTCGACCGAATCCCAACGAGAATATTTGACATCATCAGCAAGACACGTGGCGAGCAATCAGATATTAGCATAACCAATCACGAAGATTTAAAGCAATCAACATTAACTGCTCATAAGATTTGGTGCTATCCGCATTAGTGGCCGAGATTCGTTATGATCAAGATCAAGGGTCCAGATAGAATGAAGGAGCGCCGACATTCCAAACAGATAGCAAACCCTAATAATCACATCCCACCCTTATAAATAGCCAGCAGCATTCCCATAAAAAAAAAAAAGAGGGCGGCAATAATAAAAAAAAATAAGAAGAGAGAGATACCCACAGAGAGAGAGTTCCCCTTTTTTCGTGACAATCACAGAGAGAGAGAAGCCCAGAGAGCAACCAGAGAGGAGCAAGAAGAGCCTTTCTTCGTCAACGCCGAGCAAATCTTTCCCGAGTCAAGACTGCATACTGATCGTCCAAGGAGTAAGGCAGAGCGGCCGTCGCTTTCCCGAGCCTCTATCGTCACCCCCCAGAATCAAAAATAAACAATCGCACTTAGTCTGCTGTACCTAGGTTTTCGTCCCTAGGCTTTCTTTGTGCGAGCGAGTTTGTATTGTGAGTCTAAGTTCAGTCCTCCGATAATTGTTATGTTCTTTTACAATCAATGGCAAACACGATGGCGACTCTGCTGGGGACTAACTTCTCCACGGCTGAGGAGTTGGTGACGCAATCAGATGCAGCCAAACTTGGCTCCACACAAAAGAAGATGGTCGTCCGCTTCGACCAACAGGCGTTCGAAGAGATGCTCTCTGAAGGCAGCGCTGGCCCGGCCCAGAAGCGCACCCGCACCACGAAGGCTCGCAAAGAATGGAGACCGAAGTCATTTGCTCCTCCTCAAGCCCTCGATGGGATGCCCTCTGTTGCTCAAGACGGCGAGAAGGATTCCCCTGCGGTCCCACTTCAGATCGTAGACAACTCTGCTGCCCCCAAGTTCGACAGAAGAAAACATTATGATGCTGGACTTGCAGGGACAAAGAGGGACTCTACGCGGTCCGAACCGCAGAAGAGTATTAGCCGCAGGGAGAAAGCCCATGCGGCTACATCTGCCAACCGCATGAAGAAAACTCATGCGGCTACTTCTGTCAGCCGCATAACTTATGCGACTACAGTTCCCGACCGCATGGATGAAACTCATGCGGCTAGAAAAGTCAATCGTTTGCAGAAAACCCATGCGGCCACAGATGCCAACCGCATGCGGCCAGCCTGCACGGTCATGGCTCCTAGCCGCATAAGAACTCGTCCGACGACATGAGACAACCGCGTACAGACAGCCTGCACGGTTTCCACTCCCAGCCGCATAGCATCCGCTCCATGCTCCTCTCGATCAGTTTTTGACCGTCTCTCGTACGGCCCGAACCCTGATGACTCTCTGGATGATAAGCCAGACTCTGTGATGTTCAACTTGGACTCTTCTTATTATGCACCCACAAGTGCTAAAAAGAAGAAGTCTAGGGCAGCACGGGCTCATCAAGCCCAGATAGCTGCCCCAACCTCTGACTATCAGGGCGTCCCGCTGATTATCACACGGGCCCCTGATGGGAAGTTATACAGAACCGCTCAAGTCCAAACCCCGACGGCGAACGGACAGAGTGGTTCCTCTGACCTGCGTGAAGCTATCCTCCACAAACGCAAGAAAAGAGAAGGAGCCTCAGCATGCAGAGAGTCCTCACAGGGACGTCACTGCACCCAGATTATCGTCAACTGCTGTTGCAACAACACAGCAGTAACGGAAGACCGGCCATCCGTCTTCCAAAGATTACAACATCCGAGCTCGGAAGACGAGGCACCTCCCGTTGCCTCCTGCAATTCCGTACGGAAAGTCCCCGTGGAGGGGAGAGGAAAGAAGACAAGCATATCCAGTCCAAAGATATCGGCCACTACAGCTAAGAAATTGTCGGCTAAACGGTTGCCATCCGCTGGAGTATACCAACACACCCGTTCGAAGACAAAATCTGCTGCAACAGGAGGCTCATCGTCCCCGACCCTGGGGGTCATAGGAGCTAGGGGTAGTACTCCTCCGAACATCCACAATAATCCAATGTTTCAAGGAGATGAACCCCGAGAAATAACCTTCCCATCGGGTACAACAGATGCTGATATCCCTGAGGACATCCATGATTCTCTAGACGAAGCAAGCTCCGAAGCTGAGAATAGTGTTCCTTCCGAGTCCGAACCTAAAGAGAACATCCCCACATATCCAGATGATTTCTCGACGCATGGGTACGACTCGGAGGGTACATCCTCCACCACTCCCTCCGTCACTCCTCATGTGAAGACGGTATTCATGACAGACAGCAATTAAGGCAGTTCCAGCGATCGCCAGCACATTGACACATTGGAGGCCATATTGCATGCCTTGGTCAAGTCTGTAGACGAAATCAAAGCGGCACTGCCTACTCTGCAGGGAGTGACACCTGGCCAGACAAGCACCGGTCCCGCGAACAACATAGATTCAAATTCAGCGGCACCAAACCCGGGCAATAATGCTCCCGAGATAACGGCCCCTACCGCGACAGATGAGGCCCGAGAAGTAAGGAGAGAGGTTCAGGAGCTTCGAGCGATGTTCCACGCCCGAGAAAATTCTCAAGACCTCAGAATACGGCAGCCATACCCAGCTGAATGGAGGGATGTGCCCTTTCCCCCAAGATATAAGCCGTTCAATATCAACCCATATGATGGTAAGACTTCAGCAAGCTGGTACATCACTTACTTTGAGGTCACCACCGACCATCTGCCCCATGAGGACGCCATCCTCACACGGTTATTCATTGGGGCACTGGAAGGAGTCGCCTTTGATTGGTACCGCAACCTGCCAGATAACTGCATCCACTCCTTCGCTGGCTTCAAGCGCTTGTTCTTAGAGAGATTCTATGAGGTAGGGCAGGACGTCACGATGTCTACTCTCATGGACGTCGTCCAAGGAGAGAAAGAGCTGACAAGGAATTACATTGAGCGGTTTCGTCAAACCGCAATGAAGTTACCATCTGGCAACCCGGACTCTTCCTTGATTGAAATTTGCCAAAAGAGACTACTCCCAACAATTAGTCTCTGGATGGGCGAAAGTCAATTCAAGGATTGGAAGGCCTTTATCATCAGCGCTACAAGTGCCGAGGAGCGATTGAAGAAAGCTCGCCAACTGGGGTTGCATATCTCAGAGGGAGAGAACAAGGGGAAGCGTCCCAACGCCAGCAACGACAATGGGGGTAGCCTCTCCAACCGAGACAACAAAGGCAAGCAGGCCATGGTGGCCGATACAGCCCAGAAGCCCGAGCAGCAGCCAGCGGACAAACAATGGCCTCAAATCACTTATTCTTTCGAAGACGGCCACGTCAAGCCTATCTTGGACATGCTTATACAAGGAGATAGAATTCAGCTTCCTCCACCAAGGCGGGAACCTCGGCCTGCTGATTTGGAAAATCCGAAGTTCTGCCATTACCACCGCTACGTCCACCATGCTACACACGACTGCTACCAACTGAAACGCTATATCCAGAACCTCATCGATTCAAACGCTCTGGCTATCGACTTCGAGGAGGTAACCGTAGCAGCCAACATGGTGTCCGTACAATTCGGCAATTTCCCTCCAACAGAGACTCAAGACGGTGTCATACCCATCCCTCTGGCAACGATGGAAATCGCTAATCTTCCGCCCACCCGTGATCAAACTTCCGGTTTAGTACCTCTCACCACATCACGAGGGGAAATCATGTGGGTTCATCCGGACCTAATCCACGAGGTGACTCAGCCCACTTTACCTTCTAAAAAGAAAAGTGGAAAGGTCAGATCATGCCGCACCACCTCGACAGAGAAGGAGAAAGTCTCAGCTGTCACTACTCGATCTGGAGCACAAGCCCAACCAGTGGCCGAGAATCCGACTAATGATCAGCAACCCACAAACGCTGATACTCCGGGACCGGCTCAGCCTTCGACGACCGACAAGCCTAGGCCAAAGGAGACTCGCTTCGACAAATCCCTCCGAAAGGAGACACCTCAGGGGCTAGAAAGACCCTACAACTTCGACATCTTGGCTCAATTGGCCAATACACCGGCCAAATTGTCTTTATACGAACTCCTGAGGCTCTCGAAGGATGTCCGTACAGCTTTAAGCGAGGCGCTCCAAAATGCCGACGCATACTTGGCTCAGGTCAACCTCACAGGAGATAACCAACCTGCAGAGCTCCAAGATAGTACGTGTACAGGGGCAATGCCCAATATCGTCTTCTCTCCGCAGGATATGCTCATCAAAACTAACCTGTACGATCGCCCATTGTACTACACTGGATACATCGGCGACGTGAAGGTGGACCGAATGCACATTGATCCTGGATCCTCCATAAGCATCATTCCGAAGGGTCTGCTACATCATCTTCGCATTCCGATGCACCGCCTAACACCTACAAGCACCGCCATTAGCGGTTTCAATTCGGGCAGGAGCTACCCAATAGGGAAGATACGCTTGAAATGTCAGATCGGCGATCTCCAATCAGAAGTCACCTGCTACGTCATAGATGCCGACACATCTTACAATATCCTTCTGGGGCGGCCTTGGATACACGATTACATGATCGTGCCTTCCACGCTACACCAGTGCTTCAAATATGTCGATAAGCACGGCTTCGTGAGGATAGAGTTTGCTGATATCGATCCCTTCAAAGGAGTCGAATCTTATTACTCAGATTCATGTCTGTACGAAAAATCAAAGAAGCACCTGGTCGAAGAGGAGGTGCAAGCTCACACCAAGACAACCACAGGATCAGAAGAACCTCTGACGATCCACCTCCAGGCTCGCAAACCGGGCAGTTCTGCACCCCTTACGGCTACTCTGCGTAAGGACGCAATCAGTCTGTCGGCACAAGAAGAACAAATGAGAATCCGGCTACCAAGGTCTGGCCAAGCGCCGAAACCCACACCAGGACCTTTTACCATCAGACTACCGAGAGTCGGTCAGCTCCAAACAGAGAAACTCAATCCCTCCGACAGACCGCTCACGATACGTCTTCCTAAAAAGGGCCGTCACCCCGACGCGAGGTCTGACACTTCCAGCGAACCAGCCACTCCTCGCCCCACGTCAGATGCCAAGCTGGGGGTTGCTAGTCCACCAACAACTTCACGACCTGCTCCCCCGGTCGAGCCCCTGAAGATCAAGCTGACTAGGTCGCTCTCCCAGTCTTCATTTATACAGGGGGTGGCCGAAGAAGAACCAGAATTAGCCAAGTATGTGGCTGCCCACTCCGATACCCCTTCCGCGGATGATGTAATCCCTCTCGAGAAGATACCTTATTTTATCAATAAAGGGCTATCTTTGAATTACATCGAACTCAACAAGCTATGTACAATGTATGCTATGGACCACGGTATAGGCACTCACCTACATACACAGGTGACAAATGTGTACACCGCTATCCAACTTACTCCAGTAGAAGACGCTTACCGAATAATCGAAGGAGGGGACCACCCAATCATCTTCGGCCGGACGAACAACCCGCATCCCCTCGCCATGGAAGAAGTCGACTTCGGGTCAGCTAACGGGAGACTGCCTCTGTATCTCTATAGCCCTCAATCCAAATATCTCATGAAGAAACAGGAGTATGATCTAGAGACAACGCCAGGACTGAACTACGACACTGGACGACGATTACCTTTGAAGACGCCAGCCCCGGCGGGCAAACCACAGGACTACTATAACAAAACCCGATGCGGTTTAGGGTATGTAACGCCAACTACGACCCCTGAAGGCTCAGATGAAGAATGCGACTGGCAGTCACACTCAACCGGGACACCAACTTCCGACTCAGACACAAGCATTGGGGACGTATTCAGACAAGTCCTGTCAGTCAACATGGCATTTGCCGACGCTTACGAAGAAGACAAGGACATTCCTGAAACCCTCGAGCTTGAGCCGTGGGCCCAACAGTTAGACGCACAATGGGAAAAGCGGTTCGAGCTAAGAGAACCTCCTACGGAGGACGAAGTTATGCAGGTCAACCTCGGCACCGAATCCTCTCCGAAGCCAATCTTCGTCAGTAAAAGCCTAACAGACAAGGAACGAGAATCACTGCTGGAACTCATCCGAGAATACATTGACGTATTTGCATGGAGTTACGAAGACATGCCGGGATTAGATCCCGATATTGCTCTCCATAAACTCAATATACGGCCGGATGCAAAGCCAGTCAAGCAGCAGCAACGACGCTTCTGCCCGGGCGTCATGGACGCGATCGAAGCCGAAGTCAACAAACTGATAGCCAGCGGCTTCATCCGTGAGGAGCAACACCCTGACTGGGTCGCCAATATAGTCCCGGTCCTTAAGAAGAACGGGAAGATCCGAATCTGCATCGACTTCCGCAATCTAAATGAGGCATGTCCGAAAGACGAATTTCCCCTCCCGATCACGGATATCATGATTGACAACACATGCGGCTTCGAACGTATGTCATTCATGGATGGATTCTCGGGATACAATCAAATCAAGATGTCCCCCGACGATGAGAAGCACACATCATTTAGAACACCGATCGGCACATACTGTTACACAGTCATGCCATTCGGCCTAAAGAACGCTGGTGCCACATATCAGCGAGCTATGAGTATCATTTTCAGAGAACATTTGCGCAAAATAGTGGAATGCTACGTCGACGACATCGCTGTCAAGAGTCGCCGTAAGGAAGATCATCTGCAAGATCTGAGAACGGTATTCGACCTGATGCGAGCCCACAACCTAAAGATGAACCCTACAAAGTCGTTCTTGGGCGTATCCAGCGGGAAGTTCTTAGGTTTCATCATCACTGCACGGGGTATCCATGTAGACCCTGAGAAAACCAAGGCAATAACGGAGATGGGTCCCCCGAAAAATCTCCGCGAACTCAGAGGCCTCCAAGGGAGGCTAGCTTATATCAGAAGGTTCATTTCCAATCTCTCCGGACGATGCCGACCGTTCACACACCTCATGAAGAAGGGAGTCTCATTCGTATGGGACGAAGAATGCCAGCGTGCTTTCGACGACATCAAAGAATATTTGTCAAATCCTCCAGTCCTGGTGGCCCCGGTCCCTGGAAAACCATTCTTGCTCTATGTACGAGCAATGGAACACTCCCTCGGTGCCCTGCTGGCACAAAATAACGACGCAGGATACGAACAGGCCATATACTACCTCAGCCGAATGATGGTCGGGCCCGAACACCGATACACTGCCGTGGAGAAAGAATGCCTCGCCTTAGTGTTCGTTATTCAAAAGACGCGGCACTATGTTACAGGACAAACCATACATGTGATCTCACGGGTAAATCCCTTCAGGGTCCTCATGACTAAACCAGGGGCGCTCAGCTCTCGCCTCGCTACCTGGGCAATACTGCTATCCCCATATCATATGATCTTCGTCCCACAGAAGGCTGTCAAGGGTCAAGCCCTAGCAGACTTTTTGGCAGCCCACCCAGGATCGGAGTCATCCAGAATCTATGAAGAGATCCCAGACGAGGTCGCCGATTCGAATACAGCCACTCACGATGACATATGGCAAATGTTCTTCGATGGCGCCTCAAGAACCGGACCCAAGGAAAATATCGTCGTCGGGGTCGGAGTGGTATTGATCTCTCCTACCGGGCTAGTGATCAATCGCGCCTACTCTCTCACGGAACCCTGTTCCAACAATGTGGCCGAGTACAACGCTTTGGTCATTGGCCTCCAACTCGCAAAGGAGCTGGGTGTAGAATATCTCGAAGCATACGGCGATTCACAATTAATCGTCAATCAGATTCGGGGGTCGTACGAAGTCCGCCATGAAGACATGATCCCCTACCACCAAATAGCAATCAACATTATCTCCTCATTCGAGGGATTCTTCATCGAACACGTCCCCAGACTTCAAAATATCGAAGCCGATGCCCTAGCAGGCCTTGCCGCTTCCTTAGCAGTGCCGAACCAAGCGCACCACTCGGTTGAGGTGATAGGCCACGAACTGGTCTGTCCCAAGAACAATATTCAATTCGTGGCGAGCTATTCCGCCCGGACGGTCGACGAAACACCAGACTGGAGACAGCCGTTCATTGACTTCGTCGTATACGACATCCTCCCGGAGAACCCAAGGGAAGCCACCTCCATCAGACGGCGTTCTCTCAGATTCTTCTACGACACAGAGACAAAAATGCTGTACCGACGATCCTACGACGGATTATTACTCCGGTGTTTGTCAAACGCAGAAGCCAAAGAAGCTGTACGAGAAGCTCACGATGGTGTTTGTGGGGCCCATCAGCCTGGCCCTAAGCTACAGGACCGCCTTCACCGTATGGGCTACTACTGGCCCACGATGGTGGCAGACGCAATAGACTATGCCAGAAAATGCAAAGCCTGCCAAGTCCACGCGGACTTCATTCACCAACCATCCGAGTTTCTACATCCAACGGTGGCATCCTGGCCATTCGAAGCATGGGGAATGGATATCATTGGTCCAATCACCCCACCTTCCTCCCGAGGACATCGCTTCATACTTGCGATCACCGATTACTTCTCCAAATGGACGGAAGCCGTCCCACTCGCAGAAGTTAAGACTTCAAACGTGATCAGCTTCCTTAAGCATCACGTCATCTACCGCTTCGGACTGCCGCGGAGGATCATCCATGATAATGGTCCACAGTTTATAAGCCGTGCATTCTACCGATTCTGCGATAAGCACCGCATTCAGAATGTCGCTTCAACACCATATAACCCAGCAGCAAACGGGTTGGCAGAGGCATTCAATAAAACAATCATCAAACTCCTCAAGAAGTTTGTCTCCTCCAACAAACGCGACTGGAACGAGAAGCTCGGCGAATGCTTATGGGCTTATCGCACCACAGTTCGAACAGCTACTGGGAATACACCATTCTCTTTAGTATACGGGAGTGAGGCAGTCCTCCCACTGGAAACTCAGATTCCCTCACTCCGCGTTGCCCTCACTTATCAATTGACAACGGATGATAACTATCGACGTCGATTACAAGAGTTGGAGGCCTTAGACGAAAAGCGCCTACTAGCCCAGCAAAGGATCGAGCTATACCAAGCACGTATCTCAGGAGCCTTCAACAAGAAGGTCAAAATCAGAACATTCCAAGTGGGCGATCTCGTTCTGGCAGTTCGGAGACCAATGGTCATGACTCACAAAACCGCAGGCAAGTTCCAGCCAAAATGGGAAGGTCCATTTGTCATCGAGACCGTGTTCTCCAACGGCGCCTACCGCCTCGCCAAGCAGAATGGGGACTTGCTTATGTTGCCCGTCAACGGCAAGTTTCTGAAGAAATACTATGTTTAGATAGCATTCTCCAAATTATCGAGTCATGTACCCTCTTAGTACCCCTGAACTCGCACCCAACATTCTCCAAAATTATCGAGTCATGTACCCTCTTAGTACCCCTGAACTCGTACCCACCATTTTCCAAATTATCGAGTCATGTATCCATTGATACCACTGAACCCACATCCACAACATTTCAGATTACTGAGCCATGCACCCGCTGGTGCCACCGAACTCTCATTTCCTCAATATTCTAGAAAATCCAAATTATGTACTTGCATTCCGGTCACTCTCTCAGATAGTAAGTCACGTATAATCATACCTCTGAACTTTCTTTCTGAAAGAGATCCTCCCTCATGATCCACTACCCGTGCTCCCAGTGCACAAAAAGGGTAATCGATCCACTAATCTCCGAAACGACCATGTCCTTATTACCTCTGAGTCGTTTTCACCTCCACCAAAAACAAACCGCCCCCTCGCATAGAACTTCCATGTCCTCCTACCTCTGAGTAATTCTATGCACCCCTTCTTCATTGGGCCCACTCCTGCCATGTCCTCATTACCTCTGAGTGGGAAGGCTCCGTCGAAGAAATCACCATACTTGCCATGTCCACATTACCTCTGAGCAAGTATGATGGTTCCCTTTCAACCTATTGTCTGTACCCACAACCGGGGTGCGACAAGGATAATAGGTCCACAAATGTCCTCTGTTGACCACAAATGTCCTCTGTTGACCACAAATGTCCTCTGTTGACCATAAATGTCCTCTGTTGACCACAAATGTCCTCTGTTGACCACAAATGTCCTCTGTTGACCACAAATGTCCTCTGTTGACCACAAATGTCCTCTGTTGACCACAAATAGCTTCCGAAAAGTCTCTCCTGCCATGTTCTCATTATCGCTGAGCAGGAAGGTTTCAGGATAAAACCTTCATGTTTGCCATGTCATCATAACCTCTGAGCAAATGTGTTCGGTTCCCTCTCACCCTATTATCCGCATCCTGAACTAGGGTACGCCAAGGGTAATAGGTCCACAAATATTCATTCGCTAAGCTTCTTAGCATAAATCCACCATCTTACCGCGCCCCGGGAGCCCAGCTGCTCTACGGCATTCCTTCCCCCAGTACCAAAAACATCCATGACCACTTTGTTGTGACTGTCCCGGACATCCTATCTAAACTGTTATCCGTACCTAAAACCAAGGTACGCCTAGGATAACAGGTCCACAAATAAATCCCCCAGCAAGTCCAAATTCCATAAACACCGCAAGTACAAGATGAAGATGAAACATATCCATTTTCGAAGTTTCACATCCTCCGGGATTATATCACTGCTACAAGATAGAAATAAAGAGAAAATAAGCAGGATAAGACAGAGGAACAACTATGATCCGGAGGCCACAAAACGTCAAGAAATGGTCTTTCAGCGAGGCAGTCGACCGCTCAAACCACTGACTAGTTCGATACACCGGCTCTGGAGGCAACGACGTCGCCCAAATGAGCAAAAGATCCCGTTGGGAAATAAAGTCCCCAGACTTGACATAACCCCATTCTTTCAGGATAAGCATGCCAGTCATAATCCAAATTATCGTGGGGTACACCAGGGATACAAAGTTCACACAGAATATCCTATTGAAAGTAAATCATGACAAGAAAGGAGGGAAGCAAATACATTTCTTTCATTAAAAAGTTCAGCTACATTCTCGCAATTAACAAGCAAAACTAAAGGAAATTCTTTACCACTTCTTCAGATGGAAAGGAAAGACACAAACCACAGGAAAACAGATAGGAACATGCAGAAAATAGATATCTGCAGGGAATTCCTAAAAACCTAGTTACAGGAACGCATATACCAATCCCTCAACCACTTCACATACGAGGGATGCAGTTGGAAGAGATCTTCATCTGGAATAGGAGTATCAGAATTCCCCGAGCTATCACCCCCAGTTGTTTCGACGCTCGGAGAGAGACTATCCTGTGCAGACGACGAGTCTTCCTTCTTCGTTTCTTCCTTAACAGAGGGAGACCCCTGGTCGATGACAGGGGGTGGCGGTTCCTCTGTGACTGCAACCTCAGCGCTCAGCGGAGATACTGAAAGAATCAAAGACGGAAAGACAAAATAAAAAGATATTCAGAAAATAGTCATGCGGCACGTTTAAAGACAACTCACAGGCGGCTCCCATGCATGAGACGTGTAGGCCGACCATGTAATTCGTATGCGGCTCAGACATGGGGTATACCCCATGCGGCTCGATCAAAGGACGTGTATGCAGGTCATGTGGTTGCGTGCACAAAGTAAGCAGTAGATCGGACCCTATTAGGGTTTCATGGACGTGCATGCGAATCACGTAACTCGTCTGTGGCTCAGACATGGGGTATACCCCATGCGGCTCAATCAGGGAACGTGTATGTGGGTCACGTGGTTGCGTGCACGGAGGAGACAGTAGAGCAGACCCTGTTAGGGTTTCAAAAAATACCCAATCTTCTACATAGGTTATTACCTTCGATGGCGACGTGCACATCAAGGCAGATGGGGGGTGCGACGGTCGACGACGAAGCCGATTTCTTTCTCCTCGCCGCGGCCTTCTTCACAATCTTGGAAACCCTAGGCGCCATTACTGTTTGTCAGTTGAAGAAGAAAACAAGACAGGAGTTTTCAGTCAAGAAAAATCTAAAACCCGCCTATTTATAGAAAAAAGAAGGATTACTGAACGACTCGAACGACATGATCGACCCTTCGGCTATCGAGGCAAACTGGATCCTCCCCCAAGAGACGGCATGAAATCAAAACAAATCAAGAGCATTTAATCAGGACATGTGAAAAAGAGTCTATGCGGACAGCTAACTCTATGCGGCTGAGACACTTATGCGGCATGAACGGGGCCATGCTTCTTATTCAAAGTGTTCCAATTTTACAAATTGAAAACTTTGAAGGGGGTCCTGTAGAAGCATGGAAAATTTTAGAAATAAAGGCATAATGACCCATGCGGCTCTGGACAGCAAGCCTATGCGGTTCATACTGGAGTTGCTTTATGCGGCCAAAAAGGAGACCCCCAGACTCATGCGGCTCGGGGACATGCGGCTCAAATCGATGCCACGTGTGACCCCCCTACAGTTGGCCATTGGAGTAATGGCCTCATTTAATGCTCTGACACGACTCGACGGCTGCGACGTCTCTGACATAAAGTGTCATAATGGCTCTGCCATAATGACAGATTCTTCGGAAAAAGAAGAAGATCTCTGACCCGATCTGTCAGAAATCCTATGTTGCCACGTGGCAAAAGTCTCATGCGGCTCGGTTAAAGAACAGCTTCATGCGGCTCCGTGAGGCGTCATTCTAATATGATTAACAGAAATCCGCCATATGCGGTCCACTCATAGCCCGGCCTATGCGGCTCAATACCACATGCGGCCCACAGAAACTATACGGCTCATGGAGAGGTCGTCTCCTGCGGTTCGTAAAGACCACGCATATGAGGCTCACGGAAAGTTCGTCCCCTGCGGCTCGACGAGATGTTGACTCATGCGGCTCATTAAGGGTATCTCCCTGCGGTTCAAGTATTGGCCACTCTATGCGGCCCTGGCAGGATCTTCAATCAAAAGACGTGGCATTGAAGATTCGACCGAATCCCAACGAGAATATTTGACATCATCAGCAAGACACGTGGCGAGCAATCAGATATTAGCATAACCAATCACGAAGATTTAAAGCAATCAGCATTAACTGCTCATAAGATTTGGTGCTATCCGCATTAGTGGCCGAGATTCGTTATGATCAAGATCAAGGGTCCAGATAGAATGAAGGAGCGCCGACATTCCAAACAGATAGCAAACCCTAATAATCACATCCCACCCTTATAAATAGCCAGCAGCATTCCCATAAAAAAAAAGAGGGCGGCAATAATAAAAAAAAAATAAGAAGAGAGAGATACCCACAGAGAGAGAGTTCCCCTTTTTTCGTGACAATCACAGAGAGAGAGAAGCCCAGAGAGCAACCAGAGAGGAGCAAGAAGAGCCTTTCTTCGTCAACGCCGAGCAAATCTTCCCCGAGTCAAGACTGCATACTGATCGTCCAAGGAGTAAGGCAGAGCGGCCGTCGCTTTCCCGAGCCTCTATCGTCACCCCCCAGAATCAAAAATAAACAATCGCACTTAGTCTGTTGTATCTAGGTTTTCGTCCCTAGGCTTTCTTTGTGCGAGCGAGTTTGTATTGTGAGTCTAAGTTCAGTCCTCCGATAATTGTTCTGTTCTTTTACAATCAATGGCAAACAAGGACGGCAGTGGTCCCCGTCCCAATGTCAATAAGGATGACAGTGACCTTCCTTGATATCATGTAACATCATTTATGATGAAATAAAAATCAAACTTTATTTATGAATTGTCTGATCATATTTACATAAATTTTTGTTACATTTATACATAGTATTTCTTGAGGAATTTGCCATTGATAGGCATCATTGCAACTCGACCATCTAATTCTGCAAGTTGATATGCTCCATTTGAAAAGACTTTGCTGACAACATAAGGTCCTTCCCACTTCGCATCGAACTTGCCTTTGCTCGAGTGAGTCATAGTCATAGGACGTCTGACTGTTAGAACAAGTTCTTCTTGTTGAAAGGCTCTGAATTTAACTTTGCGGTTGAAAGTCTTCGAGATGCGGGCTTGATATAGCTCAATATGCTGTTGAGCTAATAGTCGCTTCTCATCGAGTGCTTCTAACTCTTGAAGTCGTAGAAGATCGTTGTTCTCTGTAGTGAGTTCATTAGTAATGGCAATCCTTAAAGAAGGAATTTGAAGCTCCAGAGGAAGAACTGCTTCACAACCATACACCAAAGAGAAAGGTGTAAAGCCTGTGGGATTGTGGACTGTAGTTCGATAGGCCCAAAGACATTCACCAAGCTTTTTACTCTAATTTTGTTTGTTAGTAGATACAAACTTCTTGAGGAGCTTGATAATAGTTTTGTTGAAAGCTTCAGCTAAGCTATTAGCAGCAGGATTGTAGGCTGTCGAAGCAATATTGTCAATCCGGTGATCATCGCAGAATCTTATAAACTTCTGGCTGATGAACTGTGATCCGTTGTCATGGATGATTCGTCGAGGTACACCAAATCGATAAATGATATGGTGTTTGACGAAGTTGATGACACTGCTGGTCTTGACTTCAGCCAGAGGTATAGCTTCAGGCCATTTAGAGAAATAGTCGGTTATTGCTAGTATGAACCGATGTCCTCCAGAAGAAGGAGGATTGATAGGACCTATAATGTCCATACCCCAAGCTTCAAAAGGCCAGGAAGCAGTGGTCGGATGCAGAAATTCTGAAGGTTGATGAATGAAATCTGCATGGATTTGACAAGCTCGACATTTTCTTGCATAATCGATGGCATCAGATACCATAGAAGGCCAGTAGTAACCCATACGTCGGATGCGATCCTGTAACTTAGGGCCGAGTTGATGTGCTCCGCAAACACCGTCGTGAGCTTCACGCAGTACTTGTTTGCTTTATCACCAGCTAGACAGCGTAGAAGAAGACCGTCATAAGTCTGTCAATAGAGAGTCTTGGTGGTTTTGTTGTAGTAGAATCGTAGAGATCGTCGACGAATACTCGTGGCCTCTTTTGGATCTTCAGAAAGTATGTCATGAACAACAAAGTCAATGAAAGGAACTCTCCAGTCTTCATTGATAACATTGATTTCAGCAAGATTACTGAACTCAATATTACGATTGTTTTCAGTACAAAATAACTCACGATTGGAAATAACCACTACTTGCTGTCTTTTGATAGGGATAGCTAAGACTACCGCAAGATTGGCCAAGGCATCTGCTTCAGTATTGCAAGCTCGTCGAACATAGTCTATGAAGAAGGCTTTGAATGACGTAGCCATGTTGATTGCTGCTTCATGATAAGGCACTAGATCTTGATGACGAACTTCATAGGTTCCTCTAACCTGATTAACAACCAACTTAGAGTCGCCATAGACTTCAAGATACTCGACGTCAAGTTGTTTGGCTAATTGAAGACCAATGAGTAGAGCATTGTGTAGAAGCATGGAATTTCACAACCAGAAAGCCCATGCGCCAGACACTACATGCGCTAGAACTCAGACGAAGAACTTCACAGTAAAGTCAAATAAGTATAGACATTTGAAGAAGGACTTTTTATTTATATATAAAAAGTCTATTACATGTCTAGAAAAGGTTGTACAAAGGAGAAATTCTACAAAGGAAAGATCCTAAGCCTACAGCCAGCGGCCACCGTGCGCCTTCAGATAAGCGCAGCGGCCACCATGCGTCTCCAGATAGGCGCAGCATCACTATGCACCACCAGTGTGGCGCAGCAGATACCATGCGCCTCCATCCAGGCGCATCCCATCATCTCTTCAGCAGCTCAGTTATGTGCATCCCTTCAGCCAAATTCTTCCAGCCAGGCTCACCTGGCTGAGCAGAGCCCAGTTATGTGCCGCTCTTCCAACCAGGCTCGCCCGATAAATGCTTCGACACAAAGCATTTAACCCTCTGGCTGGAACCAAGGAAGAGAAGAGCACCGCAAATGCTGTGGCCAGGGGAGGCTTCGAAAGAGCCTCCAAAGCCGAAGGAAGACCGTGATCGAAATCGCGGCTAAAGGAGCAGCTTTCAACACAATCAAAGTGGGCGACACCCACTTTGAAGGAAGAGAGAGCCTAGCACCGCCATTCCGATCTACGGCTCTTTCGGAATAACGGAGACGAGGCTCGAGCATCCCTATCTTTGGATGCAACAGGCACCTTCCGCCTGCCTCAGAAGCCCTCGACTCCGTCTTTTGGATGTAACAGTCACCTTCAAGTGCATCAAAGACAACACAGCGTCTCATTTTCATCCTCGGGAGCACTTCGTCAACAGAATGCACCCGCATGTTCAAGTTCATGTTGGAAGTACGTGAGGGAATGAGAAGCAAATCTTCTCTCCATGCCACTATTTATAGGCCGGGCAGATCAAACCCACGCGCCAAGTGGATGGCCCTCCGAATTCCGTGCAATGAATTTACATTAAATGGATGAACCGGACGCCTCGAATTCAGCCAAACGGCTATTTATAGCACTCGAAGAGCGAGACAGCCACATCATTAAAGGACATGTCCGATGCGCCAGCCAGACAGCACATCACACGGATGCGTCCTTCGGCATCAGGCGCATCACACAGACGCGCCCTACAGTACTCGGCGCATTATAGAGGGTGCGCCCCCACACATCTCCATACCGAGTGGAACGCCAACCGACGCGCCCACTCAGCTGTCCATCGAACGTCACCAACATTAAATGCTGAACTGACAGAGTTGGTAGCACGCCTCCTAAAGTCTGAACAGTTGACAGCTTTATTCAGAAAACGAAGCGTCGGCAACGTCAGCATCATCATGACTCTATTCCGACGGCTACTGCCACGTGGCCACCCGCATGCGCCTCTACGGCCATGCGTCCACACCCGCATGCGCCTCTACGGCCATGCGTCCACACCCGCATGCGCCTCTACGGCCATGCGTCCAAACCAGCATGCGCCTCAAAAGCCATGCGCCTCAGACCCTTCACTGATCCCTAAAGACAGAAGAAGTGTCTCCGGTTGAAGTTCAGCATGCGCCTCAAAAGCCATGCGCCCCAGACTGATCTCTGATCCCGAAAGACAGAAGGAAGGTCACCTGCATGCGCCTCAAAAGCCATGCGCTCTAAATGGTTTATAACTCCTAAAGGTTATGAGCCGCAGCCTCCTCCTGCGTCCAATCCAAGGCGCAGCTCACCAGATCACTCCTCTCCACCAAATTCGAGATCTTCGAACCATGAGTCGACGACACGTGTCCTTTGACTCAACTCATCCGAGATTTCAGCAACGGAAAGATCTTCCCTCTGCTATGTGCCGGCTCACAACAGCAGTATGAAGAGTTCTCCCCCTCGATCAGGGCGCAGCATCCATGTGCCTCCATCAGCAACCTCCACGTGGCGTCCCCACACCGGCGCATCCTACATGCGCGCATGAGCAGCCAGCCTGCAAAACTATAAATAGAAGGATCATCCCCTTCACACACACACACAGAGACTCAGAACACAAGACTCACAGAGAATCCACAACAGAGAATCACCGGAGAGGCAGTTCTAGACACTCAACGTCTTTCTCCTCTCAGCAAGCTCCAGCACCCAGAGCAATCAACACCTTCAGAGAACCGATAACCGCCGTCAGCCGGTCAACGGAGTCAACGCATTACCACTCGCTCCATTGGCACTAAGGACCCAGCTTAAACAAAAGTGTACTCCTAGGACTACATCTAAGTCCTATATTGTATCACTGTTCTGTTTGTATTAAGATTTCAATCAAAACAATTTTAATGGCAAACAAGCTGGCGACTCTGCTGGGGACCTCTTTCTCCTCTACCGAGAAAGTCGTGTCACAGGCCGACGATGTGAAGGTGGGCTCCTCCCACAAGACGCTGGTAGTGCGCCTCAATCAACAGGCGTACGAGGAGTTCATTTCTGAAGGAAGTACGAGTCCTTCGAAGCGGCTGTCGAAGCCGAAGATGACCCGCGCAGTCTGGGTGTGCAAAGTCGACGCCTCGGGCACCACCGTTGAAGGGGATGCGCCCGTCCAGCCTTCCCTTCCTGCTGACGTCCTCAGCAGTCAAGGTGCGCCCGCTGATGCAGTGCATCTCTCGGGAAAGCGTGCGGCTGACCACGTTCCCCAGCCATCTTCCTCTCAGGCGAGGAAGATACGTCGACGGAGCAGGGGCGCAGCCAATGCCCCGCGCATCACTTCTGATGCGCCACAAAGAGCCTCTGTCTTTGACAGACTCACTCGCTGTAATGGCGAAGAGAATTTGGATGCTGAGTACTATGCGCCCCAGCGGGCTGGTACGAAGAAATCCAAGGCGGCACGGGCCATGCGCCACAAACGTGCTATGCCAGCAGCCAGCCAGAGGCACGCGCTTACAATCACGCGCGCTGCCGATGGCAAGCTGTACAAGGTTGACTCAAGTGCTTCTGCACCGACAACGAGTCGACCTTCAAAGTCCTCATCTCGCTTGGGCGCATTCACTGCGTGCACAACCAAGCCGAGAGAGGCAAACTCTGTGGTCTTGAACTCCCGCGCCTCCTCTGGTTGTGCGTTCGAGGTCCGTTCAAGTCACTTCAAATGCCGTGGTTCCCCCACTACTGATCGTGATGCCTGCTTGGTATTAGATCAGGGGGCGCAGCACTCACTCGACCACCCCGGCGCTTGGCCCTGCCATGCGCCTGAGAGGGGTGTGAGGGTAGCACTCTCCTCCAATGACTTGCGCAACGTGATCACTCACAAGCGCCGGTCAGGAGAGTTGACCAACAAGCACGATGCGCCTCTCACGGGGCACACTTGTGCAGTGGTCACCATCAACTGCTGTTGCAAGACGGCAGTACCGCCAAAGCAGTCGGTCTTCTAACGGCTACAATCATCGACACCCCTCCGTCATCGCCTTGGGACGAAGGTGTCAGCAGAAGAGGAACTAAAGATTGCGTCATGCAACGTGATCTCCAATTCCTCATCTGTCCGAAAGACGATTGCCAATTCCTCGTCTTCATCCAAAAGCCAGCCGAGGAAAACCAAGGCAGCTGTCACGACCTCTGGAGTGTTCGAAGGCACTCGGTCGAGGAAGAAGTCCTTGGAGGAAGCTGGGGGTAGCCAGACCCTTGTCGAGCCTCCTTCCGAAGACGAAGATGTCCAAAGCACAGCTGCGGCGGATCTTCATCAAGGACACCGCCGGGGGTAGTGCTGAAAACGAAGAGGCCCTTCAAGACAGAGCTGAGGGCAGTCAGGCCCTTGCAGATGTGCCTGTCGAAGATGAACTCCAGAATGTGGCTGGGGGTGGCCAAACACCAGGAGAAGTAACTCCCCCACATGAGAGCGAGGCTGAGAGCGAAGCCTCAACTAATCCATCCACTTCCGGCCGTGTCATGACAGTATACATGACCGGGGGTGGATCATCTAGAAGCCTACGGCGACTCGAAACTCGTCGTAAACCAGATTCGGGGGCAATACAAGGTTCGCCATGAAGATTTAATCCCTTATCATGAAGTCGCATTGAACATCATTTCAACCTTCACCGGGTTCTTCATCGAACATGTCCCCCGCCTACAAAACTTGGAGGCTGACGCTCTGGCTGGCCTCGCAGCCTCATTGGCCGCGCCCCTTGGGACTCAACACTATGTCACGGTAACTGGCCGAGACTTGATTTGTCCCAGAAACAACCTATGTTTGCAAATGGCACACGCCATGCCGACAAACACTGGGGTTAATGTCCGAGACTGGAGGTTTCCGTTCATCGACTTCGCTGTCTACGGAATCCTTCCAGAGGACCCGAAGGAAGCCGTCTCAGTCAAGAGACGCTCTCTTCGATTCTACTATGATACAGCCACTAAAACGCTGTACCGACGCTCCTTCGACGGGCTTCTCCTTCGATGCCTGTCTAACGAAGAAGCGGCCGAAGCTCTTCGAGAAGCTCATGACGGAACTTGCGGAGCTCACCAACCAGGGCCTAAGTTGCAAGATCGACTGCGACGTATGGGCTACTACTGGCCAACCATGGTTGCCGACGCAGTGGAATATGCTAAGAAGTGCCATGCATGCCAACTTCATGCAGACTTCATACATACACCATCTGAACCTCTACATCCTACAGTCGCCTCCTGGCCATTCGAAGCCTGGGGCATGGACATTGTAGGTCCAATCACCCCTCCTTCATCGAGAGGACACCGCTTCATCCTGGCCATCACCGATTACTTCTCCAAATGGGCGGAAGCAGTCCCACTAGCGGAAGTAAAAAGCTCCAGGGTGGTCAGCTTTATCAAACACCATGTCATTTACCGTTTCGGGGTACCCCGGCGGATCATCCATGACAATGGTCCTTAGTTTATCAGCCACATTTTCAGCAGGTTCTGTGACAAGAATCGCATTCAAAACGTGGCCTCAACCGCCTACAATCCGGCAGCAAACGGATTGGCCGAGGCGTTCAACAAAACTATCGTCAGGCTGCTCAAAAAGGTCGTGTCATCCAACAAACGCGACTGGGACGAAAAGCTTGGCGAATGCCTTTGGGCCTACCGCACAACGGTACAGACCCCAACAGGCAACACTCCATTCTCCCTGGTCTACGGGAGCGAAGCAGTACTGCCTCTCGAGATACAGATACCTTCGCTCCGTGTGGCAATCACAAACGATCTCACAGAAGAAGACAATCAACGTCGTCGTCTGCGGGAACTGGAGGCACTTGACGAAAAGCGTCTCCTAGCTCAACAACGCATCGAACTTTACCAAGCCCGTATATCACAGGCTTTCAACAAGAAGGTCAAGCAAAGAACTTTCCAAGTTGGCGACCTGGTTTTAGCAGTCAGAAGGCCAATGGTGTTAACTCACAAGACATCAGGGAAGTTCGAGCCCAAATGGGAAGGACCCTTCATCATTGAGACGGTATACTCAAACGGTGCTTACCGGCTCGCCAAACCCAATGGGGACTTGTTCATGATGCCCATCAACGGCAAGTTCCTAAAGAAGTACTATTCTTGACATCCTCCAAGACATGTATTTCCCCAAACAACCTCTTTTCACAAAATCAATCGCTTTCGGAACCCAGCTGTTCCGTGGCATCCTTCCGTAGAAAGATAACCACGTCCACATTACCTCTGAGTTGTCTCTCTACATCCTACAAAGCGGAACCTTACATTTCGTGAGCTTACGCTATCCTTCATGTTTACCACGTCCACATTACCTCTGAGTAAACATCCCGTACAAACAACTCCTGTGTTGTCGTACATTGATCGCAGAACTTCCACGTCCACATTACCTCTGAGTTGTTCAGCGTATCCTCCAGGATCATTCCTACCACGTCCATAAACACCTCTGAGTAGGAAGATTCTATCATTTGAACCTAATGATTGCCATGTCCACATTACCTCTGAGCAAACATGTTGGTTCCTTTATACTTATTATCTGTACCTAAAAACCAAGGTGCGCAAAAGATAATAGGTCCACATAAATCATCAAGTTCATGAGATCAAAAATGAACACATCAAAGAGAGTGTATTTCTTTATTTTTCAAAAGGAGTACAGAAATACGCTATTTCCCCAGCAAGAATTGTAAAAAAAACACATAAAAAGAAGAGAAGCTACAATCCCCGATCCTCCCCAGGGTGGGATGAGAGTTCTCTGACTCGACGTCTCAGGTCGGCAGTGCGAGTTTCCACAGTCGCCTGGACTCGCAGCTCGGCTTCTTGACGCATTAATCCGACAGCCTCAGAGGAAGTTTTACTCTCATACTTCCCATCAAGCTGTCGTCGCTGCTGAGCCAAAGCAAGGGTCCGCTGAGTAAGAGTCGTTTCCTCCTGCTTGAATGCCACGTGTTCAGCCAGGACACGATCAGCTTCTAGTTGAAGTTGGGCCCGCTGGTCTTCAAGACGGCACATCTGAGCATCAACCTCTGCGATGTTAGCATCCACCGCAGCCCGCTTCTCCGTCGTCTTCTTCATAGATTGAGACAACTGCTCCGCCGCAACCTCAGTCCCAGCCACTTCACGCTCCCAACTGCTCACATCGGCTCGATGGGAAGCCTCGATCTCAGCCATCGACTTCCCTATCTCTGCATCTATCAAGACCGAGAGGTCATTTCGTTGGATGCGCTGCAGTTCCGCAAGCCGCTCGTCCAGCTCCATCACCGAAACCTCCAGAATTTCGGCCATATGGTCATGGCCCTGGTGAATGCGGATCAGCTCGATACAAGGCATTGCCAAAGCTTTTGCCGCCGCAAAGCTCCCCTTGGCATCCATCACTGCAGATACACCTTTCTCCAGCATTTTGTACACTCCCTCGACGAGGAACTTCACATACCCGTCGGCTTCCGCCAGCACCTGCGGCGTCATAGCAGGAGTTGGGGGAGCTACTACAGTTTGCGGACCGGAGGAAGATCCGCCAACCTCGATCTGAGAGGTTCGAACCTCGGCAGCAATAGGCTCTTCATCAACAGGGCCCAGACTGCTAGCCCGAGGAGTCGAAGGAACAGAAGGAGCCGGCACATGCGTCGTGATAGTACCCCAAGTGGAAGGAGCAACAGAGGGTTGCACACCCTTACCCTTCTCAAGACTGGAGAAATTACCGACGTCAACAGCCACCTCTTCTACCCCCGATGTTCTATCTGCATCAGCTACCTCCCCCGGCAAAACGGGAAGATCGACATCTATCTCCTGGCCAGCCCCAGGAGACAAGACCGACAGAAGGGTCTCACTCTTCTCAAATCCCTCTACAGGGACAAAATCTGTCGCTACCGCCTGATCGGTAGCCATCTCTATGTCCATGGTTGAAGCCAAGGAAGGATTCGGCAATGATTCAGCCGACCTCCCTTCATCATGACCAGGAGGGGAATCAACCCTCTCCTCTATCCTCACTGCTTCTGCTGCCCCCGCAACGGACCCTTGCAACGCTGGAGGGACGTCACCAGAAGGCGACGAACTCCAATCCACTTCATCATCAGGATGCCTCGAGTCTGTAGGACCCTCAGCGTCCAAGGCCTCCACGGCAGATGGTATTATCCCAGAAGTTCTTACGACTTCAAAGTCAGGAGATACTAAAACCTCCGCGGGAACATCTTCGGGACCCTCCTCCACAGGAGACATCATCGTTGGTGGAATGCGCTCCTCAGAAGAGCCTGCCACCTCCTTCGGCTTACTGGTGCCCGATTTCGAAGCACGATACTTCTTCTTCAATCCCTACAAGAAGAAGAACATAAGTCGCCACAATGACATAAAAAACTGGAATTATGAAGCACTCCTTACCTCAGCGGGAGCTAAGCCCGTTGGCGTTACAAGTGGCGTTTCCGTAATCTTCGGGGTCGACGTCCTTCTCGACCTTTTCAGTACGAAAGAACCAGCTTCTGGGTCAGCCCGCCTTTTCCCGACAGACGGGTCTCTCACTGGTGCCATAGCAGCAGCCCGATACCCCGCCAATTCTGGCGGACGATATGATCGAGCCGCCACCAACATATTCGTTGTTGCCTCCAACTGGGTTCCAATGATGAAACTAGTCTCCCTGTCATAACCAGGAGACATAGTATTCATAGTACAATACAGCTTGGCGGCCGGATATAAGATCAGCGGCCGAGGATTGCGAACTGGTATGGTAAACTTAACGCTAGTACATCCAGCGTTATAATACTGCCAGCCCCGGCCTCCATCCAGCAAACTCCCGATGAAGCCTAGACTGCTACTGGGATTCCGCAGCATTAGCTGAGTGTAGCCAAATTGACGAGCAAATCGGCTTGGCAAGTACGGTTCCAGATAACACCTGTTCTGATTACGGTAGACCAGATGCGAAGGCCGGATACTCTGCAACCAACGAAAACTCCATTTCGGCAAAGTAACCGCATCCTCGCCAGAATCAACCAAATCCTGGTCGGCCTCGAAATTCTTGAAGATCGGGCCAACCTTCACGATTTCCCACCCCTGAAGGAAGGACAAAACCCTCCTACAAACGGGGACGCCAGTGTAAGACCACTTCCTCTTGTAGAAGCGGCGAATGAAGGCATCTCCTTCAACATGGTCCTCCTCAGGACCAGGACTTATCACATTCGGATGATGTAAGATCAGCCACCCCATAAGATAATGGAAAGGCAGCTCGGCCCGGGGAAAGTTGTCATTATTACCTTTCTCGTGGATCACATCATCAGCAAAAGACCTCGAACCGTGCAGCAGGTTGCACACCATCGCGGGGAGGAGAGCCAGAGGTCGTCCAAAGGCCAACTTCACTGCAGGCAAAATGAGATTCCGATGTACCCTCTCAACAGCACCGGATCCCCCTGCAAATATGCAATCCCGGAGCCATATCATCAAGTAGGCCGTCAACACTGCCTTAGATGACATCCGGTGCCCGCAGTGCCAGAAACAGCTGTACGTGTTCTTGCCGCTCTCATTTGAATGTGGGGTCCTCTCGTCCAGCCGGGTTATTTCAGAACTCACTTCCGCGGGTGTCAAGCCCTGCGGAGTCGCAAACCGGATCCTCGAAGGATCCGCCAAATCCTGTCTAAAAACATAGTCCCTCCAAGCAGTCACGTGAGGTTGGGTCTTACCCTTGTCCCTCCGGTGCATCAGATAATGATGGCTCGTCACCTCCTTGAAAACGGCCATCATCTCCGGGTCCTTATCTTCCAAGACCTGGATCTCTTCATTCGATGGGAAATATTCCTCGTACGGTTCCGAGCCCCAAGGAAGCTTGGACACTTCGTACATCTCATGAAGGGCCAATCCCAACTCCCCCACTGGAGTAAAGAAGCTGCCAGTCTGGGCGTTGAAAAGCTCCAACAGTGCAAGGAACATCGGCTTATTGAGGTCCACGCCTGCCTGCGTGGCCCGAATGGCGGCAGTCAGCCCTATCTCTTTAAGCTCAACTTTGAACCTGGAAAGCACCCAGGAGGTCAACTCGTCCCACTTTGGGATGTAGTGACACCAACCTTCGACTCTAAAACCAGCTGTCGGATACGTGACCTTCGACGTCAGCATCCGATTTGCAAAAGTCGGGGCACTGAAGGGAAACGTGTCATTTGGGACTTCACTATAGATGCTTCCGGGACGCAAAGCTCGGTAACTGAACGAAGAACCAGTTCGTGAAGCGGTCAAGGTGTCTCGCTGGTTCGAGGTGGTGTCAATCGAAAGGGAGCCCCCCAAGGCACCTCCTTGAGAAGGAGTAAGTTCCCAACCCATCCTTCTCTTCGAAGCTAGACGATAAAAGGCTGTCAATGGCAACTGGCGGTCAACCTGCCGCATGTATAACATCATGCCCTTAGCAGCAAAGAACCAGTCTTCTCTGATCTTTAATATCTTTGCCTCGGAAGAGACTAATCGGTCGCCAAACAGAAAGGCAGGCTTTAAGAAGGTCACACCTTCAGAATCAGCAGACTTCAGTTTACCGCTCTCCATCATACTCTGGAGGAAAAGCGGCAACTGGACCTGGATTTGTAGCATCCTCTCACGAGGTTGGTCCTGAAGGATAGCATCCTTTGCAGGGTTGATCACCGCCTCATCAAAATCAACTCCCATCTGGCAAAGAGAAGCGTCCAGAAGGACCTCATTCAACAAAGGGATCGTCATCGACACTGGCACAACAAAAGTGGAAGTCAGACAAAAAGACAAAATATGTCAAGCAGACTGGCGCATTGCCAGGGTATGAGCCCATACGCATCTGCTTCGGCGCATCAGCAGGGTATGAACCCATGCGCATCTACTTCGGCGTATCATCAGGGCATAGGCCCATGCGCGTCAGCATGTCTCGGCGCATCATCAGGGCGTAAGCCCATGCGCGTTGACATTGGAGCGTCGGCGCATTATCTGAGCGTGAGCCCATGCGCGTCAGCAAAGGCTTCGGCGCATCTTCAGGGAATAAAACCCATGCGCGTCAGCCATTAAAACCTCGGTGCATGATAAAGGTATAAACCTATGCACGTCGGCAGGACAGAACCTCGGCGTATCATCAAAGACCAAAGTCTATACGCGTTGGCAGTTAGGGCACAGGGCCCAAAGCAGAGACGAAACCCACCTGTCACCTCAGGACGAACGTCGGCAAGAGGCGCAAGAGTGATAGGTACATCTTCATCGACAGACTCCTTCGCTTTCTCCTTCCCCTTGCCGGCAGCGCCGCGAGGAGTCTTGGGAGCCATTCTCTCGAAGAAGGAGAAGTTAGGGTTTTGAAGAAGAAACTCTAAAGAAGCAGAGGCACAGAGAAGAAGAACCCTTTCTCTCTCCGACTCTTACCTATTTATAGGGCATGGTCGCACGCGTGAACAGATGACGTGTGATCTCAGCCGTCGCCTCGGGTTCTGTGCAAGGATAGCAGCAAATAAGACCAAAAGATCATCATTAATATTTTCGGTTACCGAGGCACCATCATCATTAACTGAGAAGAGCATGCGCCCGAACAGGCATGCGCCCAGAAATCATGCGCCCTGACCTCCATGCTTCTTATTCAAAGTATTCCAAAACTTATTCAAAAGTTTTGAAAACTTTGAAGGGGGTCTTGTAGAAGCATGGAATTTCACAACCAGAAAGCCCATGCGCCAGACACTACATGTGCTAGAACTCAGACGAAGAACTTCACAGTAAAGTCAAATAAGTATAGACATTTGAAGAAGGACTTTTTATTTATATATAAAAAGTCCATTACATGTCTAGAAAAGGTTGTACAAAGGAGAAATTCTACAAAGGAAAGATCCTAAGCCTACAGCCAGCGGCCACCGTGTGCCTTCAGATAAGCGCAGCGGCCACCATGCGTCTCCAGATAGGCGCAGCATCACTATGCGCCACCAGTGTGGCGCAGCAGATACCATGCGCCTCCATCCAGGCGCATCCCATCATCTCTTCAGCAGCTCAGTTATGTGCATCCCTTCAGCCAAATTCTTCCAGCCAGGCTCACCTGGCCGAGCAGAGCCCAGTTATGTGCCGCTCTTCCAACCAGGCTCGCCCGATAAATGCTTCGACACAAAGCATTTAACCCTCTGGCTGGAACCAAGGAAGAGAAGAGCACCGCAAATGCTGTGGCCAGGGGAGGCTTCGAAAGAGCCTCCAAAGCCGAAGGAAGACCGTGATCGAAACCGCGGCTAAAGGAGTAGCTTTCAACACAATCAAAGTGGGCGACACCCACTTTGAAGGAAGAGAGAGCCTAGCACCGCCATTCCGATCTACGGCTCTTCCGGAATAACGGAGACGAGGCTCGAGCATCCCTATCTTTGGATGCAACAGGCACCTTCCGCCTGCCTCAGAAGCCCTCGACTCCGTCTTTTGGATGTAACAGTCACCTTTAAGTGCATCAAAGACAACACAACGTCTCATTTTCATCCTCGGGAGCACTTCGTCAACAGAATGCACCCGCATGTTCAAGTTCATGTTGGAAGTACGTGAGGGAATGAGAAGCAAATCTTCTCTCCATGCCACTATTTATAGGCCGGGCAGATCAAACCCACGCGCCAAGTGGATGGCCCTCCGAATTCCGTGCAATGAATTTACATTAAATGGATGAACCGGATGCCTCGAATTCAGCCAAACGGCTATTTATAGCACTCGAAGAGCGAGACAGCCGCATCATTAAAGGACATGTCCGATGCGCCAGCCAGACAGCGCATCACACGGACGCGCCCTTCGGCATCAGGCGCATCACACAGATGCGCCCTACAGTACTCGGCGCATTATAGAGGGTGCGCCCCCACATATCTACATACCGAGTGGAACGCCAACCGACGCGCCCACTCAGCTGTCCATCGAACGTCACCAACATTAAATGCTGAACTGACAGAGTTGGCAGCACGCCTCCCAAAGTCTGAACAGTTGACAGCTTTATTCAGAAAACGAAGCGTCGGCAACGTCAGCATCATCATGACTCTATTCCGACGGCTACTGCCACGTGGCCACCCGCATGCGCCTCTACGGCCATGCGTCCACACCCGCATGCGCCTCTACGGCCATGCGTCCACACCCGCATGCGCCTCTACGGCCATGCGTCCAAACCAGCATGCGCCTCAAAAGCTATGCGCCTCAGACCCTTCACTGATCCCTAAAGACAGAAGAAGAGTCTCCGGTTGAAGTTCAGCATGCGCCTCAAAAGCCATGCGCCCCAGACTGATCTCTGATCCCGAAAGACAGAAGGAAGGTCACCTGCATGCACCTCAAAAGCCATGCGCTCTAAATGGTTTATAACTCCTAAAGGTTATGAGCCGCAGCCTCCTCCTGCGTCCAATCTAAGGCGCAGCTCACCAGATCACTCCTCTCCACCAAATCCGAGATCTTCGAACCATGAGTCGACGACACGTGTCCTTTGACTCAACTCATCCGAGATTTCAGCAACGAAAAGATCTTCCCTCTGCTACGTGCCGGCTCACAACAACAGTATGAAGAGTTCTCCCCCTCGATCAGGGCGCAGCATCCATGCGCCTCCATCAGCAACCTCCACGTGGCGTCCCCACACCGGCGCATCCTACATGCGCGCATGAGCAGCCAGCCTGCAAAACTATAAATAGAAGGATCATCCCCTTCACACACACACACAGAGACTCAGAACACAAGACTCACAGAGAATCCACAACAGAGAATCACCGGAGAGGCAGTTCTAGACACTCAACGTCTTTCTCCTCTCAGCAAGCTCCAGCACCCAGAGCAATCAACACCTTCAGAGAACCGATAACCGCCGTCAGCCGGTCAACGGAGTCAACGCATTACCACTCGCTCCATTGGCACTAAGGACCCAGCTTAAACAAAAGTGTACTCCTAGGACTACATCTAAGTCCTATATTGTATCACTGTTCTGTTTGTATTAAGATTTCAATCAAAACAATTTTAATGGCAAACACATTGTACTCTACTACGTTGTTGGAGCAAGGCTCATCTAGAGAGTAGGCTCTTTGGATAGTTGATCCATCTGGAGAGACGAGAACAACTTCGACTCCTGCTACAATGGCACCATTGGGTCCAATTCTGGATGCACCGTCAAAGAATAGACGCCAAGCAAGAAATTCTTCGGAGACTGCATTAGATTCCAAAGTCTCATCTGGAATTTCATCATAAAGTTTGGATGTCTCTGGAACAGGATAAGCTGCTAAGAAATCTGCCAATGCTTGACCTTTGACAGATTTTTGAGAAACATATACCATGTCATATTGGGCTAGCAGAATGGCCCATGTAGCCAGCCGAGAATTGAGTGTGCTAGGCTTCTTCATCAGTACCCGAAGAGGATTGACTCGGGATATGACATGAATGGTTTGACCAATGATGTAATGCCGAGTCTTTTGAACAGCGAACATAAGAGCTAGGCATTCTTTTTCTACCGGACTATAACGGTGTTCAGCACCAATCATAGTACGACTGAGGTAGTAGATGGCCTGTTCGTGGCCCTCTTTGTTCTTTTGGGCACGTAAAGCACCCAATGAATGGTCTATAGCACGGACATACATTAAGAATTGTATGCCAGAGATTGGTGGCACCAAGACCGGTGGATTCATGAGATACCGTTTTATGTCATCAAATGCTCATTGACATTCTTTGGTCCAAACGAAAGATACACCCTTCTTCATGAGTTGAGTGAATAGTCTACAGCATCCAGACAGATTCAAAATAAATCTCATGATGTACGCAAGTCGACCTTGGAATCCTCGTAGCTCTTTTAGGTTGCGTGGAGGACGCATTTCTTGAATGGCTTTGATCTTCTCGGGATCCACGTGTATACCCTTAGAGGTAATGACGAAGCCGAGAAATTTACCACTAGAGACACCCAAGAATGACTTGGTAGGATTCATTTTGAGTTGATGTTGGCGCTTGAGGTTGAAGATAGTTCTCAAGTCTTGGATGTGATCTTCCTTTAGACGACTTTTGACAGCAATATTGTCAACGTAGCATTCGACAGTCTTGCGTAGATGATCTCGAAAGATGGTACTCATGGCTCGTTGATATATTGCACCAGCGTTCTTGAGACCAAACGGCATCACAGTATAATAATAGACTCCACGAGGAGTGCGAAAAGAAGTATGCTTTTTATCTTTAGGATTTATTCGAATTTGATTATATCCGGAGAATCCATCCATGAAAGATATTCTTTCGAACCCACAGGTGTTATCATTCATGACGTCCGTGATAGGGAGAGGAAATTCATCTTTTGGACATGCTTCATTAAGATCCCGAAAGTCGATGCAAACTCGAACTTTGTCGATTTTCTTTAGAACTGGGACGACATTGGCTACCCAATCAGGATGCTGCTCTTCTCTGATAAAGCCGCAAGCTATGAGCTTCTTGACTTCATCGTCGATTGCGTCCATCATTTCTGGCTTGAAATGCCGTTGTTGTTGTTTGACCGGTTTTGCATTCGGCAAGATGTTCAGTTTGTGAGTAGCAACTTTGGGATCTAGTCCTGGCATGTCTTCATAGCTCCAGGCAAAGACATCAACATATTCTTTAATCATAAGAATTAACTCTTGTTTATCCTCTTCTGGAAGGTTCTTGCTGATGAATATTGGACGAGGTGATCCGTTCTCTCCTACATCAATTTGAACCAATTGATCTTCGGTAGGAGGTTCCCTTTGTTCGAATCGGAGTTCCCATTGGGTATCCATTCGTTGAGCCCAAGGATCTGTTTCAGGGTTTTCTTCAAGATCCTCGTCATAGCCTTCTGGAAGTTCAGCGGAGACCATGTTAGAAGACACAGTCAGCCGATGAACTTGACCAATGCTGGTGTCAGAATCCCACGATCTGGAATCAGAAGAGTTAGAGCATTCTTCACTATCGGATTCAGAAACTGCTGGGGATAACATTGGAGGAGAAGCATATCCAAGACCTCTTTTGGTCCTGCTGTAGTACATCTCTGACTTTCCTTTCGGTACAGTCGTACGGATAGGAGTTCTCTGTCCTTTACCGTAGTTGAGGCCGCTCTTGAAGTCGTAATCCATCTTTCGGATGATATCTTTTGATTGTTGACTATAACGACGGAGTTGAAGATGCCCCGTGTCGTTAACTTTGCTATCATCCGTATAGCTGAATTGTTGTTCCGGTCCTTTACTAAAAAGTATTGGACTTTTGCCTTTCTTTCGAGCATGAACAATTCAGTATGAATCATCTGGGTGTTCAAAAGAGACTTCAGTTTGAAGAGATTGCACAACTCCCATTGTAAATGACTGAAAGCTATCTAACATATCCAAATAGCATTTAGTATAATAAATGACATCAGTATACTGGAAAGTAGATGCTTTTTCATTGATTTGTACATTTGTATTTACAGCAGGACCTTTAACCTTAGCAGGCTTGGTCAAATTGATTACAAGAGAGGGAGAAAAAAAACGTGGAGGAGGATTAGGTTTGTTACGACGGAGGTCGATAACAAGCGGCTCAGAGGAGGTGAGCTCCATTTTTTCCTTGTTATGAGGTAGATCTATAACAAGTGGCTCAGAAGAAGTGAGCTGCTTTTTGTCCTTATTACGACGTAAGTCAATAACAAGCGGCTTAGAAGAGATGAGCTCCCTTTGATCATGATCATCATCAGTTGGTTTCTTCTGAACTGGCAAGTGAATAGCCAGTGGTTTGGAAGATTGAGGACGAGAAACACGCCCTTTGACAGGTATGATAAGGGTGTCTTTGGGCACTGCTTCTTGCACTTCTTCAGTATCCAGAGACAAGACAACCTTCATGAATTCGTCCTTGTACATGCGAGCGTCGTTGCAGTACGCTTCAACGCCTTTGAAAGGATAGAGATCAGCAACCTCCTTCTGGACTTTTCCATTATTATCAACATATTTGAAACATTGATGAAGAGTTGATGGAACAATGTTGTGTTCATGTAGGAATGGTCTCCCCAATAAAGCACTATAAGAACAACCATGATTGTCGATGATATAGAAGGTCACTTTTGTGCGCAGATTGCCTATTTGGAGTTTTAGGCGAATCTTGTCCAAAGGTTCACTTCTTTCTTGATTGAATCCAAGGATGGTGGTGATTGTACTGGAGAGACTATGTACAGGGACCTTCAACGCATCCAACATTGTCTTCGGCATGATGCTAAGGGTAGACCCTGGGTCTATCAGAATATGATCGACTTTCATCGAGTCGACATATCCTGTATAGTAAAGAGGACGGTCATGCCTGTTGTCTTCCATCAACAAGTCATCTTGAGTGAAAGTTATGTTTGGAATTAATTCCAACACGCTATGACAATGGAGACAAGAGACAGGCTCTGCTTTTGGCTTCTTTAGCAGGGTGAGACAAGTTTCAGCTTACATGAGAGCCTCACTCAGAGTTTTCCGAGTCTCTTTAGAGAGGCGCAAGAGCTCGAAAATTGACAACCGGGCTGGTGTATTGGCTAACTGAGCCAAAATATCGAAGTTGTAAGGCTTTTCAAGTCCAGAAGGAGATGTCTTCTTCAAGGGTTTATCGAAGCGGACTTGCTGTTTGCCTTTGTCAGTGACCGTCGGCTTGGGAGGAATGGGTATCACCACCGGTGAGGAAGCAGTAGGAATATCCTCAGTAGAAGCAGGCTGCACCGGAGCAGGTTCAGAGGAAGAAGCAGGATTCTCTTGGGCTTTAGGATAATCCTTTAGATAAGCTTTCCCTGACCTAGTGCCCAACAGGATTTCTTCATCAACTATGGGGTCAAGAGACACCATATTGCAAATCTTTGTTTTGTCCTTGGAGCGGTCTTTCTTCTTGGAGGAAGAGGGAAGTTCGAACTCTGAAGCAAGATCCGGATGAATCCACATAATCTCGCCATTGTCAAGAGACAAGGGGACGAGACCTTCACTTCGTGGAGGAGGAAGATTCTCAATCTCAAGAGTAGCTTTGGGGATAGGAATGACGCCATGCTGCACCATCTGGGGCAGAAAGTCACCAAACTGAACTGATACCATGTTTGCAGTAACAGTCTTCTCGTCTTGTTGCAGAGTGACGACGCCAGCATTGACCAGCTCCTGAATTTTGCCTTTGAGCACATAACATGCTCGAGTACGATGTCCGATAAGCCTGTGATAGACACAATACTTGGGATGATCAGTCTTACCGACTTCATTAGGCTTCTTTGGATCCGGAAGTTGGATTTTATTGCTTTTGATTAAGCAATCAAAGATGCTAGCAGTGTCATTCTCGTCAAAGGAATACTCTACTTTAGGCCGAGGTTCCCTTGGAGGAGGTGCTGAAGGAGTAGAGGTGGACGTAGGAGGAGCTACGTTGACCGCCAAAGATTCTTTGTTCTTATTCAAATTGATGTTCAAAGTTTCTTTTGGTTTGCGGTTGTTCTAGAGATTGCCACCACCTGATGTTTGATGTTCATCCCGATCGGGGTTAGACATTTGTACCCCTAGCTGCTTGAATTTGTCGGCGCTAACTTCAGCTGCTTTAGCGTTGACAATAAAGGATGGCCAATCTTGGAATTGAGTAGACCCCGTCCACATGCTGATGATGGGCAATAGATTTGCCTTGCAGGTGTCTATGGTGACAGCAGTCGGAGTTCCTGGAGGCATTTTCAAAGCTTCCCGACAGAATCTTTTAATGAAACTTTCAGCAGTTTTATTATGCCTTTGTTTGATTTTATTGAGGGCTGACATAGTCATGTCATTGATTCCCTCATAAAATCGTTCCAAGAAGATTTGCTTTAAGCCAGAGAAGGAGGTGATACAACCATCGGGTAAGCTTCTATACCAATCGTATGCTACGCCAGCTAAACAGCCGACGAATACTCTGGTAAGAAGAGCGTCATTTGGTTGAAGTTGAACAGTCATAACCTCAAAGTGGTTGATAAACTGACTGGGAGATGTGCTGCCATCAAACAGCGAGATAGTTAGGATCTTGTACTTTGGAGGAAACGGGACTTCCTTCCATTCAACTGGGTAAGGTTGCTTGATCCCCAACCTTTGCAAGTTGTCCTTCTTCTTGAAAGCTTCAAACTGAGTTCGCAGGAGCTTCACAGCTTCATTGGCATCTTCTACTGATGTAGAAGGAGCATGCTGAATCACAGTGTTAGGAGGAGGAACAACATGATAAGCACTACCCCCAGCACCTGATTGACTGGGTGTAGGTTGGACTTGTACAGGAGGTACTGGAAGAGATGCTACCCCCAATCCTGTATTAGCAGGCACCGACGATGCTATAATTTTGGGATTTATAGGCGGTACTGTCGGTGGTACTGTGTGCTGAGCCACAATGATGGAATGCATACTTGCGACCATTTTCGCCATTGTCTTCAACTTATCTTCTAGTGCAGCTATTCTTTGTTCTTGACTAGCTGAACTGGAAGCATCAGGATCTTTATTGACAACGTAAGCTGTCACTTCTCTGGGTACAGTGGAAGACACTGTCTGTTCTGAGCTTTCACTGTATGCATCATAGTCGGAGAAAGAATCATCTCCTGAGTGAGAAGAAAGAAGACGTTCAGAAGGATCTTGAAGATTCCTTTGACCGATTGTGTCTCGGCTTCGGGATCTGGTATGTTGGAATACTCCTTCAGAGGATTCTTGGAGTAAATCCAAATACCGTTGGCTTGGCTTGCGAGCCTTCCCGTGCTTAGAGCACTTCCTACCCCCAGTGTCTCTGGAAGTCATGTTGACGGAAGCGTACAGAACCTCATCTTCATCTTCCAACATAGGTTCAGAGTTAGAAAAGTTCAGACGATCGAAGACAGATCGTCTAGTTGTTTGACAACAACACTTGGTAACAACCTTGTGATTACAATGATGATGATCACTTGGTTGAATTGGAAGTGTTGAAGTGTTGTCCCGCCTTTGCTTGAGGTGTTCTCGGAGATCGGAAACAGCAACGGGACGAGGAAAAGTTCGAGGGATATGTTCTTTAATAATATTCAGAACATGGTTCCGGTTCTTCAAATATTTTGTCCCTTGAGTGTACAGGGAAGTGCTCATTTCATTGGCATAGGTGTCTGGGTTCTTGATCCTGGAAGTCTGCTTCTGATGATGTTTGGTCTTCGGCATTGGCTGTTTATGTTTTACCGAAGTTGGCCTGTTGAGATAAGTTCTTAAATCAGCAAACTCACCCCCAGGGGTTTCTGTTTGAGACACCAGCAATTTTCCCTGTCTTGAACGAGAGATCTAGAGGGTTGGGAGATCTTGGAACTCTACTACCGAAGTAGGCAGAATACCTCTTTGATCAGTACAAGTTCTTTTAACATGGAGAGAAGAATCCTTGTTTGAAAGAGTTTTTGTACTGACGGATGCCGAAGCACGTTCAGTGTGATCTTCTACGGTAAAGATCGAAGAAGACTGAGAAAAGACCAAAGAGCATTTTCCTTTGTTTTGTAAAGAAGGATTAGCTAAAAAGCGTTTCCCTCTGTGGTCTTCCAAGTCAAGAGCCGAGGAAGTTTGAGAAAAGACCAAAGGGCCTTTTTCTTTGTTCTGAGGAGGAAAAAGAATAGCCAAAAGACTACCCCCAGTGGATTGTGCAGGAGTAGCAGGGTGTTGGAGCTGAGCAGCACTCTTCCCTTTGTTGTGAGTAGAAGAAAGATTAGCCAAAGGGCTGTCTTTCTTAGATTGCGCAGACACAGTTTGTGTATGAATGGATGGCGCACTGGCAGGTTGCGCAAGAGAGTCTTTAGCAGATGACTTTCTGGTTTTGGCCACAGACATTGTGGTTTGAGCATTAGGAGTTCTGGCCACAGAGTGTTTGGGATGCACTCTAGTTGCTGGAGTGTTGGTTTGTGCAGGAAGATTGGCAGCCAACTGCGCTAGAGGCAGAGGAGTCTTGTACCTTGATAGGGCAGCATATGAAGTCTTTTGTGCACTGGCAACAGAAGATTGTGCAGCATTCTTGACAGAGACAGATTGTATAACAGTCATAGTGGCAGCAACTGTAGACTGTGCAACAGGCTTCTTAGCAGACTGCGCAACAGTCTTGCTGGCAGAGTTAATAGACTGCGCAACAGTCTTGGAGACCCACACTGGGCGTACTTTGCTTGTGACAGAAGTGGTTACAGTGCGAGGAGTGGTCTTCGAGTTGATCATGGCTTCATAGGCTGTCTGGTTGACCTTCACAACCAGAGTCTTCTGCGTCTTTCCGATAGACGCTATGTCACATTTAGTTGTCACTTACTCATCGGAAGAGAAAGTCGTCCCCAGTAGAGTCGCCATTTTGTTTGCAAAAATAAAAGTATGAAACTTTATTGATACAAACTTTGTAAAGATTACAAAAATTCTGGAAAAGTACAACTGTAGGAATCCAATCTAGAAGACGATTGCTTTATTCCTTGGACGATGTGAACTTTGAAGACGGTAGCCTCTGAAGTTTGAAGTTGAAGGCAAAAGCCTCGGAAATTGAAGGCAAAAGCCTCGGAAGAATGCAGCAGCACTTGGGCAAGAACTCCTGAACTTTCTGAACTTTTATGTCTGATCTCTCCATCTGATCTGTGATCTCTGATCCCCTTGAATGAAGACTTGAAACTCTATTTATAGAGTTCTAGAAATAACTAATTTTTAGTTATTCTGGATGGCGCAAGTTGGATTGCGCAGCATCAGACTGCGCAGGCAGTTGTCTGGTTATGGGCTGACTGTCTTGGACATATGGCATCATTTGATTAAAATGCGCATGATCGTGTGAAGACGGTTGCCACGTAACGAGCAATTAATGGCATGAATGCCACGTGTAATTTTGTCAGTTGACATGATGAAGTGCGCCACATGAATTGCACTGATTTCGGATTGTGCTGAAGTGGATTGCGCAGATACTGGATTGCACATACACTGGATTGTGCAGGCACTGGATTGTGCTGCATGTACAGCTGTCCTCGAGCGCTGTACGGCGCAATAAACGAACAGTCTCCTCGTTCTTTGTGCTATCAGCTGTCAGAAAGATTTGATTTTGTCAGGTAATGATGAAATTGCCACGTCAGCCTGCGCGGTTGAAAGTGTGCGCAGTCTGGTGTGCGCAATCGGAATGATGCGCAATCTAATGTCTGCGCAGTTCATTTGAAAGTTGTATTTCTTGATTTTCTGACTTTGTTAATAGGTGCAACTTGATTTTTTAGGACCTACAATCACGGCTAAACCTGAAAAATATTGGTTTCCAGTCAGGAATGGAACAAGTACATAAATCGACGGTAATGCAAAAACACAATAGAATTAACAAGACACGAAAATAACATATGAGATATAAAAAAAACTGGAAAGTACTGATGACATGGCACGGTGGAGATGAAAAGAAAAAATAAAAGACATCTACCTAGGTGGTGTGAAATATCCGTTTCGACATGTGGACGGCTAGGGGGTAAATCCGACACATTGCACGTGTCGTGTGCAGCTATTATTATTCAAGAATAGACTCATGGGATAGTTCTGGGTAGTCCACATGTCTACTAAGATAGTTTCCCTCCCGACTACTCCGTGTGACGAGCGTGTCAACAAGCAGCAAGATATATGTATAGACATGAAATGAAAAGACTACTGTGAATTGAAAGCAATCAGAAAGTGCACTTGCCTGAGATTCTTAGCTGGTGAAACCAATAATACTATACCACTCAATGAGCCACAACCAGTCAACACATGCAGAAGTCTCCAGATACTGAAATAAACAGTACCAACATTCTCAGAATAGTGAAATTAGCTAGGATTACCTGTCCTTAAGTCCAATTATGGACACAGGGGCAAAATAGTAATTTCGGGCAAAAATAATGTCCACCGTTGGACCCGATTTGCACCGAAAAGCATGCCAGAATCAATGGTCTCTAAAGTCATCAAAATATATGTCTACTGATCCGGTTTTCTGATACGAACCCAACCGTATGTCCAGTTTTGGATTCCGGTGGGCCGTGCACAAAATCGTCCGTTGAATCGGACCGTGGGGCCCGTAAAACGGCGTTCCGATTCAACTGTCTCAGAATTGGACCAAACTTGGTATACAGGACCAGAAAAACGATACGGTCCTGTTGGTGCAAGTTTTGTCTCGATCTGACGAGCGTACATAAAGTAATTGGAAAACTTGCACAGATGCCGATACGGTAAATTTCGACGGATACGCATCAAATTCATCGCGCACATGCGACCAATTTGAATTCCGCCAAAGCCCACACGTCCACAAAGCCGATACGCACCTTTCGATGCTTTCGGTTCGCGCCCACGTCTCCCGGATTGGCGGGACGCACGTCGTGTGGATGAATTTTTCTAGTTTTTTTAAAAATGTTTTTCGTATTTTTCTCGATTTTTGAGTTGATTTATCCTAGCATATACTGATTAATAAAATAATCTAAAAATAGAGTTTGATAGCTGGTTAGGTTGTCTAAAAGACTCTTCAAATAGATTTCTAAAAATCTTAACATATTGATCAGGATTTGCCTTCCAAATTAAGGTGTTGGGACTGAAAACGCGTTCTGTTTTGGCAGGTTTTCGTCGATCTCGGGTTCGATTTCTCGACAGGTATATTGCGTATCCTCGTAAACTAATTTATATACTTGGAAGAGTTTTATACTGGGTTCATACCAATGAAATCGATTTGAGAATCGATCGAGCGACGTGGGAGAATTTTCGCCATGAAGGCGCCCTCAAAAACTGGTGTTGCTGCTGCTGCGTGCGGCTCCAGACCGCGCGCGCGTGGGTCGGCGGCGGTTCCCGGCCGCCGGTGGTGGCGACGCCGACGGCGAGCGGTCGCCTGGGTAGGGGGAGTCGTCTCGCAGGTGGTTTGCATTTAGGGTTTATAATTCTTCGATCTCTCCTCTCGACGTGTTCGGGTATACGCGTATATATAACAGGTTTTATGGTTTACAGAAGAGGGGTCGGTTTATATTTTGTGCTCGGGTGAGCTTCCACAGTGGGTTTGCACACCTGGTATGGGGCCTGGCTGGTTGCTGGGCCTTTCTTGAGTTTTTTTTTCTTCTATTTCTTCTTCTTATTCTTTTCATAAATATATATATATATATATATATATATATATATATATATATATATATATATATATATAATTATCTATGTACATTTATACGTATTTATATATACGCACACATATACATATATATTATATATATTCCCACTTATATACGTATATTTATATTTACATAAACATACACATATTTAATATACATTTATATATTCCTACACATATACATGTTTAATATTTATTTATGTATACGTACACATATTTATATACGCATACACACATATTATATTATATATATATTTGACAAATACAACCAATAATAATAATATTATTATATAATAATAACCTCAATAACAAAATAATAATAACGAAATTAAATAAACCAATATTGGGGTATATACCATTTAAATCAATTAAAATAATAAATAAAATATTTCAAAATTTTTGGGAAGGGGAGCTACAAATCTACCCACCTTAAAAATAATTTCGTTCTCGAAATTCTAACTCATAAACATGCCTAAAATTTGAAATAAAAATAAAAAGAATAAATCTACTATTACCACAATCTTCTCAAATTTTATTTCTCCGAATTATTTATATCCTCCTCCTAGCCATTTCATAACTACGAATCATCGAGGACTTCTACCCACCTTTGGTCACACTACTCCCTCAAATCTCCTGTCGCCAAAACTTGATAATCTTCCAACTAATTGCTAAAATTTCTACCAATAGTTATCTACTGCTTATGGCATCTATAATCCTCTCCTATCTATCAAGAAACCCAAAATTTAACAAGCAACAAATTTATACAAGTAGCTAAGAATTATTAATAAATTCTAATAAGCATGACCATTCGTCGCTCCGAAACAGGAAGGACAGAAAAATATATGGGAGACTAATCAAGGGCAAGTATAAAGTTTCAAGAGCGGTAGAGAGTATCCAACGATACAGCTAAAAAGAGTATTTTATGAAGCATTGACTTATTTGCTAGATTGGGCTACTGTAGTTCAGTCACTTGCTACGTCGAAGAGCCCTTTGTTACTTAGAGTGGCCTGCAATCCGTGCAATACAGAAGTCTCCTTCTCGAAATTCTAATTCAAACAAGGTTCCATAATGGAACAAAATTTGAGAAATCAAGATTGTGGTCTTAATGGGTTCTCTATTTGGACATCAGTTGTTGGTTGGATGAACATTGGGTTTCAATCTATATGGACTAGACAAGATCCCAATGATAAAACTATTCCTACTAGAATAGGGTATCCTAGAATAGGTTTCTACCCAAGGGATTGAGCTAGTTGCTAGTCAGGTTGGTTAGCTAGGTCCATAAAGCTCAAAATGTGCCTTCAGTGACTTTTGTGTTTAAGTAGCATGAAAAGACACAATTGAGTGGCACACTAGTGTCACGTGCGTAGTGGGCTTCAAGTAGATCACAACCATATATTGGGTCGAATGAATTGAGTCAAGGTTGAGGCTCTAGTGGAAGTCAAAAAATATACTGGTACTATGGTAAGGGTTATAGCTAGTCCTTTTAACCTGAAAGTCGTACCCCAAAAATAGAGTACAAGGGGACGAGTTTGGGTGGGACATAATATACCTAGGTAAAGGTGGACTCGTCTAGATCTTGTATATGAAATCTGTTGGAAGGTAACAGCTGGTCTCGTGCTCCGAATATTAATGACACGGCCGGGGACACAAAATGATCTAAATGGAAAGTGGGAGTCCGTGGGCACTAATTATCAACCTAATGGGAAATTATCCTAACCAATCGGTGATCCCTGTATATCCTAAAAATTTAGAAGACTTACAGTCTACCCAACTTAGAAGCTAGGATATTATTTTAGGAATAATGGGGTTAGAAGAATTCCAAAGTCCGGATATTGTACCTCATCTCTTGTTAATAACGAATAAGGCACGGGGTACGGAATACGGTAGATATAAGTCAAGTCAAGGGTCGTCCCTTACTAAATGGGAAACGAGTGTGTAATATGACATATGGTCGATAAAATAGAATGATCTACTCGTCCATAGTTTACAAGAGTTATCGACGGGGTAACCAACTTTAAGGCAAAAAGATTTCTAACGATTGGGTCGTGAACTTCTATTGGTGTCGAACCTGCCAGACTATTGTCACAAGGGTTCTAGTTAAACCAAACTTCAAACAAATGATTAGAGGCTTATAACATTTGGTCTCTTGAGGATAGGCAGTCTCCTAGGTTGGCACTTGATCAAGGAAAGGACCCTAATCATTCTCGAACTCCACTGACTAGAAGATCAAGATAGTAGGTTTAGTGTCGAAGGAAGGACGAGTGACTCAAGGCAAGGTTCCAGTCACAGGGCTGGCCGATGGTAGCTACACTTGCGTATACAACTGTCATAGCCATAGGGAATACTCTGTATCTATCTATCAATTACGAGCTTTCGTCTTTCCAATCAGTGAAAGACAAAAATAATAAATAGTTCAAGAGAGATGTCACTGAATACAATCACGTGATTTAAAGGCGAATGTATTATTTTAAGATGGATTGTCAAAGCAGTCGCGGATGAGATCCTAGATACCTATATATCTCAATCCACGTAGTGTAATTAAATGAAGAGCGTACCAAATGCATCATGGTTGATCAGACCGTAATACAATAATTCTGATTATTCAATATATTAGCGGGCGTCCCCAATAAACATATGTCTTGAATCAAGCTCGATAAAAGAGTAAGCTTGCAAAAACTAGGCTGTAATAGCAACATTGGTCAAGAGAGTCAAAATATAAATATGCGAGATTTTTGAAATGAGGCACAATTGGTTCGAGTTTTGAGAGAATCAAAGCCTTACCTGGTGTTCTTGCTTATATAAGCATCCTATTATCTTCTTATCTTTAAGGCCTTGGCCGACTAATGGGTTATGGACCCCTAAATTCTATATTCTAGGTAAACCTATTAGTGTCAGTCAATTACCTCGTCAATATATCACAATGACCATGAAATGCTAGGTTGGGAGACATGCTAGTCAACTTACAGAACTTACACTAGTATTGGTTTAGGATCTTAGGGTCCTACAGGGCATTCTCCTATACTCTATAGTATTCTAAACTTGTAATCACGTCTGAAGTCATTTCACCTAGAGTTATGCCCCGCCCGTATACTCTGGCTGTGGCAAACCCTTGGTTCCGTGATTCAAATACGACATGCTATCAGATACTCTACCATACATCAACACAAGGTCTAAAGAGGTCAACGATGATATAGTTTTAGCAATGTTCCATAAACTATGATTCTTTGAAATATTTTTAATTCTATGGGTTGTGCCTTGCCAGTGCGCTGCTGGCTATAGTAAACCCACACTCTCCGCTCTCAGGTAATTGGCGACAGTACGCTGCTATTTAGTCATCGCAGTCGTTTAATTACTCTAATTATATTCTTAAGGGCTTCAAGGAGCAGCTAGAGTTCAAACTAATTGGCTATGATAGAAAGTGTAAACATCTGCCTACAAGTCTTAATCCTCAAAATAAAAGATTGATCGGGGAGAAAATGACTGAAGACAAGGAAAAATAAGAACAATCCTAATCTTTATTTCATATATATTCCCATTAGTTGAGGGGAAACTTTGAATCAAATCTGACTTGAGATTCGTATATGAATAACAGGATCAGAAATTACAAACTAATTCTTTACAGCAAATATGATTTAAAATATGCAATTCTAACTCATGATGTGATGTTTATATCTAATAGAGCAAAAGAAAATTGAACAAGTTATCAAGATTATAGCCTTAATTTTAGGGAAGCCTAACTAACCAAATGAAAAGTATACCCACGTTGGATCATATCGTCATATCAAAAGTAATAGTGTATCTATAGGGATCTGGCAAGCTAGCTAAATTCAATAATTTCTTATCTAAATTGTATGGCCTATTTGACAACCTTAACTACCCCACGGTCAATTTGAACAAGGACTCCTAGTCCTGGTCATTCTCTTAAATCAATTTAACCTAAGTTGTGAATGAGCATTTCTAGTCGCAGGCTCGCAATGGTACGACTAACTTAAGTACCATCACGAGTTCGCAATCTTTTTGCAAAAACTGACCTGTATGGGCCACCACAAAAACTTGTCACGATCCGCACCCACTTTTTCGGATACGAGACGTGTCTAAGCCAGCCTACGCCGCAGAGTCGGCGGTAGAACACTGTCAAGCCCGCAAGAAATAAATGCTCAAAATCACAAAATATAATATTTGTTGCTTATTCACATTTCTAAGTTTATTACAACATTTACAACATTTATATTTAAATAAAATACAAGATTTTACAATTAATGAAATTGATACAATTGCTTTCTATTTCTAGGTTGACCTCAGTATACCCAAGCTTTTCCAATGCTAAGAGTGATCGTGGCTAAACCTAAAAAATATTGGTTTCCAGTCAAGAATAGAACAAGTACACAAACCGACGGCAATACAAAAACACAATAGAATTAACAAGACATGAAAATAACATATGAGATATAAAAAAACTGGAAAGTACTGATGACATGGCACGGTGGAGATGAAAAGGAAAAATAAAAGACATCTACCTAGGTGGTGTGAAATATCCGTTTCGACATGTGGACGGCTAGAGGATAAATCCGGCATACTGCACGTGTCATGTGCAGCTGCTATTATTCAAGAATAGACTCATGGGATAGTTCTGGGTAGTCCACATGTCTACTAAGATATTTCTCCTTCCGACTACTCCGTGTGACGAGGGTGTCAACAAGCAGCAAGATATATGTATAGACATTAAATGAAAAGACTACTGTGAATCGAAAGCAATCAGAAAGTGCACTTGTCTGAGGTCCTTAGCTGGTGAAACCAATAATACTATACCACTCAATGAGCCACAACCAGTCAACACATGCAGAAGTCTCCAGATGCTGAAATAAACAATACCAACGTTCTCAGAATAGTCAAATTAGCTAGGATTGCCTGTCCTTAAGTCCAATTCTGGACACAGGGGCAAAATGGTAATTTCTGGAAAAAATGATGTCCGTCGTTGGACCCGCTTTGCACCGAAAAGCGTGAGAGAGTCAACGGTCTCTAAAGTCATCAAACTACATCTCTACGGATTCATTTTCCGATACGAACCCAACCGTATGTCCAGTTTTGGATTCCGGTGGACCGTGCACAAAATCGTCCGTTGAATCGGACCGTAGGGCCCGCAAAACGGCGCTCCGATTCAACTGTCTCAGAATTGGACCAAACTTGGCATACAGGACCAGAAAAATGATACGGTCCTGTTGGTGCAAGTTTCGTCTCTATCTGATGAGCGTGCACACAGTAATTAGAAAACTTGCACAGAGGCCGATACGGTGAATTTCGACGGATACGCATCAAATTCATCGCGCACATGCGACCAATTTGAATTCCGCCAAAGCCCACACGTCCAGGAAGTCGATACACACCTTTCGATGCTTTCAGTTCGCAACCACGTCGCCCGGATTGGCGGGACGCACGTCTTGTGGATGAATTTTTCTAGTTTTTTGAAAACTATTTTTCATATTTTTCTCGATTTTTGAGTTGATTTATCCTAGCATATACTGATTAATAAAATAATCTAAAAATAGGGTTTGATAGCTGTTTAGGTTGTCTAAAAGTCTCTTCAAATAGATTTCTAAAAATCTTAACAGATTGATCAGGATTTGCCTTCCAAATCAAGGTGTTGGGACTGAAAACGCGTTCTGTTTTGGCAGGTTTTCGTCGATCTCGGGTTCAATTTCTCGACAGGTATATTGCGTATCCTCGTAAACTAATTTATATACTTGGAAGAGGGTTATACTGGGTTCATACCAATAAAATTGATTCGAGAATCGATCGAGCGACGTGGGAGAATATCCGCCATGAAGGCGCCCTCAAAAACTGGCGTTGCTGCTGCTGTGTGCGGCTCCAGACCGCGCGCGCGGGTCGGCGGCAGTTCCCGGCCGCCAGTGGTGGCAACGCCGGCGGCGAGCGGTCGCCTGGTAGGGGGAGTCGGCGCGCAGGTGATTTGTGTTTAGGGTTTATAATTCTTCGATCTCTCCTCTCGACGTGTTCGGGTATACGCGTATATATAACAGGTTTTATGGTTTACAGAAGAGGGGTCGGTTTATATTTTGTGCTCGGGTGAGCTTCCACAGTGGGTTTGCATACCTGGTATGGGGCCTGGCTGGTTGCTGGGCCTTTTTTGAGTTTTTTTTTCTATTTCTTCTTTTTATTCTTTTCATAAATATATATATACATATATTTTTTTTTCATAAATATATATGTACATATTTTTTTTTGTACGTATATATTTGTACATATATAAATATCTATATATATATATATATATATATATATATTTTTTTTTTTTTCTATATATATATATATATATATATATATATATATATATATATATATATATATATATATATATATATTTATCTATGTACATTTATACTTATATATATACGCACACATATACATATATATGTACGTATATATATGTACATATATAAATATCTATATATATATATATATATTTATCTATGTACATTTATACGTATATATATAAGCACACATATACATATATATTATATATATTCCCACTTATATACGTATATTTATATTTACATAAACATACATATATTTAATATACATTTATTTTTTCCTACACATATACATGTTTAATATTTATTTATGTATACGTACACATATTTATATACGCATACACACATATTATATTATATATATATTTGACAAATACAACCAATAATAATAATATTATCATATAATAATAACCTCAATAACAAAATAATAATAAAGAAATTAAATAAACCAATATTGGGGTATATACCATTTAAATCAATTAAAATAATAAATAAAATATTTCAAACTTTTTGGGAAGGAGAGATACACGCAACCTTATCGCCATGCGGCAAAATAGTACTGATTAACCATATGCTCTCCTCAATCCCTATATATACCCTAGCAGCATGCACCGCCCCGAAGAAGGTCCTCACCTCCATCGAGAATCTCTTCGCCAACTTTCTCTAGGGCCACAATGACTCCAAAGACAAGCACCATTGGGCCGGCTGGGGTTCCATGGCCAAGCCCACTGATGAGGGTGGTCTGGGATTCTTCCGACTGCATCACATTATGGGGGATTTTTCCATGAAACTGTGGTGGAAGCTTCGCGTGGGCCGCTCCCTCTGGGTGCATTTCATGAAGGCCAGATATTTCAAACACATACACCCGGCTAGTGCTATTAGCAATAGCAGAGTATCAGCGGCTTGGCGCCATATTTTGCACGGTCGTACCCTCGCTGAACCAAAGATTTGCCTTTAGCTGGGAGCAGGCGACTCATCACTCTTCCTTGAAAGGTGGATGGGAGCCGACCTTATCCCTCGCCACCCAACTGCCCCGACTATCAACAAGATCAGAGAATTATGGAACAATACAGGCAACTGGAATTGGCACAGACTCTGAGACTGGATTGGAGAAGAGACTGCTACCGCCCTCCAGAACTTTGGCCTGAAGATTGGCATGGATGAAGATACTCTGACGTGGTTGGAGACCCCCAACGGCTTATTCACAATAGCCTCTGCCAGAAGGGTCATTCGCGGATCCGGACCTCTCGCACCTATCTTGGGTCCTTTCTGGCACCCATGTATTCCAAAGAAATGGTCGTTTCTTGTGTGGAGATCGGTTCGCAAGAAACTCCCTAATGACGACATCCTCACCACCATCAGTTTTAGCTTAGCGTCAACTTGTCATTGCTGCATCGACAATCAGCCGAAAACGATTGACCACATTCTTCGCTACGACGATTCTTCGGGTAATGTCTGGTCGACCCTCTCCCAATGTTGCAACATGGTTATGGTTGGTGGAAGCTTCAACGATTTTCTGGCCACCTGGGCCAACGTGTCACATTACCACCAGATCGTTGCAGCCGCCACCACGTGGGTCATATGGAAGAACCGCAACAAAGCTAGATACGAAGGGCGCCAATTCTCGGTCGATCAGCTCACTCACGAGATCATCCGCCAGAGCCTCAAGACCTCACGTCATTGCCACCATGGCCACCAGGATTTCTGGGATCTTTTGTCCTTCTGATCTGTTGCCAGAAGTGGCTTCCCCCTTACTTGTTGTATTTTGCTTTTTTGCGCTTACTTGTAAAGGCTTCAACATTTTGCGCCTTGAATGAATAAAAAAGGGAGGGTTTATTAATATATATATATATTGCTTTATGATTGTCCAAGATATCATATTATAATATGAATATCTTTTAGGGCTTCGCCCCCGAACCCCTACAGGGGTGTTGCCCCCCTCGACCCCCATTCGTTGACTGAGCAGCGGAACCCTCTAGTGTGTGGCTCCGGAGACGGGTGGTTTAGAGAAATCTTATAGGATACCGTCGTCTTTGGCCTATCATGATTTCTTCATTGCGTATGTCCATGTTGATCTTGCTTATTATTTTTCTGCAAATACATATTAGACAAATAAAGTAATATACACTGTAGGAATTATGATAAATTTAATGCACATTAGGACTAATATAAGTTTAAGTATAAATACTATAGTGATAGCATGAATATTAGTGATATCATAATGTTAAACTTAATCGAATAACTATAATAAAAAATATAGTTAGATCATTGGACTAACAATCTTTCTCTTTTTTTATTATGGTTGCTCGGTTAAATTTAAGATAGATATGATAGAAGCTAATATCACTAATATGTAAAACAATAAGCACATATCACTAAAAGGTATAAGCGTAAGTGTAAATGCTATAGTGATTTTATGAAGATTAATGATAACATAATGCTATACTTAATCGATTTATCATATTAAAAATATGATACAATCGTTGGACCAACAGTACAAGTTCAATCATGTCTAGCTATCTCATGTTCAACATGAATCCTGACTACATGTATTAAGTAAATATACAAAGTCGTAGAGTATTTGCCTTAGGTCCAAAGCTGTTAGCATTTTTCCTAGTCCAAACTTATGAAGAAATACATAGTTAGGTATTACGTTCCATATAACTTATGGAATGCCTATTATAGGTTCTACAAATCCCTCAAGAATCTTGGCCTTAAACATATATATTCTTTATTCTAAAAGATCACTAATAAAACCATTGGGCTAATGTATTTTTCTTCTAAACATAAAGCCCAATACCCATTATAAGATAATTGTTAAGAACATTTAAGGAGCCTTTATGCATATCCACAGTGGTAAACTATAAGGTGTCAAAATCATCGGCCAACAAGAGTAATGAGATTCTAACAGCCCGAAAGGAGTGAATCTATTAGAACATAGTGCCAACCGAAGATTTATAAGCTGAGCAACAAATTCTAGATGACACTGATTAAAATGCTTCCATACCTCTCCAATAGAAGGATGAGATAACTATTCTTCATCCATCTTCCATTTCTTGATATGGCATGTCATGTGTTGTGCTTTATTTGTGGATTATACATCATCTGCAGCCTCTTTGTGACCAACAAGAACTACATATACTTATAGAGACATAACTTTCTTTGGGCAATTGACTTTCTTTGCCTCAAATTGGTTTGTACTAGTTTGTATAATAGAAAATTCATCTGTCTTTATTCTTGTTCTTCTTATAGTACAACATGCACCCTCTTTTAACAAAAACCAATCTTTTTGTAGCTTAATCCGAGTTTTTTTAATTATCATGTTCGACTTGTAGAAGTTTTCAGACAAGTCTTGACATTTTCCAATTTCGCGGAGTCCTTTCGTCCTTGCTTTGGTCTCACTGAAACCGTTCATCCTCGCTTAGCGTAATGCATACAAGCCTAAGTTGTACTTGTACAAGGCCAAGACTTATACAATAACAAGGTAGACAAATATTCAACAACATCACATTGGAACATTTAAGTAAAAAATTGAAGTAGCGAACATATTATAGAAAACGCACAATGATACATAAACATCTTTCATTGATATCTTTGAAACGATTACAAGCTCTCAATAACTCTCTCTGATACATGTGATACTTGGCTTACATCTTTCTTGAAACATACATAATTACAATGATCATGTTCCATAGATTACATCCCTTTATATAGAAACAATCTCTTTTGCATTTCATCTTCTAATTTTTGGCTCCTTAGGATGAGGATCTGGCTATCACTTCAGACTATCCATTTTGAACACCTTGCACTGCAGACAAATTGGTAGTGGGCCAGTACATTAACGTACTAGTGAAAGGTAAAGGCTACACCGTCTGAAACAATCACTAAGTAATTTAGTGAGAAAATATTTCTTGTGACAATAATCTTGCTACTTTTACCTATATTTATTTCATGTAATAGAGAGTCATATTTCTTCTTTTGAAAACTCTTTCGAAAAGTAGAATTTTATGTCTTTTATTCAAGCAAACCATTGGGTCAATTTCATGTATAAAAAAGATTCATTCTAACTAGATGTGTGCAGCGTGTTCTGTAGCCATATTATTTTATTAGGAACTTTAGCAATAATATCTCATTTCTCTTATGAACACATAGCATCATATGAGTACACATTTCTATATTTATAAATCGGACAACAACATTTCATATGAAACACCTTACTTTTAGGAACAGTTCATGATTTCATAATCTAAAACATAGAAGGTATCACTTATTCAATGATTCTTACCCATAACCGATGATCCATCCATGCACAAGACAAGGGTTAGAATAGTATTAAAATTATGTACAATAAGCTTTCATGTTCATCTTTGCATGGTAAGACTTGTAATAAATTTCTATTGATGCATGACTCTATTAGAATCTGTGACTCAATGCTCAGCTTTGTACTAATACATGCATACACTAGTAGCTATGACTCATGGTTCAGCTCTTCACTGATACACACACATACTAGAAGCTGCGGCTCAGGGTTCAGCTCTTCACTAACCGATACCTATCTATATGATGGTTCATGGGTTACTCTCCATGATTAGCAGTTGGGACGTTCTAGCCCATCTCACCAATAGACTAATACCCTCCTGATTGCGAGGCCTTCTAGCCTCAGGGTGTCATGTTCCCTCCTAGGCCAAGCGATCCTGGTGCCTCGGACGGAGATCGGTCGAGAGATTACATCCTTGTGCACAAGTTGTCCCGGCCAAATGCATGAATGCAACTTCTATTAGATACACTCTACTATGTAATAATTTATCGATCGATCAGCAGACATATTCCATCATTCTCTTCTTTTCATATAACAGAGCCACTTTTCTCTTCTTTTCTCTATACAGAAAAGTTGTATCATTTCTTTTACGGCATAAGTGCCTTTATACAATTCCATCTTTGCAGTATACGATAGAGAAATATCTAAACAAACTTTATTTATGCAAGTATAGCAATAGTTCTTAAAACATTAAACATGAACTCTACTCTTGATAGCATAAGAATAGGGACAGGTAAATTATTCTCTTTTCTCTTCTTATTAAGCTTGGTAAGGTTCATTCAATTGGAACAATAGTCTAACATTAGCATGCAAATCTTTTTATCTTATCTTAGTATATCAATAGTTTGTTCATTACTCAGCATACATTGAGAACTCATAGATTCTTTATTAGGCGTGAAAGAATCAGAAAATAGAGTTATCACCCAAATCAATTGTCTTTTGTTCCAGAACCAACAATCCGATTTACTCTGTCTATATAGTGCCTTCGTGGAGCGGGATGTAATGCTCCGTCCCATTTAATTCAACCGGAGGAATCAAAATGCAAATGACATTTGGACTTAGCCATGTGACAGCTTGCTCGAAGCCCTGCTCGGTTGAGGCAACTTCTCGCTCAGGTGGGTGGCTTCGGTGAACTTACCTCAGCTTGGCCTTCACACTTAATAAAATAAAAGTTTTCAACTGCACAAGTAGGCTGGATAATAAAATAGACAAATCCACATAGCTAAGGAAATAATCCCAACTTAGGTCAGATTGAGTTAGGATACGGAAAGGTCCCGCAGTCGGCTTAGAAGTGTTGCATGACATGCTTTCAAAATGACACCCGGTTCTTTGTTCCGTGGCTTAGGAGAAGAAAAGTTGGTCTATGTTGCCACAAGACTATGAACTTAACGTAGCCATAGGCATCGTACGATATAAATGCTTGGTAAAGCATACGCTGTGCCACTGTCGAATGCTTGATATAGCAAAATTGTCGCCCATGTCTCATTGCACGCTTCCACGGTGCAAGGCTTGGCATAGTCTTTGCTCGTCCCAGGAGTTAAGTTGTATGGCACAATTTATGTGGTTGTTCAAGTTGAACACGTGCATGACCCCACAGTATCAAGGCCCGTCGTATAGAGTATAACACAATTTATGGGCACTTCAAAGGAACACGACCAGTTTAAATTGAACAGGATGTCTATCAAAATAGTCGTTCCTGAGTTATGTCAGAAAAAATAGTATGGTAACACTGAAAGTCAAAATGATATGGTAATACTGAAAAAATATGTCAGGGCTGTAGGCCAGTTGCCGAAGAGAAAAGATGTCGGGACTGTAGGTCAGTCGCCGAGGCAATCCCTGGTTTGGGCTATGCAAAGAAGTATGAAAAGTAAAGAAGTGAAGCAAAAGAAGTAAGTTGTGATGGTTAGGCCATGTATTTACGTTGAGTCTAGAAGTTCTTATTGGTGCATGGTCATGGACAACTTGTGCACAAGGTTTCTTGCCCTCGATTCGGTAGCCTGGGGCCATAGAACCGTATCGACCTATGAGGAAAGCAAGGTAATTAGGCAATAACATGCCACGATGATTCGAGAACTTGAGCAGGACTAGCCATCCTTGGCTGCAAGGGTCTCATCTGCACCACCTATACGTCCAAGATGGCTTGAATTGCCAGTAACCTTTTTATATAGATAAGTTGGTGTGCTAAGCGGCAATCCGCATGCACAGTGTTAGTCGAATCAAAGGAAGTGCAAGCACGACACGAGTTGTGTCATGAAAGTATGCATAGTTGCAATACCAGCATATAGCCTAAGATTTAGCTAAGTAAAGACACATGCTTTGGCACGAGATGCGGTATCGAGTATTGAGTCATTTACTTAAAGTTGCATATGTTAGGATTGAGTCGTATCGAGTTTAAGTCAGGAAGGGCCGTAAGACAAAGTTGGGTTAAGTCATATTGAGTTGTGAGGCACGACCTCGATATTGAAGCATGAATAGAGTTTACGAAATGGCCATGTTGTTGCGTCTCAATTATGGGCCAAAAGGTAAGCACGAGTCGGTCTGTGGATATTGTTGGCATGACCACGTTATTGCGATATGAACTTTGGGAAAGTTACTAAGTGGTGAGGCATTGCCTTAATTATGTTACACGAAGGGATTCATGGTATGACTATGTCATTGATGCACCAAATAGACCATGTGTCTATGTCCTAAAACTAATCCTAAGGCAAGATTAAAAAGATAATCAAAAAGGAATATGTTGCACAAATTAAATGAATGTGTTAGTTTTGTATAGTTGGGCGAGGAGCTCGCACCATTAGTACGATTGTGTACTGACATCCATACAGTTTTTATGTGCATGCATTGGTATTAGATCGTTTGGTGCGGGGCTCGCTTGGATGTGTCGAGGCATGGAGTTCCTTGGCGTTTCGAGGCATGCGATCGCAAGGAGTCGAAACTTATATGAGACATAATATATGGCCTATCTGAAGCATCCGCTGGCTTGTCAAATTATATTGATAAATGAGAGAGAGAGAGAGAGCTGAGTGATTGTAATAAGAGAGAAAAGTGAGCTTGAGCGATTGTAACTTGGCTTCATGCCTTTGTAATTTTATTTCAATATCAATAAAGGATGCTGGATTTTGTTTGTATACTCATGTTGCCTTCATTATTAAACTTATCTTCTTGGGACTTCTGTGCGACGATCCCATCGCAAGCTGCCATATTCGACCGTTATGGAACCCGCCTTGCGTGAGCGCAACCTAGGGTCACACGGCATTACGCCTTAGCAAGGATGACTGGTCCTCCAGGATGGGGCGTGATATAATAGTATCAGAGCATGACTTTACATCCTTGGACTTTCGATTGAATTCTTTAACTCTGATGTCTTCATACCAAATGTTGCTTCCGTAAATCGATATTGTTGGTGCGCTCTCTCTCAATGTTCTGCGGGATGTTTCATACAATAAGTCTATATATTTTGAAAAATCTTAGGAAGAAAAATATGATTGAACCAGATAGTTTCACGTAAGGCACATTTGGCTAAGTCGGGCTGGACATATACACCAAGATTGCATCGATAATAGCAAGATGTGTGCAGGATCAAAACTATTTTCGGTTGGGAATGAGTTTGACTCGATTCATAGTGTGTGGAATGACTAATCATAGAGATGCCATCAAAGATGTTATCGTCAATGCGACATAGATAAAACATGCTTGTATTTTGAGGAATGGTTCGAACAAAAATTTGAAGTAATCGATTGTGATTCAAAATTTGTTTCAAGGATTTATCGAGTAGCTTCATCCTTAAGTAGTGTATGGAATAGCCTTTGGGATGTCGAACGAACCGAGGATTAGGGTACCAATGAGTCTATCATTAAGCATCGCGGTATGCAAAGCCTTAGATTGAGTGTCATTGAGTAAGTTATAATCTTGATGATTTTGACAAATTGGTTCGAACGAAATAGAAACGACGCACATCAGATTAGGATTACTTCAAGTGTGAAATACAAAATGATAAGAATTGATAGATCAAATTAAAGAAAAGTTAATTGATAACAAACGAATGACTCAGTTGAGGAATCGATATGAATTATATATGAAAAGTTGGCACGATTGGAAGTTGGCGTGCATGGAAATAACTCGAACGTACGAGAATGACTAAGAATTTGGAGTAGATGTTGTTCGATGACTTAAGATAGACAGAGGAATATTTTGGGTGTGAATGGTTTAATCATGTAACTAGTTCGAGAGATAACGATCGAATTTGATCTTGAATGTCGAGAAGATTGTGGTATATCCAGTTCGAATGATAGCATCAGTTGCATTACTAAAAAATCATTACAAATAAAGATCATCAGGTTACGTATATAATTAATGGTACTAAGGCGTATCAAAGATCGATGTGCGATAACTCGGGCGTACTCTGATTCCAGGAATGACGATCATGTAAAATGTTATTATTCAAATTGATGCTAAACTTAGGATTTTGATAATAATCAATGTCTGGATTGATATATTATTTTGATGAAAAGAAAGTGTCTTGATTGTTCGGTGATAACCACAACATCGACATTCTTGTCTTATGCGAACGCAACTCTAGCCTCGCATATGCGTCACTTCGGATTTGGACGATCATTCTACGGGAGCGCTGGTATGGTGATTCATGTCCAGCATGGATAATCGAACTTGTAGAAGATTAGGATGTTGCAATTGGATTGCTTCGACTTGTGATTTGATACGAAGGTAAATTCAGGATTATTCGAACTTGTGATTGTCGATTAAATAAGTTAGAGGATTGAATAGATCTAATCTTTGTATCGAGAATAAATTAGTCTAGACTCAAAGTAAGAGTTACATCCCGAGAAGGATAATTATCTTACGGGAGCATTGGCATAGTGATTTTATGTTCAGCATAGATAATCAGACTTGCGAGAGATTGGGGTATGACAGATTGCTGTGCTAGACGACCTTGTGATTGAATACATTTGTGTTGAATAGCTTAGGGAATATGGTATGAGAATTATGGTTTAGTAACAAATCATGTCTTGGTGTACTTGACTTGGTTAGGATGGATAGATAGATTATATCGAATATGTTTAAAGAGATAGACTACCCAAATTGCTTTTAGACGTGCGATATGGATATGCCGATGAATTAGTTGGGCAGAACTTACCATAGGATGGCTTTACTGAATGACTCGGACCACTTGAACTAAGTATTGCAAGTATGAATAGGAGAAAACTATGCTCGAATTTTAGAAATTAGAGTGATACAAGCTTGGGTAGAAAGTCACATACTATCAACTTTGGTTTGACCTTAGGATTGGGGTCAGTGTTGATATTATTGTTTGGAAACAGTGATTCCAATACTGACGTTGACTTTAGCCTTGAGAGATGGCCTAGCGGTTAGAAATTATGTCCCTGTTTTGAGAGGTAGCATCAGTATGATTGATCTTGAGGATTGATATGATTGGATATCGGTATTGGTGGATAGAATAATTCAGTATTGTGAAGACACCACTCACGAGTCTTGGCTGAAATACATATATTCTAGGGATGCCTAAATATGTGCATGATCCGACTCGAGTGGTAATGGCAGATTCTCTATCACGAGGCTTGGTTGAAATACATATATTTGGGGAACGTCTTAAATATGTGCACGATCCAACTAAGTGATATATTGAATTCAGGTAAGACTAAAGGAAGGGGAAGGTATTGAGGATTTTGAAATCATGTGTTTCAAAGAAAATCTTGATGGTAGTGCGATCATTAGATTCGAAATGTACTAAGGATATCGCTCGGGTGGTTTTCCCTGAAACAAAGTTGTCCGTGTGTGCGACGAACATAACTTACCTATGTTTGACAGAAGTCGATGAGTGTGTACTCAGTAAGTTTTGAAGATAAAACTTTTTTAGAGTGCTGTATAATGTAATGTCCCATCTCGCTCAGTTCAACTGGAGGAATCAAAATGCCAACAACGTTTGGAATTAGCCATGCGACGGCTTGCTCGAAGTCTTGCTCGATCAAGGCAACTCCTCGCTCAGGTGGGTGGCTTTGGTGAAATTGCCTCAGCTTGGCCTTCACACTAATAAAACAAAAGTTTTCAACTACACAAGTAGGCTTGATAATAAAACAGATGAATCCACATAGCTAAGAGAATAATTCCAACTTGGGTTAGATTGAGTTAGAATACGAAAAGATCCCACGGTCGGCTTAGAAGTGTTGCACGATGTGCTTTTAGAATAACACTCGTTCCTTCATCCCGTGACCTAGGAGAAGAAAAGTTGGTCTATGTTGCCACAAGACTATGAACTTAACATAGTTACAGGTGTCGTACGATATAAATACTCGGTAAAGCATGCACTGTCCCACTGTCGAATGCATGATATAGCAAAATTGTCGCCTAAGTCTCATTGCTCGCTTCCACGGTGCAAGGCTTGGCATAGCCTTTGCTTGTACCACGAGTTAAGTTGTATGGCATGATTTATACGATTGTTCAAGTTGAACACGTGTGTTCGCCATCGAAAATGCGACAAGGTCTTTTTGATTGGTAAACCTTGGTATTTCAATTACAAACAGAATAGTATACAATGTAGGACTTAGACGTAGTCCTAGGAGTACACTTTTGTTTTTATTTAGAAACTATATCGGTGGAGCGAGTGGTAATGCATTGACTCCATTGACGATCTGACAACGATCTTGGACTCTCTGAAGGTCTGGGTTGCTCTGGATGCCGGAGTATTTTGAGAAAAAGAAGATGTTACGTGTCTCTTCTCGTCTCTGTAGGTAGATATGATGATCTATATGTCTGTCTCTGTGTCTGTATAAATGAAGGAATGGTCCTTCTATTTATAGGTAGCAGACTGGTCTGCTTATGCACACATATGTAGGATGCGCCTGTATATGGGAACACCATGTGGCTGATGCTGTGGGGCGCATAGACGATGCACCCTAAGTCAGAGCTGAATCTGCTGAACTGCTCTGTTGGGCTACAGTGGAGCTGACACATGGCAGTCGCAAAGATTCGTCTGTTGCTGAGATCTTGGGTGGTTAGCACCCATTCTTGAGCAGAACTGAGTTAAAAGACACGTGGCGCATGTCTGTGGCTCAAAGATCTCAAATTTTGTAGGGAGATGATCTGTCAAGATGAGCCTAGGATTTGGCGCATGGAGCGACTCGATCTATAACTTTTAGTGATCACAGACAAGTCTGGGCACATGGCTTCTGAGGCACATACAGAGCTTTTGGACGCATGGCTGTGGAAGCGCATGCAGAGACTTGACTTCTGTCTTTTGGGATCAGAAGTAAGTTGGGGGCGCATGGCTTTTGAGGCGTATGCAAATTTCTGGGCGTATGGCTGTGGAGACGCATACAAGTGATCTGTCGGCCACGTGGCAAGGACAGCTGTTGTCGACAAAATGTAATAATGAAGATGACGTTGGTGGTTCTTCGTTTTTTGTAAAAAGCTGTTAATTGTTCAGTCTTCGGGAAACGTGCTACCGACTCTGTCACATAGCATTAAATGTTTGATGGGTGATGAGTTGAAGTGGGCGCATCAGTTTGTGTCCTACTAGCTAGGCGTATATATCTATGTCCCATTGGGCGCATCGGTATGGAGCGCACGGTGCTGACGGCACATCTGCCGTATGATGCATCCTTATTGGCCCGTATGTTGAGTTCTTCGAGGCATTAATGGCTATTTTGACTTGGTTGAATACGAAAAGGCAGATTCATCGTCATAAATGCAAATTTATTGCACAAAATACGAGGAGACTGCCACTTGGCACATGGGCGAGGGTTGCTCCAGCCTATAAATAGCTTTGTGAAGAGTTTTGTTTCTCATTTCACTTAGCTTTCCTTCATGGAGACGAACTCGATCGGTCCCCTACCTTAGCGAGAGTTGACGATGAACTCCTTCCAAAGACAAAGATGTGCCGAGTTGGTTTTTCACCATTAGCTTTGTGAAAGTTCCTGTTGCATCCAAATATCGGGATCGTCGTGTCCCGATACAGGCTGAAGGTGCCTGTTGCATCTAAAGATCGGGGTGGTCATGTCCCAATTTTTGTTATGCTGGAAGAGCCGCAGGTCGGGGCTATCGTGCCCCGACTTTGTTAGGCTAGAAGAGCCACTTCTCCTGCTGGAGTGCCCGTATGCTGACGAGGAAGTGATTTGCTCTGACTATGCATGGGGATGCGTATACGCTGAGATGCTGGAATGATGCGCCTGGTTGTAGGACTTGAGTGATGCGGCTGGCTGTACGTTGAAGTGTTGCGCCTGGCTGTAGTACTGCGCCTGACTGTAGCTTTTAGAATTTTCTTTCTCTTTTGTAAAAGAATTCTCCTTTGTAAAGACATGTAATAGACTTTAGTATGAAATAAAATCCCTATTTATATGTCTCTACTTCTTTGTTGTTTTTTGTTGTGTCAAGTATTATTCCTGGCACATGTTGATTTTTGGCGCATGAGAGTTAGGGCGCATAGGAGTTCCGGCCTTAGATGTGCCTGAAATTCCATGCTTCTACAAGACCCCCTTCAAAGTTTTTAAAACTTTCTGCCAAATTTTAGAATATTTTGAACAAGAAGCATGGGTAGTCGTTGTTCTGGGCACATGTCCTCGTCTGGTCGCATTGCTCTTCTGGGCGTATGACCGCTTCGCGCATTGCTGTGGGGGCACATGTTCTTCTCAAGAAGATAACACCTCAAATTTTAGAAGATTAATGATGATCTTTTGGAAGATATGTAGCCGTCAGTTTCATGAGACCCGAAGAATTTTTACTGATGTCAGCTTTTATCAGTTCACGCACACGGCTCATGTCTATAAATAGGCATCTGTAAGAGAGAGAGAGAGTCTTCTACTTTTGTTTTCTCCTTCTCCTTCTTTCTCTAGAGTCTTCGAAAAAACTCTAGCTTCTTTAGAGAGATGGTGGGCGTGCTGGCCGAGGAAGGGGCAAGGACAAGGAGCCCGTAGAGGTCGATATGGAGGACGCTCCCGTTGTTGCAGCGACGCCCACTGGCGTTCGGCCGACGGTGATCGGTGGATGATCCTTCACTTTGTTGTAACACTGTTGGGGCACGTGGGTGTGACTAAAATAGTCACATCCCCATTGACACACCTAGGCTTCCCATTGCTGACGCATGTGGACTTTGTCTTGATGATGTGCTGAAGCTCCTTTTGCTGACGCGCATGGACTTAGGTCCTAATGATGCGTCGAAGCTCCTTCTGCTGACGCGCATGGACTTAGGTCCTCATGATGCGCCAAAGCTCCTTCTGCTGACGCACATGGACTTAGGTCCTGATGATGTGCCTAAGTTCTTTTCAAATGCGCCTGGGCCTCGGTCCTGTGTGTGCGTCTTTGATGAGGTTTTATCTGCGCGCATGGGTTTCGGCCCAGTTTGATGCGCCAGATTTGTTGATGCACCTCAGATGCTTGTTTTGAGCTTGTAAGTCTTTTTGCTAACTTTTTTTTGACTCTATTGCAGTATCCATGCTAAAGGCGGAGGCTCACGTGAAGGAAGAGATACTGCCTCCTCTCGTCAAACATGAGCCGGTGACCATTAAGGAAGAGGCGTTACCAAAGGTTGCGGTCAAGGAAGAACCGATGACCATCAGAGAAGAGATTGCTCCCAAGGTTGAAGTTAAGGAGGAGCCACCATCAAAGAGTAGTAGCATCGGGACTGACTCTCCTGTCCTTACAGAAGACCTCAACCAGATTGAGCCTTCATATGCAAAGTGGCTGAGGGAGTGGTACATGCCTCAATGCAACTATGATCCCTGGTTGTGAGGATTCGAAGGTTGCCTTACAATCGCCGTTTCCGGGAATATGAATAAAGTCAATGTCCCTATTTTGTCTTAGTGTTTCTGTTCTTTGAGATCCGAAGATATAGTTTTTGCTTCTTTTTGATGTTGATGTAATCCTTTACTTCCTGCTTAGATGAAGAAATGAAGAACCTTTTGCTTTGTTTATTCTTGTGATGAATCTTGTGATCTTTTGGTGGACCTATTATTGTGCACCTTGGTTTCTAGGTACAGATAATAAGTTGAGAATGGGAAAAACCGAAATATTTACTCAGAGGTAGTATGGACGTATTAAATATGGATTAATGGTAGAGCTTTCCTACTCAGAGGTAATATGGACGTGGTAGGAGTGAACTCTGTAGGGATGTATAGAACAACTCAGAGGTGATGTGGACGTGGATGTTCTATGATTGACGTGCAACAACGCGAGGATTATTGTATGTGATGTTTACTTAGAGGTAATGTGGACATGGTAAACATAGTAATGAGCGTGATCTTACGTAGTGTAAGGTTCTGCTTTGTGGGGGTGTAGAGAAATAACTCATAGGTGATATGGACATGGTTGTTCTCCTACTGGGGATGCAACGGAACAACTGGATTTCAGGAGCATGTGATTGTCAAAGGAGGGGCGTGAACTTGGTTTATCAAGTTCATAAATTTTCTCACTGGGAGAGGGAAGTACATTTTGAAGGATGTCAGGAGTAGTCTTTAGAAACTTGCCGTTGATGGGCATCATGAACAAGTACGCATTAGGTTGAGCGAGACGGTAAGCACTTGAGTATACCGTCTCTATGATGAAGGTTCCTTCCTATTTGGGTTCGAACTTTCCGGGTGTCTTGTGAGTCATCACCATCGGTCTCCTGACTGCCAGAACCAGGTCGCATACTTGGAAAGTTCTCTATTTGACTCTTCTGTTGAAAGCCTGTGAAATGCGGGCTTGATAAAGTTCGATGTGCTGTTGAGCCAAGAGACATTTTTCATCGAGCGCTTCCAACTCTTACAAACGGCGACATTGATTGTCTTCTTCCATCAGCTGGTTCATGATCGCCACTCGGAGTGAGGGTATCTGGTCTCTAGAGGCAGTACTGCTTCGCTTCCAAAGACCAACGAGAATGGTGTGTTACCCGTCGGAGTCCGTACCATCGTGTGATAGGTCCAAAGGCATTCACCAAGCTTCTCATTCCAGTCGCGCTTGTTAGATGACACGACCTTTTTGAGTAGCTTGACGATGGTTTTATTAAAAGCTTCAGCCAATCCGTTTGCTGCCGGATTGTAGGTGGTTGATGCCACATTCTGAATACGATTCTTGTCACATAATTTGCTGAACGCATGGCTGATGAATTGTGGACCGTTATCGTGGATGATCCTCCGGGGTACCCCAAAACGGTAGACGACGTGATGCTTGATGAAGCTTATCACCTTTGAGCTTTTTACCTCTGTCAGTGGTACTGCTTCTGCCCACTTAGAGAAGTAGTCGGTGATTGCTAGGACAAAGCGGTGTCCCTTGGATGAGGGAGGGATGATGGGTCCCACTACGTCCATGCCCCAGGCTTCAAATGGCTAAGAGGCGACCGTAGGATGTAGAGGCTCTGACGGTCTGTGGATGAAGTCGGCGTATAGCTGGCAAGCACGACATTTCTTTGCATACTCGACAGCGTCGACCATCATGGTGGGCTAGTAATAGCCCATGCGTTGAAGTCGGTCCTGTAGCTTAGGACCGGGTTGGTGAGCTCCGTATGTTCCGTCATAGGCTTTTCGAAGAGCTTCGGCTGCTTCTTCGTTTGATAGACATCGGAGGAGAAGTCCATCGTAGGAGTGTCGGTACAGCATTTTAGTGGCCGTATCGTAATAGAACTGGAGCGAGCGCCTTCTGACTGAGATTGCTTCCTTCGGGTCTTTCGGGAGGCTCCCGTAGACGACAAAGTCGATGAATGAAAATCTCTAGTCTCTGACATTGATGCTGGTGTTAGTAGTCATGACATGATTTGTTTGCATGCACAGATTGTTTCTAGGGCACGCCAAATCCCGACCCACCACTGTGATGAAGGGTTGAGTCCCGACGGGTGCTGCCAATGAGGCCACGAGGCCAGCAAGTGCGTCAGCCTCCATATTTTATAGTCGAGGCACATGTTCTATGAAGAATTCAGCGAAGGTTGAGATAATGTCCAACGCTGCTTCGTGATAAGAGACCAGGTCTTCATGGCGGACCTTATATTATCGTCGAACTTGATTGACGACGAGTTTTAAGTCTCCGTACGATTCTAGCTATTCTACCCCCAGCTACTTTGATAAGTGGAGTCCCATGATGAGAGCATTCTACTCTGCAACATTGTTGGAGCACGGCTCTGAAAGGGAATAAGCACGCTGGATGACCAGCTTGTCGGGAAAGATCATGACTACCCCCACTCCTGCGATGATCTAGCCTTTGGGGCCTATTCTTGAAGCACCGTCGAAGAACATCCGCCAAACAGGGTTCTCTTCGGTAATGTTTAATTCTCGCACTTCATCTGCAATGTCCTCATTGAGTCGGGACGATTCCAGAATTGGGTACGCGGCTAGAAAGTCGGCCAGTACTTGGTCTTTGACAGCCTTTTGTGGGACGAATACCATGTCATATGGCGTCAATAGTATTGCCCAAGTAGCTAATCGAGAATTTAGCGCTCCCGGCTTAGTCATGAGAACTCTGAGCGGATTGACCAGGAAGATGACATAAATTGTCTGTCCCGAGACATAATTACGAGTTTTCTTGATGGCGAACATTAGAGCTAGACATTCTTTTTCGACGGGGTTGTACCGGTGTTCGGCCTCGACCATTGTCCTGTTGAGGTAGTAGATGGCCTGCTCATGGCCCGCATCATTGTTCTGGGCCAACAAAGCGCTAAGGGAATAGTCTATTTCGCAGACATAGAGTAGAAATGGTTTGCCTGTGACAAGTGCCACTAAGACTGGGGGGCTCATCATATAAGCTTTAATGTCGTCAAAGGCTTTATGACATTCTTCCGTCCAGACATAGGAGACTCCCTTCTTCATGAGCATGGTGAAGGGCTGGCATTTCCCAGAAAGGTTCACAATGAACCTTCAGATGTATGCGAGACGTCCCTGCAGGCTTCGAAGTTCTCTAAGGTTCTTCGGAGGGTCCATGTCAAGGATAGCTTTAGTCTTCTCCGGGTCGACATGGATGCCTTTTGCAGTGATAATGAACCCCAAGGAAGGATTTGGCGGGGTTCATCTTGAGCTGGTGTGCCCGCACGAGATCGAAGACTGTCTTCAGATTTTGTAGGTGATTACCTCGAAGACGGCTCTTAAAGACGATATTGTTAACATAGCATTCGACTATTTTGCGGAGATGCTGGCGGAAGATGGTGCTTATAGCTCTTTGGTATGTGGCACCTGTATTCTTCAGGCCAAAGGGCATCACTGCGTAGCAGTAAACCCCCTTCGGAGTCCTGAACGACGTGTGTTTTTCGTCGTCTGGAAACATCTTGATCTGGTTGTAGCCTGAGTACCCGTCCATGAAGGGCATACGTTCGAAGCCACATGTGTTGTCGATCATTACGTCGGTAATGGAAGTAAAATTTTATCCTTTGGACAAACAGAGTTGAGATCCCGAAAGTCGATGCAGACCCGGATCTTCCCGTTCTTCTTTGTGACGGGAATGATATTAGGCACCCAGTCTGGATGTTGCTCTTTGCGAATAAGCCCACTGTCTAGAAGCTTATCTACTTCTTTGTCGATAGTGTCCATGATGTTGGGACGAAAGTGTCGTTGTTGCTGCTTAATGGGTTTAGCGTCAGGTAAGATATTAGGCTTGTGCATTACGACTTGTAGGTCATGGCATGTCTTCCTAGCTCCAGGAAAAGACGTTGATGTATTCTTTGACCAGTTGACCAAAGATTCTCAGTCCTTTCCTGCCAAGCTCTTGCTGATGAAAATAGGTTTAGATGAAGATCCATCTCCGAGGTCGATCTATTCGACTTCGTCCTCGGTAGGGGGTTCTCATAATTTAGAGTGAGATTCCCATTGTGCTTCTACGCATGAGCCCAGGGTTCTTCTTTGAAGAACTCTATTGTTTGATTATCGTCTTCATCTTCTGAAGGATACGCAAACGTTATATTGACTGGCAGTACCTTCCTGAAGATTGAGTCGACGCTGGTGTCAGAGTCCCAAGTTGAAGCCTCAGACGAGTGAGAGTGTGTGACGTCTTTTGCTTCTAAACTTTCTGGGGTTGTTGGGGGCATGATGTAGCCTACCCCCCGTCGAGTACGGTGATAATAGTCTTGTGGCTTCCCTTTCGGAACAGGGAGTCGTAAGGGAAGACATCGGCCCTTTCCATAGTTTTGACCCTGGCCGCGTTTTAGGTTGTAGCCCATCTTTTGGATGAGATACTTGGCTCGATCATTGTACCGGTAAATTTAAATTCTTCCGGTGTCGGGTTTTGGCTCCGTCGATGGAAGGTCTTGGTGACGCTCGACTTTGCCGAAGATGATAGGTTTCTCGTCCGGGTTCCGAGGCGGGACTATATAATAGACTCCTTGGTACATCACGACTCAATTTACATGATTAACAGTCATTATTTGTGTTTGTAACGACTGTAGAGCATTATATTGAGTATACATGGCATTCCAATGTGGAAGACTAGAATAATTGAAAGATACCTTCTTATTGATAAAATATGTGATCTTGTCCCGAGGGATTACATCATCAAGGGACGATGCATCCACATTGGCAGATATGTACTCACCCAGTTCTTCGTCAGTGAGTACTGGAGTAGCCTAAGGAGGTTCGGGAGAACCTATTGGGAGCTTGGCCTTTGTCGGTTCTGGTGCTGATAGAGATATGGGCCTTCTCTTGAAGCTTAAGAGGGGCTGAAGACTGAGGAGGTCTGTCTTTAAGCCGTACCTTGAGAGGTGCCTCAGTTGGTGTTCCAGTGACTGGTGCCTTCCCACATAGTTTTGCTACGAGAGGAGCCGTCACTTGGGGAGGCTTTCCCTTGAGTCGTTTCTTCAAGGGGGCTTCAGTGGATGCTCCGCCTAGAGAAGTTGGTGCCCTCCCGCAAAGTTTGACCACTATAGGAGACGGTGCTTGAGGCGGTTTCCCCTTGAGTCGCACTTTCAGGGGAGCGTCGATTATCATCTCTGCCTCCAAGTCAGCTTCGGCTTCGGCCTCGGCTTCATCATCGGCATCATTGGCTTCATCTTCGAGATGAATAGATTTGTACAGATCAGAGTCGGTAAAGAAGGCCTCAATCCCTCTGAAAGGATCGACATCAGCAAACTCTGTTTGGACTATGCCATTGGTAGATACGTACTTCATACATTGACGGAGAGTGGATGGTACCACCATGTATTCGTGTAGCCATGGCCGCCCTAACAAGATGTTGTAGTTGACATCCACATCCACAACATAGCAGGTCACTTTGGTCTAGAGATCACCGATATGACACTTCAGCCGGATCTTCCCCAGCGGCTCACTCTTACTGGCGTTGAAGCCACTGATTGTAGTGTGAGACACTGTCAGACGATGCATTGGGATTCCCAACGTCTGAAGTAGAGTCCAGGGGATGATGCTGAGAGAAGGCCCCGGATCGATCTGTATCTGATCCACCTTGATGGCCCCAACATATCCAGTGTAATACATCGGTCTATTTTGTCGGTTGTTCTTGAGTAGCATGTTTTGTTGAGTGAATGTGATGTTGGGGATGATCTCCCCTATACTATAGCAGTGTGGATATGCTGTTGGATCATCCACAGGCTACTTGACCTGACTAATAAAAGACTCAGCATCCTTCAGGGCTTTGCAGAGAGCTTCCCGAGTATCTTTAGACTGACGGAGGAGCTCGAACAAGGATAGCCGAGCTAGAGTACTGGTAAGTTGTGCCAGTATGTCGAAGTTGTGGGGTTTAGTTAACCCCGAAGCATTGTCTCTTCGTAGCGGCCTGTCGAAACGGGCCTCCTTATGCTTCTGTTTATCGGCTGCTGGAAGTTAGGATTCCACTTGAGCAGCCGAGGTGGTGACGAGAGGTGCCACTTTGACAGGGGCTTCCTCAGGCTGAACGTTCTGCTGTGAATGCGTTTGTACAAGAAGTGCCTCCTTGGGAGAGGAGGTCACCATTTGGCAAGACTTGGTCTTCTTGATTTTAGCTTTGGAGGTAGAATGTACCCCCGGTTGAGTCAGTTTTGGAGCGAGATCTGGGTGAACCCACATGATCTCCCCCCCCGAGATATGGTGAGTGGAATCAGTCCACTCGCGTTGTCACAAGTCGGCAGAAGGTTGACCACCTCCAATGTTGCCTTCAAGATGGGGACAACACCATCTTGACTTGTAGTAGGTGGTAGGGTACCAAACTGGAACGACACCATATTGGCCAAGACTGTCTTCTCCTTGTAATCGACTGCGATGACATTCACGTTGATCATGCGTTGTATGTAGTTTTTAAGGATGGAACAGTCTTGAGTTGGATGTCCAATGAATCGATGGTAGTGACAGTACCCCTGGTCGTCCACTCTCTGTCCACCTCGTCATGACGCTTAGGATCAGGCAACTTGATCTTGTCGCTCTGTTTTAGCATCTCGAAGAGTTGTAAGGTATCCTCGTCATTGAAGGAGTAGACCTCCTTCGGCCTCGGTGCACGTGGAGGCTTCTGAGCGGGCCCCTGTGTGCTTTTTGAAGCGTTGACAGTCAATGCTTGCTTCCCTTTCGCGTCGTGCCTACTGTTGCTGGTAGCAGGCCGTTTTCCTTTGTCATCAAAGGCGAGAAAGTTAACCCCCAGAAGGCGAGCATTACGTGCATTCTTCTCAGCAGCTTCGTCTCCGATGATTAATGAACTCCAATCGGGAGGTTGAGTAGAGTCAACCCAGAGCTTGATTGCAGGAGTCATGTTCATGTTGTAGGCATCGTTTAGTGCATGTTCCGGTATACCCGAAGGCAACCCTAAGCATGCTTGTCAGAAATGTTCGATGAAGGCTCGAGCAGTCTCCTTCTCTGTCTGTGGCACTTCTATAAGAGATGAAATGGTCATGTCCTTTCCACCGTCGTAGAATCGGTCGAGGATGAGGTGTGTCAAGTCATTGAAGGATGATATGGAGTGGTCAGGGAGACTGCAATACCAGTCGTAAGTGACTTCTTTCAATGCCCCGACAAATAGACTGGTGAGTAGGGCGTCTTCCTTTGGGAGATGTCCCGTTTGAGACTGGAAGTAGGTCAGATACCGGCGAGGAGAGTCCTTCCCATCATATGTCGTCAATATTTGTGGTTTATACTTGGGAGGATAAACCACTTTGTTCCATTCAAGAGGGTAAGGTTGCGGGATTCCCATCTTCTGACGTTCTTCCTGCTTGTTTCGTGCTTCAAAGCGCTCGCGCAAATCTTTGATCATGTCAACCAGCACTTCTGTAGAACTGGGAGCCGGTGTGGGTGGTAAGGTGTGAAGCTCGACATTTGAAGGAGCCGACGTCCGAGGTACAATGTGATGATCTGCGCCCGAAGATACCCGTTGAGGGGGTATACTTGATTCTCCATTGGCCCCTGGATCGGGAATCGTAAAGAAAGGTGCCCTTGATAATGGTTGAGATGCCAGAGTGGTCAGAATCTCAAATACCATTTGAGTCAAGGATTGCATGGTGGCAGAGAGGGTTTTGAGGCTCCCTTCCAGGGTGTCTATGCGCTGCACGATGTCCGGAGCTGGAGCGTCTGACTCTCCTTCATCACCACCCCCAGCCATGTAAACTGGCATAATATGGGTGGAAGTGGATGGATTGGTTGGGGCTTCGCTTTCGACCTCACTTTCCTGCGGGAGAGCTTCCCCTTCTGAGACCTCGTACTGGCTACCCCTAGCTACCTCGGGGTCGGTTCCTTGGAGAACATCCTCATCTTCAAGCGGAGGGTTGTCATAGATAGCAGGAGTTTGATCACTCCCAGCTGATGCTTCTGCTAGAATCTTCTTCCTTGATCGGGTGCTCTCAAACACCCCTGAGGACTGGACCATCGTTTTGCTTTTCCTCGACTGACTCTTGGACGATGCTGCTGAGGTCGAGGGATTGGTGGTTGTATTTCTTCCTAATGAATGGGAGCTGGAGACAACATGGCAAGAAGCGACCTTGGGCTCTGACCCATCTTTAACTGGCACCTTCTTTCCGGGACGACGTCGGATGGGTACAACAGATTGTAGTCGCTGGAACACAGACTGCCTAGATGATAGAGCCGTTGTTTTACAACAACAGCAGTTGATGGTGACCATGGCACAAGTGTGTCCCGCGAGGGGCGCATCATGCTTAATGGTCAGCTCTCCTGATCTGAGTTTGTGAGTGATCACATTATGCAACCATGAGGGGAAGTTTCACTTTCACACCCCCTTCAGGCGTATGGCAAGGCTAAGCGCCGGGGTGGTCATGTGAATGCTGCACCCCCTGATCCAGTTCCAGTGCATGAAAAACACCCAGATCATTGGTGGGGGAGCAACATGCATTGCAACTTGAACCCACTTCATGCGCACAACCAACGTGGAAACAAGGGTTCAAAGTCACAAGTTTTGCCTCGCACGACTTGGTTTCAAGCGCAGAAGATGCACCCAAGTGAAACGAGGACTTCGAGAGTCGGCTCGTATCTAGTACAAATACACCTGAGTCGACTCTGTACTATTTACCATTGGCATCACGCATGATTTTGAGCACGCATCTCTGGTTCACTGTGGACGTAGCACACTTGGGGTGCATGGCCCGTGTTGCCTTGGATTTTTTCGCACCAACCCGCAAAGGCGCATAGTACTCAGAATCCAACTCATCCTTGCCATGATAACGAGTGATTCTGTCAAAGACAGAGGTCCTCTCCTGCATGCCAGAGTTCATGCGGGGGAAGTTGGATGCGCCTTTGTTTTATCGGGGCGTCTTCTTCGTTTGGGAAGAGTATAACTGGGGAATGCAGTCAACACTGTTTTTTCTTTACAGATGCACTGCACTGGCGGGCGCATCTTGCTTGCTGAGAACGTCAGTAGGAAGGGTGGGCTGCGGTGGCGCGTTCCCTTCAGTGGTGGTGCTTGACGCATCTTCTTTGTGCACCCAGACTTGTCGAGTCTTCTTCGGCTTTGGCAGCCGCTTTGAAGGACTTGCACTGCCTTCAGAGATGAACTCCTCATACGCCTGTTGATTGAGGCACATCACGAGTGACTTGTGGGAGGAGCCAAGCTTGATGTCGTCAGATGGCGACATAACTTTCTCGTCAGAAGAGAAAGAGGTCCCCAGCAGTGTCGCCAGATTGTTCGCCATCGAAAATGCGACAAGGTTATTTTGGTTGGTAAACCTTGGTATTTCAATTACAAACAAACAATATACAATGTAGGACTTAGACGTAGTCCTAGGAGTACACTTTTGTTTTTATTTGGAAACTATATCAGTGGAGAGAGTGGTAATGCTATGACTCCATTGACAATCTGACGACGATCTTGGACTCTCTGAAGGTCTGGGTTGCTCTGGATGTCGAAACATTTTGGGGAGAAAGAGACGTTACGTGTCTCTTCTCATCTATGTAGGTAGATATGATGATCTATCTGTCTGTCTCTGTGTCCGTGTGAATGAAGGAATGGTCCTTCTATTTATAGGCATCAGACTGGTCTGCTTATGTGCGCATATGTAGGATGTGCCTGTACGTGGGAACGCCACGTGGCTGATGCTGTGGGGCGCATGGACGATGTGCCCTAAGTCAGAGCTGAATCTGCTGAACTGCTCTGTTGGACTGCTATAGAGCTGACATATGGCAGTCGTAAAGATTCATCTGTTGCTGAGATGTTGGGTGGTTAGAACCTATTCTTGAGCAGAACTGAGTCAAAAGACACGTGACGCATGTATGTAGCTCAAAGATCTCGAATTTTGTGGGGGAATGATCTGTCAGGATGCGTCTAGGATCTGGCGCATGGAGCGACTCGATCTATAAATTTTAGTGGTCAAAGACAAGTCTGGGCACATGGCTTCTGAGGCGCATACAGAGCTTTTGGGCACATGGCTGTGGAAACACATGAAAAGACTTGGTTTATGTCTTTTGGGATCAGGAGTAAGTCGGGGGCACATGGCTTTTGAGGCGTATGCAAATTTCTGGGCGCATGGCTGTGGAGGCGCATGCAAGTGATCGGTCGGCCACGTGGCAAGGACATCTGTTGCCGACAAAATGTAATGATGAAGATGACGTTGGCGGCTCTTCGTTTTCTGCAAAAAGCTGTCAACTGTTTATATAAAAGCATAAAAATTTTAGCATCTCAAGTTAGAAAGTATCCATGCGCCCAAATAAAGAAGCATCTATGCGCCTAAGCCAGAAATAAGCTATACGCCCAAGCCAGAACTGAGCTATGCGCCCAAGTCAGAGATTACTATGCACCCAAGTTAGAGAGTGGCTGATACTCATAGAGCAAAGCCTATGCGACCATCCCTATGCGCCCACAGCAAAGCTTACGTGCCCATATGGCTCCTCCAGAGGGGGGCGCATATCCCTATTCCAACCTATGCGTCCAAGTTAGGATAGCTCCACGACTCGGTCAACATCTACGACCAGTCGTGCACTGAAGCATGCGACAATGTCAGTCTCTACGAGCAGTCGTGCACCGAAGAATGCGACTACGTCAATCCCATGAACATGCAGCCTTCATGCGCCTACACCTTATGCGCCCAAAGAAAGTCTATGCGTCCACATAGAAAATCAGTATATTTTCCCCTGTGGGCGCATAATAGCCGTTTCAGTGTAAAAAGACTATAAATAGGGGTCTCATACCTCTTCAAAAGGACAGAACGGAGAGCATTTCAAGAGCCAAATTGCTGCCCTTCTTGCCAGTGAGCCGAGAGTTAGCAATTTTTTTAGGTTTTCTCTCACTTTTGTAAATCGGAGTGTCAACGGAGTAAAGGAGCAACTGCCGCTCGATCTCCATCGTCCCATTTCCCAGAATTTTTTTTGTACTCGGGGATCCTCAGTTGAGGATCTCTCAGGCGACTCGATTTGTGGTTCCTTGCGCCAATAAGAAAAGACAACGTTTCTTCTTCTTTTTTGTGTGTGTCCACAAAAATGGTAACTCTGCTGGGGACTACCTTTTCCTCTGATGAGAAGGTGGTGATGCAATCTAATACCGATAAAGTGGGGAGCACTCAGAAGATGTTGATCGTGAAGTTCGATCAGCAAGCGTCCGACGAGATGCACTCGAGGGACGGCTCTACTTCCTCAAAATCAGTGAAGCAAAACAAGTATCGCAAGACTTGGCTTCCGAAGGCTCGTGCTGTATATCTTGCCAGTGTAGTAGAAGATATACAACCAAAGGAGAACTCCGTCATGGGGGCGCATAATCCTTCCATAGCAGCTCCTAACACGAAGAGGGCACATACCATTCTGGGCTCTACTAGCCCAGTGACTTCCCTTTTGTGCAATCAACAACAGAGTGTTCAATACTCGAGACTTGGCAAAGGAAAACACTACGATGCCAAGAATCGAAGTGTTCGACGCTCTGGACAAACTCAGCGAGGCTCGCAAACGAAGAAAGCAAAAATAGAAGAAAACAATACTGATTTCCAAAGCATGTGCCCAGAGTTATGGGCTCAAGACAGTATGTGGGCGCATAACTCCGGCCAGAGGTCTTCTGTCTTCGACAGGTTATGCGCCCAGGGCCATGCGCCTAATGCTATGCACCCAGGCTCTGATGACCTAGAGCCATGCGCCCATGGCCATGCGCCTAGAGCTATGCGCCCAGGCTCTGATAATCCATTCTATGCCTCCACATCCAGGAAGGCCAGGCATGCTGCCAGGACTTCAGGAAAGCATGTGCCCTAGGGCACGCTCCAGGGTCTATGTGCCTACAGAAAAAAGACAGGCCCCACCGTGTATAGCACGGGACTGTCTTCAAGGTCATCATAGAACTTAGGTGTGGGGGTTGCGCCTGCACATGAACTAAGTTCGGATGTGCCAACTTCCCTTATAAACCCATATGCAAAGCTCGATGATGCATGTGACATGGGTTTTAAGGCAAAACTCCCTTCCGCTGATTTATGCGACATGATAAATCATAAGCGTAAAGCGAGGGTGGATACTGCACTTTATCTGTGCACCAGGATTGTCATCAACTGTTGCTGCTCCAAAGCAACGAAGGTGCCTCCGAGGCAGTCCGTGTTTCGACGATTGCAGCGCTCTGATGATGAAAAGCCGCTATGTGTTTCATCCAACATGGCTTCATGGGGTCCTCCTTACGGGAGCCCCAATCAAAGAAGGTGGACCACTAACCCAACATTTTCTCTCAGTTTTGCGAACAGAAGGAGAAGAAGTCTGCCAGCAAACAACCAGCGAGCTGTTACATCTGAAGGAGTCTATATGGGTACTCGGTCAAGGACGAGATTCCTTATAGATGACGAGGACTTTCAAGCCGGGTGTGATGATCCTTCAGCTGGGGGTAGTATTCTCTCAGAATCTGAAGCAGACGACCTTCACACCGGGGGTAGCCTTCCAGATGACGATGATCTCTTCGATTCCGACGGTGACTATCTACCTCCCCTGCCTGAAGATGAGGGTCTTTTCAACTTAGAAACAGACAGTATCAGCACCAGTTGTACTGTCTCCTCTATTCATCCTCGCATGTTACCTGCGTACATGGCGGATGGAAAGAGACCTGATAAAGCCAGTGATCAGACCAACAAGCGACTGGAGAGTCTTGAAATGGCATTTGCAAGATCACTGATATGTTTACCAATATCATGGTAGTCCAAACTGTTGGGGCTGTTCCTCCACCTCAATCGAACATCTCAGCACACGCTAGTCCGGCTCATAGCAACAACCTTCCTTTACTACAAAAGGAGTATCATTTCGTTGTGCCTCCTCCAAATTCCGTAAATGCTGGGGGTGGTCCTTCGTCAGACGCTTGACAACTGTACAACAACCGTTTCTCAATATCTGCTAAATTAGCAAGATGCAATTGATTCTCTTGTTGCCCATCTCGATACCATTTCACACAAAGGCGAGCTTCAGAAGATGAGGATATCTCAACCTTATCCTCTTGAATGGGAGAATACTACTTGCCCTCCTAACTACAAGCCACTGACGCTAAATTCATTTGACAGAATGACTTCTCCTCGCCAACACATGACATACTACAACACGCTTCAACACGCAGACTCTGCACTTACCAAGGGATGATCCATTCTTGTCAAAGCTATTTATCAGACACTTGTATGGGATAGCTTTTGAATGGTTCTACAGTCTGCCTGACGGTTGCATTAATTCCTTTAAATACTTGGAGAGGTTATTCTTCAACAGGTTTTTATGAGAGTGGCATGCATGTTAGTTTGTCCACCCTCATCGAAACCAAGCAAAGGAGTGAGTCTGTTATTGATTTCATCGAACGCTTCAGGCGACTAGCATTGAAGATGCCCTTCGGTATACCAGACTCAGAGCTTATGGATACTTGTCGACATAACTTCCTTCCTACAGTAAGGTTCTGTCTAGGTATACATAAGTATGATACATGACCCACTTTCATCGGGGCTGCTGATGCTGTTCAGAATGATGTTCCCAGTCTAGAATTACTGGGGTTGAAGACACCCAAATCTGAAGACAAAAGAAAGTACCCCCAAACTATCTCTATCCGAGGGGGTAAAGGGAAAGAAGTCTTGAAGGTCGACACTTCCAAGGGAGCTTCCAAATCTCAGGGTGCTCCGGACAAACCCAAGAAGACTTTCTCCTTTAACGAAGATGATGTTATTACTATTTTTCACACATTGATGAAGGATAATAAACTGATATTGTCGCCACCACGGCGTCCTGCGGAGGCGAACCAACTCAACGATCCCAAGTACTGTCTTTATTATCAGTACGTATACCATTCTACCAAGGATTGCATCATCCTAAAAAATAAGATACAATATCTTATCGACATCCAAGTTATCAACCTCGAAGCTGAAGACAAGGTCATATCTTCTAACATGATCTCTCTTCAATTTGGTGACTTTCCTCCCACAGAAGTCCCAGGCGGCGTAGTCCCAATCCCCAAGGTAGTAATAGAAATCGTCAACCTGCCGCCAGCTCGCGACTCAATATCAACGTTGGTGCCACTCACGACAGAACGTGGTAAGATCATATGGGTCCACCCAGACCTTGTGCAAGAAATGACGCAGGTGGTGGTGTCTTCCAAAGCAAAGAGGGGCAAGAAATACAAATCATGCTATATGGTGTCTTCTTCCATTTACGAAGTTCTATCTGGCGAAATACGGTCTGGAAAGACTTACCTACGGACTTATGACCCTACACAAGAAGATGCAGTGCCTTCTCAAGCTCCTGCTGCCCCCACAAGTTCAAAAGCTGGTCCGTCTAAGTCCTCAACTACCGACAAAGCTAAGCCGAAGGAGATGTGATTTGACAAGTCTCTGAAGGCACCAACTCCCGAAGGCATGGATCGGCCTTATAACTTTGACATACTAGCACAGCTAGCTAATACACCTGCCAGGTTGTCTTTGTTCGATCTACTGCGACTCTCCAAAGAGACGAGGAAAGCTTTAAGTAAGGCATTACTATATGCCGATTCTTATCTCATTGAAGTCAAAGCCCCTGCTGAAGATCCAGTCTCCTGTCCTCACTGCCATAGCACTATGGAAGTGGTGCCAAATATTACCTTTTCACAAGAGAATATGCTACTTAGAAACAATCATCATGATAGACCTCTGTACTATACAGGGTATATCGGGGCAATTAAGGTGGATTATTAGATGCATATCGATCCAGGTTCCTCCCTCAGCATCATCCTTAGAAGTTTACTCCAAATTCTAGGGATCCCTTTGCACAAGCTATCTGCAACCAATACAACTATTATGGCTTTCAATGGTGGGAGAAGCCATCCGCTGGGCAAGATCCATCTCAAGTGCCAGATTGGTGATCTCCGAACAGAGGTTTCTTGCTATGTAATCGACGCCAATGTGTCCTACAACGTCTTATTGGGACGTCCATGGATACACGAGAACATGATCGTTCCTTCTATCCTTCACCATTGCTTCAAGTACGTCAACGGTGATGGCATCGTGAAGACAGAGTTTGCCGATGTCGATCCTTTTTAATGGTATTAACCTACTATAGAGATTCGGTACTTTATCAATCTCAGCCTCCCAAGGATGACGGTAACGAAGCTGACGACGAAGCTAAAGTTAATTCATCCGCCAGTGACGGTCCACTGGTTATCCGAGTCAAAGGACGTACTACTCCAAAAAGTACTCTAAAGCCTCTCACAAACTGGGTCAAAAAGAAGAATCTTGATATTGTCAAACTATTGACTATCACTCTTCGCAAAATGACTCGGGTGGAACCTGCTGAACTCCGTCCTCCCAATCCTGATGAGTTACCTTACGTGGTGAACTTGACCAAGTCTGTGGCTCCTGTTCCGGACAATGATCCCCTCAATGAGTATATCAATACTCAAAATAATGTACCTTCAGTGGATGATGTTATTCCTGAAGAAGAACTTGCATATTTTCTAAGTAAAGGTTTATCTTTGAATTACTCTGATGTCTACCAATCTGTAAACCAGTACATAGATACGTTATATGCCCTAAAGCATGGCATAGGACCACATCTCTATATGACGGTCACGACGCCTCGTCTGCAAGAAAAAGTCTGGCAGGAAGATATCCACTACTTCATCGTTCCAGCTAGAAAGAAGGGTGAAGAATTGATCATCTTCGGTCGAATAATTGGCGAAAGAAAGTTCGTTCTAGACTTTACTACTCCCAATGGCAACACTGAAGCTGACTATGATTCTAGAAAAATGCAACTTTTCCGATATAGTTGGCAGGCCAAGAATATCATCCAGAACATGAAATATGATATAAAAAGCAACCAGGGACTAAACTACGGTCAAGGGCGACGATTGCCAATACGTCACTTTGCTCCTCCCGGCAAACCCGAGAACTGTTATCAACAAAACGGTGTTGGTTTGGGTTATGTTACTCCTCCAACAACTCCTGAAGGATCAGACTTCGAAGTGGATCGTTGTTCTCATTCTTCTGATTCCTGTCTCTGGGATTCAGACTCCAGCATTGGAGACATATTCAAAGTAACTTTGTCCGTCAACATGGTGTCAGTTGACCAAATTGCAGAAGATGTCCAATAAATCGAGCTCAAAAAATGGGCTTAAAAGATGGACACCAGGTGGGAGTTACGTTTCGAACAACATGAACCACCTACTGAAGATGAAGTCGTCCAAGTTAATTTGGGAGATGAATCATCTCTTAAACCAAACTTTATCAGCAAAAGTCTGTCTAGTGAAGAATGACAATCTCTTATACAACTTATAAGAGAATATATTGACGTCTTTGCATGGATCTATGAAGACATGCCAGGCTTGGACCCTAAATTTGCTATGTACTGCCTAAATATCTCGTCTAAGCAAAGCCAGTGACGCAGTAGCAACGACGGTTCCGACCAGATATCATGGAGGCCATCGAGAGTGAAGTCAAGAAGCTTATTTTAAGTAGGTTCATTCGCGAAGAACAACACCCTGACTGGGTCGCTAACATTGTTCCAGTCATGAAAAGAACAGTAAAGTTCGAGTCTGTATCGATTATCGTAATTTGAACTCTTCATGCCCAAAAGATGAGTTCTCTCTACCGATCACTGACGTCATGATAGACAATACTTACGGCTTCGAGTGGATATCCTTTATGGATGGGTTCTCAAGCTACAACCAGATCAAGATGTTTCCCGATGATAAGAAACACACATCTTTTTGAACATCGTTGGGGATATACTGCTATACGGTAATGCCCTTCGGATTGAAAAATACAGGGGCGACATACCAGCGAGCTATGAACACAATTTTTTGTGATCATTTGCACAAAATAGTAGAATGCTACATAGACGATATCGCAGTTAAAAGTCGTCTCAAGGGCAACCACCTCCAAGATTTGAGAACGGTGTTCGAACTAATGCGTGCACACCAACTCAAGATGAATCCAACCAAGTCTTTTCTGGGAGTCTCCAGCGGCAAGTTCTTTGGTTTTGTTATCACTTCAAAGGGTATACATCTTGACATGGAGAAAGTGAAAGCTATCCTCGATATACGTCCTCCAAGAAATGATCTTAAAAAGCTATGCGGACTTCAAGGAAGGCTAGCCTACATCAGACAATTCATTTTAAATCTTTATGGAAGGTGTCAACCGTTTACTCAGCTCATAAAGAAAGGAGTATCTTTCGTCTGAACTAAATAATGTTAACGCATATTTGACGACATCAAGAAGTATCTCACAAGCCCTCCAGTGTTGGTAGCTCCGATAATTGGAAAGCCTTTCATTTTATATGTCCGTACTATAGATCATTCCCTTGGTGCCCTATTAGCTCAGAAGAATGAAGGCTTCCATGAACAGGCAATCTCCTACCTCAGCCGCACAATGGTGGGTGCCGAGCACAGATACACACCTGTGGAAAAGGAATGTCTCGTACTGGTATTTTCTATCCAGAAGACACGTCACTATGTGTCTGGGTAGACTATCCACATCATATCTAAAGTCAATCCTTTCAGAATACTCATGACTAAACCGGGTTCTTTTAATTCCCGTTTAGCTACATGGGCAATGATGTTGACTCCATACGATATGCTGTTCGTTCCTCAGAAGGCAGTAAAAGGCCAAGCATTAGCTGATTTCTCAGCATCTCATTCGATTCCAAACTCTACGATAAAATCCCAGATGAGGAGTCTAACACCGCAACTGAGGAAATCCCCATTTGGCGAATATTCTTTGACGGTACGTCAAGAACAGGACCCAAAGGAAATATTGTGGCCAGAGTAGGCATCGTGCTGGTGTCACCCGACCATCTGGTTATATAACCGTGCATATTCTCTCATGGAACCTTGTACCAACAACGTGACTGAATATAATACCCTACTGATCAGCCTTCAATTGGCAAAACAACTGGGAGTTGACTATCTAGAAGCTTACGACGATTCTAAGCTAATTGTTAGTCAGGTCCGAGGGGATTATGAAGTTCGTCACAAAGATTTCATCCCATATCATAAAGCGATAATCGAATTGGCTTCTACCTTCGCTAGATTCTTCATCGAGCACGTGCCTCAATTACAGACTATAGAAGCAGATGCTTTAGCCGGTCTTGCTGCTTCCCTGACCGTCCCTACCAATACTCAGCATTCGATCACAATGTCTGGTCGAGAGCTATTTCGTATGAAAGATGCCTTACATATTCATCATAGTTACGCAACAGAAATAAATGTCGATGTTAAAGACTGAAGATTTCTTTTCATAGACTATGCTGTCTACGGAATCCTCCATGAGGACCCAAAGGAAGCAGTGTCTGTCCAAAGGCGATCCTTCAGATTTTACTATGATACAGCTACCAAAATGCTGTATCGACGCTCTTATGACGGGCTACTGTTACGATGTTTATCAAACACAGAAGCCAAATATGCACTTCGTGAGGCTCACGATGGAATTTGTGGTGCACATTAACCAGGCCCCAAATTACAAGATCGCCAAGGACAAATGGATTATTATTGGCCCACGATGATAGCAGATACTGTTGAATATGCAAAAAAGTGTAGGGCTGGTCAGTTCTATGCCGATTTTATTTATCAAACTTCAGAGTTTCGACACCCGACGACGGCATCTTGGCCTTTTGAAGCCTAGGGTATGGACATCATCGGCCCAATCAGCCCGCCATCCTCTAGAGGACATCGATTTATTCTAGCTATAACCGATTACTTCTCCAAATGGGCGAAAGCTATACTGCTCATCGAAGTAAAGACGTCAAACGTGATCAATTTCGTCAAACATTACGTCATCTACCGCTTCGACCTACCTCGCAGGATCATCCATGATAATGGTCCACAATTCGCGAGCCATGCATTCTATCGATTCTGCGATAAGAATTGAATTCAGAATGTACCCTCTACTGCTTACAATCCAGCGACTAATGGATTAGCAGAAGCCTTCAATAAGACTATTATCAAACATCTCAAGAAGTTCGTGTCTTCAAACAAGCACGATTAGAATGAGAAGCTCGGCGAATGTCTCTGAGCCTATCGTATAATAGTTCGGACTCCAATATGTAGTACGCCATTCTCTCTGGTTTATGGGAGTGAAGCAGTTCTTCCCCTAGAAATCCAGATTTCCTCTCTTCGAATAACCTTAGCTAGCGAGTTGACTGCAGAAGAAAGTTACCGTCTATGACTACAAGAGGTGGAATCGCTAGACGAAAAATGCTTATTAGCTCAACAGCGTATTAAACTATACCAAGCACGCCTTTCTAGAGCCTTTAATAAAAAGGTGAAGGAAAGAATCTTTCAAGTTGGTGATCTGGTCTTAGCAGTGAGAAGACCAATGTTCATGACGCACAAGACAAAAGGAAAATTCTAGCCTAAATGGGAAGGTCCTTTCGTTATAGAATCAGTGTATTCTAACGGTACGTATCAACTAACCAAGCCTGATGGTGACTTGCTCATGATGCTGATCAACGGCAAGTTCCTGATAAAATGTTATGTGTAACCTTCATGTACAACGTACACATATACCATGTTTTAATCATGTAAATATACAGTACAATGTTTATATGATTCGAAAAATTATCTAACTATTATCCGTATTTTAAGAGTCTTGGATACGCCATGGATAATAGGTCATCTAAAAAAGATTCTCCAGTGGAATTATCTTTATTTTTTACTCTGTCCAAACTTGGTCTTATGAAAACAGTCACGTTCATATTACTTCTGAACTGTTTTTGATAATTATTTCCCAGTGGAATAATTAAGAAATGTTTTGCCACGTCCATACAACCTCTGAGCAAAACATTCGTCAAAGATAATCATGTCCATATTACCTCTAAATTATCCACTCCTACCTAATGTTATATATCCATCTACTTCCATATTACCTCTGGTCAGATATAGAACATCCTCTGCTACAGTGTCCTCATTACCTCTGCTAGCAGTTTCTTTCAACTTATTACCTATGTTCGAGAATCTTGAACATAATACAGATAATAAGTCCACATCAAATTTTCCAGCGGAATACCTACCGAAAATATCCCTTCGTCAAAGATAATCACGTCCATATGACCTCTGAATTATTTACTGACTCCTATTTAAATGTCATATACCCGTCCACGTCCATATTACCTCTAGTCGAGGTATAAAACATTCTATGCTATTATGTCCACATTACCTCTATTAGCAGCTTCTTTCAACTTATTATCTATATTCAAGAACCTTGAATATAAAATGGGTAATGAGTCCACATCCAATTCCCCTGCGAAAAACCCACCAGAAATATTCTTACTACTGTTTGCCATTGATTATAAAAGAACAGAACAATTTATATGGGAGAACTGGACTTTTACTTCACAACACAAACTCGCTCGTACAAAGAAATCATAGGGACGAAAACCTAGGTACAGCAGTCTAAGTACGATTGTTTATTTTTGATTCTGGGGGGTGACGGTAGAGGCTCGGGAAAGCGACGGCTACTCTGCCTTACTCCTTGGACGATCAGACGTAGCCTTGGCTCTGATGAAGAAATGCTCTCTGGATGGGAAGACTCTTCTGTGCATGCCTTTTTGTTTCTCTGTTTGTCCAGCCGGGTGGAGAGGATCTCTTTTGCAAGGGAATGACACCTTGCTATTTTCTTTTTTTTGTTTCTCTGGATCCGATCCTTCCGCAAGGGAATGGCACCTTGCTATTTATAGGAGTGGGGTGTGATCATTAGGGTTTGGAATAATTTCCTCCTTAAAAAGTCGACGGCCAATCAACTGGGCCACTAATCTTGATTGTATTACATCTGGGCAATTGATTCTTGATTGCGCCAAATCTGTATGGGCAATTAATGCTGATTGCAATGAATCCTCATAATCTATTATGACAAGCTCGGATCTCCCGCCACGTGTCCCATTTACTTAATCGCAACAAATCTGATTTGATTTAAGTAATAATGGTGATTGCACTAAATCTGGTTGTCAGGATTTGCGAGCAGTAATAACTCCGAGGGGATAAGACAGCCACGTGTCTCAACTTGTCATGAGGATCGCCACGTGTCTTAACCGTCATGAGCGGGGCATCTGGCAGAGCCGCATGAGTGTGGTCTAAGTGAACCGTGTACGGATGACTCCCAAGTCCTAGCCGCATAAAGGTAACCGCCGCATGGGGGTAGCAGCTTCGTGAAGGAGGCGACCGCATGAAGGAGGCAGCCGTAATAAACGGGCAGCCGCATGAAGGGGTAGCCGCATGAAGCGGACAGCCGCATGAAGCGGGCAGCCGCATGAAGCAGATAGCCGTATGAGAATTGACAACCGCATAGGGATGGCAGCCGCATGAGAATTGACAGCCGTATAGGGATAGCAGCCGCATGAGAATTGACAGCCGCATAGGGGTGCTCAGGACTTGACGGATCCTGCCAGAAAGATTTTCTTTTTTTTTCCAAAGAGCATGCCATCATCATTCCAGCTTTTATGTCAGAGCTGTCATTTATTGTGTCAGAGCTATCGTCAGAGCAATTAATTGGGAGTAGAAGTGGGCTGCGTGTCCATGCCCGAGCCGCATGGAGCTGTTGGAGAGTCTCGAGCCGCATAAAGTTCTGAGCCGCATGAGGCTCCCTCTATTTGGAGCCGCATGGACTTTTCTTGTCCTTTTTCATGCTTCTACAAGACCCCCTTCAAAGTTTTCAATTTGAAAAATTTAAATACTTTGAATAAGAAGCATGGCTATATATAAGCTCTTCTGGCCACATAAGGTATTCTAGCCGCATGGGCTTCCTAGCCGCATGAGATGTTCTGGCCGCATGGCCTTGCTAGCCGCATGAGATGTTCTGGCCGCATAGCCTTGCTAGCCGCATGGGCTATTTCTGGCCGCATGGCCTGTCTGGCCGCATATGCTCTCTGCCACGTCTTCTTGCCACGTATGTATCTCATTTATTGCCCTTGATTTGCTTGAGATGTAAAGCCATCTTTTGGGGCAGGATCCCAAGGGTCGGTTCAGATTTGCCTCGGATTTGCCTCGATGACTGAAGAGTCGGTTTTACAGCATGCGGATCGAAGCGTCCCCCCTTTCTGCCTATAAATAAGAGCGTCTTTTGGGGTAGAGAGACTTCTTTACTTTTTTTTGTCTTCAACTCTTCTTGTCCTAGATTTCTGCCTTCGTCTTCCTTCTCCGATCATCATTGACAATGGCCCCCAAGTCTTCCAAGGCTGCGACTGCGGCGAAGGGTAAGGGAGTGGCTTCTTCATCAGCCACGATGCCTGAAGTTCACCCCGACGTTCACCCCCCCATTACTGGTAAGGGTTTGGGCAATCACATATTTTGAAACCATACCAAAGACATCTCTGTTGCATGCTTTATGCACAAGCCTTTAATGCGTTCCTCATTTTCGTCGAACTGTTCAATTTGTAGGGGCCGCATGTTCGTCTCATGTCTGAGCCGTATGGGGGTATACTCCATATCCGAGCCGTATGGAAGTTGTCTAGTGGCCGCATAGATGCTTTACGAACTGAACCGCATAATGACCCTTCGAACAGAGCCGTATAAGTCCCTATGAAGCGACCCGCATGAAGCCCTCTCAAACAGGGCCGCATGAGTTCGTCTGGATTGGGCCGCATAAGGCTCTGACCATCTAACTTTATTTCATTTTATTTTTGATTCTTACAGCATCCCTGCCGAAGGCTAAGATTATTGTGCAGGAAGAGCTGCTGCCTCCTCTCAAACAAGAGTCATCGCTTGTTAAGGAGGAGGTGATACCAATAACGGAGAAACAAAAAGGAGAGCTGGCACCCATTGCTGTAAAGGAGGAGCTCCAGTCTGACGGTGGTAGTACTGGGAGTTCTGACCTTCCTACTCCGGACGAGGATTTTGCTCAAGTAGATCCTTCATATGCAAAATGGTTGAGGGATTGGTATATGCGCCCCCGCAACTAGGATTCGTGGGCTCTCATAAATGTCCGTATTTTGTCTTGATATTTCTATCTGTCTTTAGTTGCAGTTTGTGTTTTTCTTCTTTTGGACATCAATGTAATCTTTTTCCTTTTGGTCTGAATGAAATGATAGAGGACTTTTTTGACTTGCTCATGAGATGTAATCATGTGAATGTAACCGCTTTTGAATGACCGAAATACATTCGCTCTATTCTTTGCTTTGTAGTAGTTGCCCCAATGAGAGACTTTTTGTGGACCTATTATCCTTGGTGTACCCTGATTCTGGATACGGATAATATGTTGGGAGGGAAACAACATACTTACTCAGAGGTAATGAGGACATGGTAAATATGAAAGTTTCTTCGATGGAGCCTTCCCACTCAGAGGTAATGAGGACATGGCAGGAGTGGGCTCCATGAAAGGAATATAGAACAACTCAGAGGTAATGAGGACATGGAGGTTCTATGTGAGGGGTGGTTTGTTTTTGATGGAAGGGAAACAACTCAGAGGTAGCATCGACGTGGTTGTTTCGGAAAATCTGTGGATCTGTTACCCTTTTTGTGCACTAAAAGTGCGGGTATTGGATCATAAGGGGGAGCTCTTTTCGGAAAGAAAGTTCAGAGGTATAATCATACATGACTTACTACCTAAAAGACGTGGTATAGATTCATCTGTAGTGATCAGAGTGTAAGTTCAGCGGTACCTGCGGGTACATAACTCGACAATCTGGGGGATTTGGAGCCAGCATATGATTTTAGCGGTACGAACGGGTACATGACTCGTCATTCTGGAAGATTTGTAGTCGGGATGTGAGTTCAGAGGTACCAGGGGGGTATGTAACTCATTGCTTCGAAAGATTTATTTTTGAGATGTGAGGTCAGCGGTACCAGGGGGTACGTAACTCATTGCTGTGGCAGATTTGTAGGCGGGATGTGAGTTCAGCGGTACCAGCGGGTACGTAACTCAACAACCTAACAGATGTTGTTTCAGACATAATACTTCTTTAGGAACTTGCCGTTGATGGGCAACATGAGCAAGTCTCCATTTTGTTTTGCGAGGCGGTAAGCTCTATTGGAGAATATAGCATCGATGATGAACGGGCCTTCCCACTTTGGCTGGAACTTGCCGGCGGTTTTATGAGTCATAACTATCGGCCTCCGAATCGCCAGAACGAGGTCGCCCACTTGGAATGTTCTGATTTTAACTTTCTTGTTGAAGGCTCCGGAGATACGTGCCTGGTACAGCTCGATTCGTTGTTGAGCTAATAGGCGCTTCTCATCCAAGGCCTCCAACTCTTGCAGTCAGCGATGGTGATTATCATCTGTTGTCAACCGATAGGTGAGAGCGACACGGAGCGAGGGGATTTGAGTCTCTAGTGGGAGAACTGCCTCACTCCCATATACCAGAGAGAATGGCGTGTTCCCAGTGGCCATCCGTACTGTAGTACGGTATGTCCACAAGCATTCGCTGAGCTTTTCATTCCAGTCGTGTTTGTTTGATGACACGAACTTTTTGAGAAGCTTGATGATTGTTTTGTTGAATGCTTCAGCCAGACCATCAGCCGCTGGGTTGTATGGTGTTGAAGCAATATTCTGGATTCGGTATTTATCGTAAAACTGATAGAAGGCGTGGCTTGCAAACTGCGGACCATTATCATGGATGATCCTTCGGGGCAGTCCAAAGCGATAAACGACGTGATGCTTGAGGAAGCTGATCACGTTTGAAGTCTTTACTTCTGCAAGCAAAACAGCCTCCGCCTATTTGGAGAAGTAATCTGTGATTGCGAGTATGAAATGATGTCCTCTGGACGAAGGTGGAGTGATCGGACCAATAATGTCCATTCCCCATGCTTCGAAGGGCCATGATGCCACCGTCGGATGTAGAAACTTGGATGGTTGGTGGATGAAATCTGCGTGGACTTGATAGGCTTTGCATTTTCGTGCATAGTCTATTGCGTCTGCAACCATTGTGGGCCAGTAGTAACCCATTCGGCGAAGGCAATCTTGTAGTTTCGAGCCAGGCTGATGGGCCCCAAAGATGCCATCACGAGCTTCACGCATGGCTTCTTTGGCTTCGATATTCGACAGACATCGAAGCAGTAATCCATCGTATGATCGCCGATATAGTATTTTTGTCTCTGTATCGTAGAAGAATCTGAGGGAACGTCTTTTGATAGAAGTCGTCCGGGTATGTGGGAATGTTTTCCTCTGGTTTGGACTCAGAAAGAGTGGTACCCCCAGCTTCAGAGCTTGTCTCATCTTGGGAGTTGGGGACGTCCTCGGGGACGTCGGGGTCTGCTGTATCTGTTAGGTGAACCGTTTTCCTTGGATTGTCTTCTTGGAACACTGAATTGTCGTGGATGTTTGGAGGAGTGCTACCCCCGGCTCCGATGCCTCCAAGTATAGCAGATTTTGTCTTTGAGCGGGTACCTTGGTAAACTCCTCCTGTAACGGTGGTAGACAACCGTTTAGAAGAAAGTTTCTTGGTTACGCTGGTTGAAATTTTCGGGCTGGAGACATTTGTTTTCTTCCTTCTACCGCTGCCAGGAATCTTCCGAGCAGAATTACAAGAGGCGACGAGAAGCGCCCCGTCTTCTGAGCTTGGGTGTTGTAACCTTTGGAAGATGGACTGCCGGTCTTTTTGTACTGTTGCCTTGTTGCAGCAGCAGTTGACAATGACTTGGGTGCATTGATGTCCTTGACAGGACTCTTTGCACGTCAAATCTTCGTCTCTTTCCTTGCGCTTGTGAAGAATCTCGCTGCGCAAGTCATGCTTTGTGGGCTGGGGAGTCCTAAGCACATGAGTGTGTTGGCCTCCTACCTGCTCCCTGATGTGGGGGTAGCACGAGTACTTGCCCCTGATCCTTGTTGGGAGATTCTTGATAACTATCCCGTTCGTTGGCCGCCGGGGGCTGGATATAGGTAATTTTGTACAACTTTCCATCAGGGGCTCGAGTAATAGTCAGCGGGACGTCCTGGTGGTCAGAAGTTGGGACAGTCGACTGAGCTCGTCGAGCCTGCGCTGCCCGAGACTTCTTCCTTATAGCACCTGAGAGTGCGTAGTAGGAAGAGTCCAAGCTGGTCACAACAGAGTCTGGCATATGCTTCAGAGAGCCTCCATGGTCAGGACCGTACGAGAGACGGTCAAAGACTGACCGTGAGCCGCATGGAGTAGATGGTATGCGGCTAGGATCGGTGGCCGTACAGGCTGTCTGCATGCGGCTGGTATGTGTAGCCGTACAGGCTGTCTGTATGTGGCTATCCTTTGTGGCAGCATGAACTTTCTGTATGCGGCTAGAAGTCATGGCCGTGCAGGCTGTCTGCATGCGGCTGGCAGTTCTGGCCGCATAAGTTTTCTCCATACGGTTGACAGTTGCGGCCGTATGAGCTTTTTCCATGCGGTTGGCGCCCTTATGCGGCTTGGATTGCACAGAGTTCCTCTTTGCCCCTACAAGTCCAGCATCATAGTGTTTTCTTCTGTCGGACTTGGGGACAGCAGAGTCCTCTGTGGTCTAAAGTGGGGCCACACGCGAGACTTCTCCGCTGTCTTGGACAACAGAGAGTACTTCTTCGAGAGCTTGGGGAGGAGCAAATGATTTGGGTCTCCACTCCCTGAGGGCCTTCTTCGTGCGGGCTCGCTGCTGGACCGGGCCGGCGCTCCCGTCGGAGAGCATTTCTTCAAACGCCTGCTGGTCGAACCGGGCGACCAATATTTGTTGAGTGGAGCCAAGTTTGGCTGCGTCTGATTACGTCACCAACTCCTCAGTCATGGAAAGTTAGTCCCCAGCAGAGTCGCCATCGTGTTTGCCATTGATTATAAAAGAACAGAACAATTTATATGTGAGGACTGGACTTTTACTTCGCAATACAAACTCGCTCGTACAAAAAAAGCCTAGGGACGAAAACCTAGGTACAGTAGTCAAAGTACGATTATTTATTTTTGATTATGGGGGGTGACGGTAGAGGCTCTGGAAAGCTACGGCCGCTCTGCCTTACTACTTGGACGATCATACGTAGCCTTGGCTCTGATGAAGAAATGCTCTCTGGATGGGAAGACTCTTCTGTGCGCGCCTTTTTGTTTCTCTGTGTGTCCAGCCGGGTGGAGAGGATCTCTTTTGCAAGGGAATGACACCTTGCTATATTCTTTTTTTTGTTTCTCTAGATCCGATCCTTCCGCAAGGGAATGACACCTTGCTATTTATAGGAGTGGGGTGTGATCATTAAGGTTTTCAATGATTTCCTCATTGAAAAGTCGGGGGCCAATCATCTGGGCCACTAATCTTGATTGCATTACATCTGGGCAATTGATTCTTGATTGCGCCAAATCTGTATGGGCAATTAATACCGATTGTAATGAATCCTTATAATCTGTTATGACAATCTCGGATCTCCCGCCACGTGTCCCATTTACTTAATCACAACAAATCTGATTTGATTTGAGTAATAATGGTGATTGCACTAAATCTGGTTGTCAGGATTTACGAGCAGCCATAACTCCGAGGGGATAAGACAGCCACGTGTCTCAACTTGTCATGAGGATCGCCACATGTCTCAACCGTCATGAGCGGGGCGCCTGGCAGAGCCGCATGAGTGTGGTCTAAGTGAATCGCATACGGGTGACTCCCAAGTCCTAGCCGTATGAAGGTAACCACCGCATGGGGACAGCAGCTTCGTGAATGAGGCGACCGCATGAAGGAGGCAGCCGCATGAAGCGGGCAGCCGCATGAAGCGGGTAGCCGCATCAGAATTGACAGCCGCATAGGGATGACAGCCGCATGAGAATTGACAGCCGCATAGGGATGGCAGCCGCATGAGAATTGACAGCCGCATAGGGGTGCTTGGGACTTGAGGGATCCTGCCAGAAAGATTTTTTTCTTTTCCCAAGGAGCATGCCATCATCATTCCAACTTTTATGTCAGAACTGTCATTCATTGTGTCAGAGCTGTCATTCATTGCGTCAGAGCTGTCGTCAGAGCAATTAATTGGGAGTAGAAGTGGGCCGCGTGTCTTTGCTCGAGACGCATAGAGCTGTTGGAGAGTCTCGAGCCGCATAAAGTTCTGAGCCGCATGAGGCTCCCTCTATATGGAGCCGCATGGACTTTTCTTGTCCTTTTTTATGCTTCTACAACTACGTGCACATTACCTCTAGTTCTGATATTTCACAAACTTCATTCATGAATTTTGAAAGCCAAACGATTCTTTATTAAAGACGTCTATCAAAAGACAGAGAAAAAAAGATATAAGAGTCTTAACGACTAATTTAGCCTATTACAAAAGGAGATCTAAGGGATACACAACCGATTGATGCCATCCCTTAGAGCCACAATCTCGGTCTCGGATTTGGCAGTAGCACGACGGTGCGCTTCTTCCTGTCGGGCAGCTTCATCTTGGAAGGGGATCAGTTTTACGTGCTCTCCCTCCAACTTCACCAGCTGTTCTTTTAATTGGTCTAAAGTTGTGGCAGTCATGGCAGCCTGAACCGAATAATCCTCTTGTTCAGACACAACTGTCCTCAAGCTGGCCTCCAGTTAGGCAATCTTATTTTGGATCTGCGTGATGTGATTATATTTCTCAGTGATTTGGACAGCCAGCTTATTTTTCGAAGCAACACGGCCTCACTCGCGGCGTTGAACTGCTCATACTGATCAGCCAATTCGCTGATCTCTTGAGCAAGGGCATCCTTTCTGGCCTGGAAAGTAGCCTCCTCCTCCGCGAGAGCCGTGACTAAACCCTCATCTTCTTCACGGAACAGCAACGTCAGGCTTCGTTGTTTGGCTTTCCTGAGTTTGGCCACGCAACCCTCCAAGTCATTCAGAACCTTCCTCAGACCATTAGCCCGCTCCTCGTAGCTGACGATGCTCTCAAGGGCTGCCACTTGACATTCAGCAACGACATTCATAGGGCCAAAAGCGGCATTCCGGTTCAGAACTCCAAAGCTTTACTTTCAGAATAGAATAGAAAGCTTTGACGACTTTCTGGGCCATCTCGTCGTCTTCGGAGGAGGTCGTCGGGGAGGAAGCTTGACGAGGATCTTTTGCTCTAGGAAGAGACGCTTGACAAGAAGTCGAACCTGACAAGAAAACAATATATATATATCAGCAACAGAAAGAAGAACCTGAAAGAGTGCGAAAGAGTTGTAATTTTGTACCTTCGGCATGCTCAGTGCCAACTTGGACCAGGACATCAGCCTTGGTTAACAGGAAGCCAAGGGCAGGCCTAAGTTGTTCAAGGAGAACAATGTCAAGGCCCCGAGCAGCATCAGGCTGTATATCTCCTACGGCCCCAGATGGACCGGGAGCGAATTCAGCAACGACCACCTCAGGAGGCTGTTCAACCTCTCCTTCTGCAGCCAATGTTGGCTTACTGACAGAGTCCTCTGCACCAGCAATCCTAAAAGAGCCAGGGACAACCTCTTTTCCTCCCCTAATGTCTTAGACTATCTCTATGCGTAGTTCCTTCTACTTGTCTACAAGGGAATACACAATGGCAGTCAGCCTCACGAGGAGCAAGCAAAATCGAAGTCGAAAAATCTCATTCGAAGAGAGGTACAAAGATAACATACCCACGGGAGGGTGAGCCGATTGGACTTGATTCTCGTCCAACTCTTTCATTATAGCCCCGATTTCAGACATAGCCCCCAAAAAGATGTCGTAGGAGGGACTGGCTTTTTGGTTGCCACCATAATTCAGGCATTCGCCCTGATCATCTTTTGATTCAGCCTCTTTGACTGGGGAAGGTTGAACGTCGTCTGCCGATCGAGGACGAGGAGGGAACACTGTTGTCATGTCCACTTCCTCAGACGAGGAGGCACCTGCCTCAACTACAACTTCGGGGTCCTGTGCAAAGGACAAACGCAACGGTGAAAAAGCTTCTAACGGTTTGACCGAAACGGCTATGTAGTCTAGGAAGGGATCTACCTCCCAAATGGTAACGGCTCGCGACGCCGTTCCAACTCTCCCGGTCTACCTGGAAGATCTTCTTAAAGGAGGTGAGCCAACACCCGCTTCCTTGGCTCGCCTTGGGACAACGGTCTTCTTTTTCCTCTTAAAAGTTGGCTCCTGGGCCGGTTTCGTTGAAGCTTTCCTCTTCTGAAGAAGATTGGGGAGAGCAGAATCGTCTTCGGTACCCTCCACTGGTGGCACTTTCAGCTCCCTGTCGTGGCGCTGCAGCCGATTTAACGGCTGGAGCAGCGCTCTCCTTTTTGCTGCCCTTTGGCATCTTTCGGGCTCGCTTTATAGGAGTGGGGCCAAACCTGGTCCCCAATATCAAACTTTACTCACGATCAATCGAGGATGAAAGGTATTGATCTGAGTATAAGATTTGGTAGCTGCATAAAGCAGGTGGGTCTCGGGCTTATCTTTAGACAGGGTAAAAATTGCTCCCGTGTATCCGACATTATAATAAACCCATGCACGTGCCCCTTCGATTAAGCTCTCTATCAACTCCAGATGCAGGCTGGGATTGCCTAAAAGAAGCTGACTGTACCCAAATTGCGTGTGAAATGGCTTGGCAAATAAAGCTCCAGATAGGTGTGATTCCTATCCCTGAGCACTAGAAGTGAAGGCCTAATAGACCGAAGCCAATGGAACGCCCCAGCAGTTAGGCTAGTCGTATGGGCTCCCTCGTCCACTAAAGTATCCCCCGTATTTCCACTGCCGGATGGAGGGGATACCCTGAAAAACTCATAATTCTGAAGAAAGCCTAAAGCCCTTCTGCAAGTGGGTACACCAGTGACGGCCCAGTTCGCGTCATGGGACCTGTAAAGAAAGGCATCTCCCACCAAAGTGTCTGCCACTGGCCCAGCATTTATCAACTTGGGACAATGCAACAACAACCATCCCATTAAGAAATGATAGGGGAGTTCCGTCTGGGAAAAGTTTGCTCTACCATCAGGCATCACCGCATTCCCAATAAAATCCTGCAGGCCTCGTTGAATGGCGCAAACCATTACATGTAGCAGGGTGAGCCGATATCCAAAATCTAGCTTTACAGTCGGAAGTATCATGCTCCGGCTCATGCTTTCAATAGACCCTGAACCACTAGGGACTATACAATCGCGGATCCAGATCATCAGAAAAGCCGCCAGTACGGCTTTCTCCGACAGCTTAAACTCAGCTTGTCGGAAGTAGTGGCCGACCGAAAATTTCCTCTTAGGATCATCACTATCATCAGTATCCGTTGTGTCATAATCTTTCATCAAGTCCTCTATCTCGTACTTTGTCAGGGTCTTACAAATCGTAAAAGAGGCCGATCCTCTCATTCTCCTTGAACGAAGATATAGCTCGTCCAGGCTCTCGTATGAGGATTGGTCCCCTCAGTCCTTCCTTTCTTACTGATCCTGTGATAGATGAGGAAGTGGCAGAATAACACCTTGTATACGTCCATCATCTCGTAGTTTTCCTTCTCCAGGTCTCGGAGGTCTTCGTCACAAGGCACATATTCTTCATACGGCTCTGTACCCCAAGGAAGCTTCGATACTTCCTGCATCTCATGGAGAGCCAGACCCATCTCCCCGCCCAGAGTGAAGAAAGTATCAGTGTGAGGGTTGTACAACTCCGCCAGAGAAACGAACATGGGCCAATTCATCTTTAGGCCATATTGAGTGGCTCTGACGGCGTAAAAAAGGCCGACAGCCTTTAGGGTGGCTTCATAAGTTAAAATCACCCATTCAGTAAGGTTACCCCAAAATGAAACAGGGTACCTCCAACCTTCCATTCGTATCTTCCCTGCGGGATATGACACACTCTTCGACATCATCAGATTACAAACTGTGTCGGCAGCATAAGGAAGAAGTTCAGTCGGGATATCGTTTATTATGGCACCGGGTCGCAGCCCCCTCGTGGAGTAGAACGTAGAGCCCTTGACACACTTAAAAGTGTCCCTCTTTCGATCACCAAACCTGAACTGTATCTTTCCAGAGACAACCCCAGGAAGTTCAGGGGTTAGGTCCCATTTCATCTGTCGTCGCACGGCTATATCAGTGAAGGCCGACAGAAGATACTAGCGATCCATCTATGGCAACCATATCATTTGATTGTTTAGCCCGACCACCAGAGGGTTTTTCATACGTATCGTCTCGCTGTCTTCAAACCCCAAGCTGTTGCCAAACAAAAAGTACGGCTTCTTAAAGCTCTACACCCTTCCAAGCAAGAGCTTCTCATCGTTTATCATCTGATTCAGGAAAGTCTTATCCTGTTTGAGTATAGCGATCGTTCGTACCGAAGGCTGGTCATAGTTGATCTTGGCATGAACATTTCTAATCATGTTAGTTATGAGGCTTGTGTCGAGAACTTGGCGAGCAGAGTCGAAAGGGATTCCACCAAGCTCTGGAACGACCATGTCAACTGCAAAGACAGAAGAAAGTCAGACTTAGAATCTGCAGAGAAAGAAACTAAGTGCTGGAGAAATCCTATGCACCTAAAGGGTTATGCGCCTAAACTGCCTATGGGCACATAAAGTCCTCAAACACAGTAGGCGCATGACATTCAACAAGCATGTAGGCGCATAACACACAACAGTGTGTGGACGCATAACGCACGATAGTACGTGGGCGCATGCTTCTGTGGGCGTATATGAATGCTCACAGAAGCGTGTTGCTTTGGACGCATATTAATGGTTGTGTGCCCAAGCAGAGAAGAGTCTGAGCGTCGAAAATTAGCGCTAGAGACTTTGTTTTTGAAGCATAGCCTCACCCAGAATTGGGTCTTGGACTAGCGGGGACGCTATCGAAGGAGAAGAATCGCTCGGTGAATCTTCTTGCCCTTTTTAGATCTCTTGGCAGCCTTAGGAGACATGATTCGTGCAGAGAGGAGATGAAGGGTCTCTTAAAAGTTTTTGAGGGAAAGAGAAGAATGAATTTTCTCTCTCCTTAAGGCCTATTTATAGGCATGGAGGCAAGGCTATACGCCCACATAGACTATGCGCCCACTATAGCCTATGCGCATACACGGAGACTTGGTCTTTTACATATTATGCGACTACTACTTGCTGATGTGGACAATGCACGAAGGTTGGACCTCTTCAAATTCTGATTCGATGAATTTGTTAGTTCGAATTTTTGAGGAAGATCTCAACAGCCATCTTTTTGACAGCCTGGCAAAATTCTATGCACCCAAAGTAGGAGTTTGCTATGCGCCTAGACAGTCTCCCATGCTTCTTTCAAAGTATTTCAAACTCGTTCGAGTATGAAAAAACTTTGAAGGGGGTCTTGTAGAAGCATAAAAATTTTAGCATCTCAAGTCAGGAAGTATCCATGCGCCCAAATCAAGAAGCATCTATGCGCCCAAGCCAGAAATGAGCTATGCGCCCAAGCCAGAACTGAGCTATGCGCCCAAGTCAGAGATAACTATGCGCCCAAGCTAGAGAGTGGCTGACACTTATAGAGCAAAGCCTATGCACCCATCCCTATACGCCCACAATAAAGCTTATACGTCCATATGGCTCCTCTAGAGGGGGGCATATAGCCCTATTCCAAGCTATGCGCCCAAGTCAGGATAGCTCCACGACTCGGTCAACATCCACGACTAGTCGTGCACCGAAGCATGCGGCAATGTTAGTCTTCACGAGCAGTCATGCACCGAAGCATGCGGCCACGTTAACCCTACGATCAGCCCACGATCATGCAGCCTTCATGTTCCTACGCCTTATGCGCCCAAAGGAAGTCTATGCACCCACATGGAAAATCGGTATATTTTTTTCTGTAGGCGCATAATCGCCATTTCAGTGCAAAACGACTATAAATAGGGTCTCATACCTCTTCAAAAGGACAGAACGGAGAGCATTTCAAGAGCCAAATTGCTGTCCTTCTTGCCAGTAAGCCGAGAGTTAGCAATTTTCTTAGGTTTTCTCCCACTTTTGTAAATTGGAGTGTCAACAGAGTAAAGAAGCAACAGCCGCTCGATCTCCATCGTCCCATTCCCCAGAATTCTTTTTGTACTCCGGGATCCTCAGTACAGGATCTCTCAGGCGTACTCGATTTGTGGTGTCTTGTGCCAATAAAAAAAGACAGCATTTTTTGTGTGTGTGTTAACTGTTCAGTCTTCGGGAAACATGCTGCCGACTCTGTCACATAGCATTAAATGCTTGATGGGTGACGAGTTGAAGTGGGCGCATCCGTTTATGTCCTACTAGGTGCATGGGTCTATGTCCCATTGGGCACATCGGTACAAAGCGTACGGTGCTGATGGTACATCTGTCGCATGGATCATCCTTATTGGCCCATCTGTTCAGTTCTTGGAGGTGTTAATGGTTGTTTTGATTTGGTTGAATACTAAGAGGCAGATTCATCGTCTTAAATACAAATTTATTGCATAGAATACGAGAAGGCTGTCACTTGGCGCATAAGCGAGGGTTTCTCCGGCCTATAAATAGCTTTGTAAAGAGTTGTTTCTCATTTCACTTTGCTTTCCTTCATGGAGACGAACTCGATCGATCCCCTGCCTTAGCGAGTTGACGATGAACTCCTTCCGAAGACGAAGATGTGCTGAGTTGGTTTTTTCACCATCGGCTCTGTGAAAGTGTCTGTTGCATCCAAATATCGGGATCGTCGTGTCCCGACACAGGCTAAAGGTGTCTGTTGCATCCAAAGATCGGGGCGGTCGTGCCCCAATTTTTGTTACCTAGAAGAGCCACAGGTCGGGGCTATTGTGCCCCGACTTTGTTAGGGTAGAAGAGCCACTCCTCCTACTAGAGTGCCCACATGCTGACGAGGAAGTGATTTGCTCTGACTATGCACGGGGATGCACATATGCTGAGATGCTGGAATGGTGCGCCTGGCTGTAGCACTTGAGTGATGTGCCTGGTTGTACGTTAAAGTGATGTGCCTGGCTGTAGCACTGCACCTGACTGTAGCTTTTAGGATTTTCTTTCTCCTTTGTAAAAGAATTCTCCTTTGTAAAAGACATGTAATAGACTTTTATATGAAATAAAAGCCCCATTTATATGTCTCTCCTTCTTTGTTGTTTTCTGCTGTGCCAAGTATTATTCCTGGCGTATATTAATTTTTGGCGCATGAGAGTTAGGGCGAATAGGAGTTCCGGCCTTAGATGTGCCTGAAATTCTATGTTTCTACAATGTGCACGACCCCGGTATCAAGGCCTATCGTATAGAGTATGACACAATTTATGGGCACTTCAAAGGAACAAGGCTTGTTTAAATTGAGCAGAATAGCTATCAAAATAGTTGTTCCTGAGTTAAGTCAGAAAAGAGTATAGTAACACTGAAAGTCAAAAGATATGGTAATACTGAAAAATATGTCAGGACTATAGGCAAGTCATCGAGGAGAAAAGATGTCGGGACTGTAGGTCAGTCGCCGAGGCAATCCCTTGTTTGGGCTCTGCAAATAAGTAAGAAAAGTAAAGAAGTGACGCAAAAGAAGTAAGTTGTGACATTTAGGCCATGCATTTACGTTGAATCTAGAAGTTCTCATAGGTGCGTGGTCATAGACAACTTGTGCACAAGGTTTCATGCCCTCGATTCGATAACTTGGGGCCACAGGATTGTATCGACCTAGGAGGAAAGCAAGGTAGTTAGACAAGAACACGCCATGATGATTCCAGGACTTAAGCAGGGCTAACTACACTTGGCTGTAAGGGTCTCGTCTGTACCATCTATCTGTCCAAGATGGCTTGAATTGCCAGTGACCTTTCATATAGATAAGTTGGTGTACTGAGCGACAATCCACATGTACAGTGTTATTCGAATCAAAGGAAGTGCAAGCGCGACACAAGTTGTGTAAAGAAAGTATGCATTATTTCAACACAAGCATAGAGCCTAAGATTAGCCAAGGAAAGACACATGCTTTGGCACGAGATGCGGCGTCGAGTATTGAGTCATTTACTTAAAGTTGCATTAGTTGGGATTGAGTCGTATCGAGTTTAAGTCAGGAAGGGATGTAAGACAAAGTTGGGTTAAGTCATATTGAGTTATGAGGCACAGCCTCGATATTGAAGCTTGAATAGAGTTTACGGAATGGCCATGTTGTTACGTCTCAAGTATGCGCCGAAAAGTAAGCACGAGTCGATCTGTGGGTATTGTTGGCACGACCATGTTACTGCGATATGAACTTTGGGCAAGTTACTAAGTGGTGAGTCACTGTCTTGATTATATTACACGAAGGGATTTATGGTATGACTATGTCATTGATGCACCAAATCGACCATGCGTCTATGACCTAAAACTGATCCTAAGGCAAGATTAGAAAGGCAATCAAAAGGGAATATATTGCACAAATTAAATGAATGTGTTGGTTTTGTATAGGTGGGCGAGGAGCTCACACCACTAGTATGATTGTGTACTGACACCTACACAGTTTTCATGTGCATGCATAGGTAGAAGATTGTTTGGTGCAGGGCTCACTTGGATGCGTCGAGGCATGGAGTTCCTTGGCGTTTCGAGGCATGCGATCGTACGGAGTAAGAACTTATATGGGACATAATGTATGGACATCGCCTATCTGAAGCATCCGCTGGCTCGTCAAATTATATTGATAGATGAGAGAGAGAGAGAGAGAGCTGAGTGATTGTAATCAGAGAGAAAAGTGAGCTTGAGTGAATGTAATCTTAGCTTCGCGCCATTGTAATTTTATTTTAATATCATTAAAGGATGCTGGATTTTGTTTGTATACTAATGTTGCCTTTACTATTCAACTTTTCTGCCTGGGACTTCTGTGCGATGACTCCGTTGCAAGGTGCTGTATTCAACCATTATGGAACCCGTCTTGTATGAGCGCAACCTAAGCTCACGCGGCATCATGCCTTAGCGAGGACGATCGATCCTTTGGGACCGGGGCATAACACGAGACACTACTTAATTACCCATAGAGAAAAAGTTTTGTCCTTGAAACTTAAGGACAAATTTATGATATCCATTGCAGTGATAGACCCCATCCTTAGCCATCATCAATCGATAAAATCAAGATTCAAGAACACATCAAAACTTATGTTCAATAACATATCTGTATCAAATAATAAAACATATGTCGACATCATTAAAATATTTACTAACTTATTGTATGAAACGTTCATCTCATCAATGATATCAAGTAGGCAAAGAAATTTTGATCAAAAGAACATCTTCGAATTCAATCGAATCAACAATTAGCCAGAGGATCGAGTTGCTCTGATACCATTTTGTTATGACCCGATTACATAGAGTCCTTTCGTCCTCGTTTTGGTCTCTGTGGAACCGTTTGTCCTCGCTTGAGATGCCATACAAGCCTAAGTTGTGCTTGTACTGTATAATAACAAGATAGAAAAATATTGACAATAGCACAACAAAACATTTAAGCAATAATTAAAACAACGGATAAATTACAGTATACACACAATGATATAGAAAAAAAATCTCTTTTGTTGATATCCTTGAAATGATTACAAGCTCTCAATAACTCTCTCTGATACACACCATACTTGGCTTACATCTCCCTTAAAATATACAAAATTATAATGATCTCATTCCATACATTACATCCTTTTATATAGAAACTATCTCTTTTTGTATTTTATCTTTTGATTTTTGGCTCCTTAGGATAAAGATCTAGCTATCGCTTCAGACTATCCATTTTGAACACCTTGCACCTGCAGGCAAATTGGTGGTGGGTCAATACATTAACGTATTGGTGAAAGACAAAGGCTACATCGTTTGAAACGATAGTGAGAAAATATTTCTTATGACAATGATCTTGCTACTTTTACCTATGTTCATTTCATGCAGTAGAAAGTCGGATTTTTTTTCTTTTTAAAACTCTTTCGAAAAGTAGCATTTCATTTCTTTTATTCAAGTGAACTATTGTGTCAATTCCATGTACGAAAATGTTTCATTCTAACTAGAAGTGTGCAACATGTATTGTAAGCCACATCATTTTATTAGGAACTTTGGCAATAACATCTTATTTCTCTTATGAACACATAGCAGCATATGAGTACACATTTATATATTTATAAATCGGACAACAACATTTCATATAAAATATCTTATTATTAGGAACAGTTCATGATTTCATAATCTAAAACATAGAAGATATCACTTATTCAGTGATTCTTACCTATAACCGACGATCAATCCCTACAGAAGACAAGGGTTAGAACAATATTACAATTATATACAATAAGCTTTCCTGTTCGTCTTTGCATGGTTAGACTTGCAAAAAATCTCTATCGATGCATGACTCGATTAGCATCTTTGACTCAAGGCTTAGTTCTATACTTATACATGCATACACCTGCAGCTGTGACTCATGGTTCAGCTTTTTACTGATGTACACACATACTAGTAGCTGTGGCTCATGGTTCAACTATTCACTAACCGATACCTATCTATATGACGGCCCACGGGTTACTCCCCATGATTAGCAGTTGGGATGTTCAAACCCATCTCACTAATAGACTAATACACTCCTGATCACGAGGACTTCTACGGGGTATCCTGTTCCCTCCTAGGTCGAGCGATCCTAGTGCCCCGGAGATCAGTCGAGAGGTTACATCATTGTGCACAAGTTGTCTAGACCAAATGCATGAATGCAACTTCTATCAGATAAACTCTACTATGTAACAAATCATCGATTGATCAGCAGACTTATTCCATCTTTCTCTTCTTTTTATATAACAGAGCCACTAGCTCTTCTCTTCTTTCTCTATACGGCCAAGTTGTATTATTTCTTTTACAGCATAAGTGCCTTTGTACGAATCCATCTTTGCAGTATACAATAGATAAATATGTAAACAAACTTTATTTACGCAAGTATAACAATAGTTCTAAAAATATTAAACAAGAATTCTACTCTTGATAGCATAAGAATAGGGACGTGTAAAGCATTCTCTTTTCTCTTCTTATTAAGCCTGGTAAGGTTCATTCAATTGGAACAATAATCTAACATTAGTATGCAAATCTTTTTATCTTGTCTTAGTATATCAATAGTTCGTTCATTACTCAATATACAATAAAAACTTATATATTCTTTATTAGGCGTAAAAGAATCAGAAAGTGGAGTTCTTGTCACTCATTCAAATCAATCATCTTTTGTTCTAGAACCAGCAATCTGATTTCTCTGTCGATATAATGCCTTTGTGGACTAGGACACTACAAGTCCCGTGATCTTTTTGGCAGTAATTCTTTTACGAATTGATTGATTAGGTCATAGCATTCTTGCAGTAAGTTAAAATCAGACTTGAGGTTCTGCAACCGTATTATCACTAATATGGCATAATGAGTTTCACAGCCCTTGTATATCATAGTATCGATATCCTTGAACATATCATAGAACTCTTTTGCATCAGGATTTGAACCCTACAGATCAAAACTAGGTCCGGCCATAGCAAATACCTTCTTTTGTGCTAGGCTTTGCTTTCGATATTTAAAGTGATCTCCGAAAGTGGATTCTCCGACCTTCGTATCAAAGGAGGATTGACATTGTGGGTACAAAAGTTCTTCTTGAGTCGTTCACTCCATATAGTTCTGTATCAAACCCTTCTTGTAGAGATGCTCCCTCATAAGATCCACCTCTTGGATTGGTTTATTATGATGTTTAACATGAGGGCACTTGTTTGAGCATGTCGTCCATGAAATCAGGTTGGTTACTAGCATATTTAAGAAATTCTTCAAAGCCCGATTTGAAATCATCATTCAGACCAATCTTGCTCTCATGTCGTCGATTGTACATCCACATATGGTCAACTAAGTATTGACTCATTGCTTTCTTAGCCTTGAATTATTTTGTGCCAAATATATTCAAAAAATATAGATTAAATACCAGTCATGATTTCTATATCAAAAAAATCGATTCATTGCTTTGAAGCTATCACGATTCAGTCTCTACTTCTAATTTAGTACCTAACTATAATCATATAAGTGTCAAAAGGAAAAAAAATAAAAAAGGTTCAAGTGTTAATTTAGTTACCATAGTTATATTTATGATACCATGTACCAGAATTAAAAAAAATTCATTCAAGTGCCAATTTCTTCATGTCTTGGCACACAAACATCAAGAAAAAAAATGCAAATAGCTATCTGAATTTGGCACAAAACCATCAAGTATTGATTGAAAGCTTAACACAAGTCAAAGATTTGATACGTTCCTTATAGTTGCTTTCCTTTAATTTGAAAAGATAATATATAAATTAGAAAGAAAGATAATGATACTTACTTATTCTTATTGCTTGATGTTCTTTTCTTATGTAGTTTCCAAGTTTGAAAGAGGTTTACTGTTTGAGCATGTACTAGGATTTTAAGCATGTACCGGTTATGACACAATATAACTCATCTCTCCATATAAAAAAAGAACAACATTGTTAGTGGACAACATATAACATGAAACAAATCAATTGTCTTGATTTTATTAATGGATGACGTAAAAAGTCATACAACTATGAATATATATACAGGGAAAACGAATCCATATCCATACGGGAGAGAAAACTGAATCCAAATAGGAAAAGAAAATCTAATCCTAAATTTATTTAATCTTAACACCCCCTTCAAACTCATGATGCGTTAAACAACATGAGTTTGCCCAATAGAAACTGAAATCGCAATATAGGGTGTGACTTTGTAAAGAGATCTGTTAGCTGATCAATGGAAGTCACATGTGGTAAAGAAATAGTGCCTGCCAAAAAATATTCACGAACGAAATGACAATAAATTTCAATGTACTTTTTTTGTTCATGAAAAACTAGATTGTTTGCAATCTGTATATCACTCTTGTTGTCACAGTGAAGCGGCATAGGTCCTGTAAAAGCAATGCCCATATCAAAAAGCAGTCTACGTACATGGACAATCTTCCTGGTGGTGGCAGCCATAACTTTATACTATGCATCAATAGAAGAACATGCAACAACATCTTGTTTCTTGCTTCATCATGAGATCAACAAATCTCCACAAACAGAATCTTGTAGTAGATCTTGTGGTGATCGGATCTCCTGCCTAATCTGGATCAGAAAATGCTCGAACCTTCAGAGTAGATATAGAAGACATGAATAATGAGCGCGTAATGGAGTCCTGAAGATATCGAAGAATCCAGATTAATGCACCATAGTGAACTGATCGAGGTGTAGAAATGAACTGGCTAACGATACTAACTGCATGAGAAATATCTGGCCTAGTCAAACAGAGATACACAAGTTGACCCACTAGCCGCCTGCAGCGAGTATAATCTATAAGAGGTTCACCATCGGTAGGACAAAGCTTCACATGCAACTCCAAAGGAGTATAATCTGTATAACTATCCGATAGACTAGCAGATGAAATAATCTCAGAAGTATATTTCTGCTGAGAAATAAGTATCCATCTTTTACCTTGTGCAATCTCGAGTCCAAGAAAATAGAGAAGATAGCCATAGTCATTCTGTAATCCTCCAATTCTAAAATACATAGGACCAGGAATACGGTACATGTCAGCAATATTTTGCTAATGGGCAAAAACTGCATATCAAGCCCATTAGCTAATGTTTAAGCTATAAATCATAATAATAACCCAGAGTAACAACACAAGTCACATGTACACAGCTAACCTCATTCACATAGAATATCAGTCCAAGAAGTGATCAAGTCCAATATGATAAATATAGCAAATATCCAGTAGTAATATAAATGTGCGGGAAAGAGACATCTCGAAACCACAGTAAAAGAAAATAAAGTAATCATCAACTGCAAGTCTGCTGAAATAAAAGGAAATATCGTAGAAAGTCTAAAATAAAGAGACATGTCTAAAGAGAAATCCTCGAGCACTATCCCGTCCTCCTACGAAGGTACATCTCTTGTCTTGACCCCAGAACCATGCACCTCTCTCTAACTAAGCCCGAAGAGATCACCAGGTCCTCAGGGGTCTAGAAAGATACATATAAACATGCATATAATAATAGTAAATTAAATAACATGCAGTAGAAGGATAATGAAATAAAGACAGAGTAAATGCACAAGTGATGACACATGAGTATGAGTAATGCTACTAGTCGTGGCTACAAGGTAAAGTCGAGTAAAACTGTAGCGCGGTGCGAGCTAATGGTCCTATAGACAGCAACACGGGGCATGCTAACTATCTATATAAAGTCTCTATCGTAGCACGGTATGTGCTAACGATCGAGAGTGGTCAATAGCCAGGTACTAATAACATCGACAAGGATCTAGGGATCAAGTCCTGTATAGAGTCTCTATCGCAGCATGGTGCATACTAATGATCGATAAGGAAACAAGTAATGGTATATAACAAGGCACTTACACGAACAACTATGGAAGTGTATAAAAAATAAACGACAGATAGGTGATAGGGTAAAATATGGAAATAAAACATGACAAGGCATCAAGTATATAATAGAAAAAGATACATATACAAACAAAAATAAAGGAAAGTATGTATGTAAAATAAAATATATATAGGGCAAGGTATACTTGCCTGGTGGTAGCACGTAGAACCAACAATACCCAATCATCCAGTGAGCCACAAAAGTCAAACTCCCACAAATGTCTTCGTGCTGAAACAGACATCACCAATGTGTTTGGCATAAGAAAAATATCTAAGTTTAACTACCCATAAGTCCAATTCTGGTCACAGTGGCAAAACTATAATTTTGAGCCAAAATAGTCCACAGTTGGACCCACTTTGCACCGAAAAATGTACCAAAACCTGTGATCTCTAAATTCAACAAATTATGTATCTACGAGTCCAGTTTTTTAATACAAACTCAACGATATTTCTAGATTTGGATTATGGTGAGACGTGCACAAAACTGCCAGTTGAATCGGATAGTGGGTCCGCCAAAATAGCGTTCCGGTCGACCTTCTCAGAATCGAAATAAACTTGGCTCATAGGACCGTGAAAATGACACGATTTCAGTGGCACACATTTTGTCATAATGAGACGACTATGCACAAAGTAATTAGGTTTTTTGCCAAGAGGTCGATACGGTGTACCTTGACCGATACGTCTCGAATTTGTCGTGCACATACAACCAATTCGAGTTTCGTCAAAGCCCACACATCCGCAGCATCCATATACACCTTTTGATGCTCTAGAGTTGCGACCAAGTTGCCCGTTTGTTGGGACGGACCCTGTATCGAGAAAATTCTAACTTTTGAAAACAACTTTCCTAGTTTTTTTTAATTTTATTTTGGAACTAACTTAAAACGGAATATACTTAACTAGAATAAAAACTAAAAATAGGATTTCCATCTCGGTTTGGTTGTCTAGATTACTGTTCAATCTATTTTCCAAGATTCGCGATATCCTGGTCGCAAACCGGCTTCCAACTTGGGATTTCAGGACAGTTTCTAATGTCCAAAAATCGAGTTTTTTTCTCGATTTTGGAAGTTAATTTTTGTCACATATGATGCAAATTAAAAGATTCTATTTAAAGGGATTTAAAGGCGTATAGGTTAGGATCGTACCAGAAGAAACATATCGTAAAATGATTAAGCGTGCGTCAAGAACACTCGCTGTGAAGTCGATCTAGGTTGTTGTTGGTGCTGCTGTTATTACTTGCGCTGCTATGCTCTGTTTATAGGTTTGGCCGGCCGGTGGCTGTTCGAGGCGACGTATATGCTGTTCGGGGAGGTCATGCGGAGGCAGGGGTACGTGCTATGGTTGGGGTAGGGTTTTCTGAAATCCCCCTCTCCCTCTCTCTCTCATTATATATACACAGTAGGGGATTGGGTTCTCCATTTTGGCTCATGTCTGGGGGATTGTCCATTTCACGAGAAATTCATTATTCGCAAGATTTTGTTATATATATATATATATATATATATATATATATATATATTTTTATATATATATATATATATATATATATATATATATATATATATATATATATATATATATATATACTCAATAAAACCCAACAAATCTTAATAATATATTTTTCTAGTGTAGGGCTTATACATAAAAATATGTACATATTAATATTTATTTTCCTAAGAACACAAAATAATCAATAATAATGATATTTTTATACTAATTATAGTATCAATAATAATAATGATAATGCTAACAAAAATACAATAAACCAATAACAGGTTTAGTATTGGGTGACACATTATACTCCTAATTTAACTAGTTCACCAAAAATCGTGTAAATATTCTAAAAATGCCATATAAATATTAATAATACTTATATTATACGTATAACAAATATTTAGAAAATATTTATCACTCCCTAAATAAAATACGAAAAATATGCATATACATAAAATATGTCTACGTTGGCGTCTTTGCACTCATAACATCTCTACATGGGTTTAGGTTGGGTTCTGATCAAGTCCGAACTAAATTGGTACAACCGGGTCTCCTAAAAATCATAATCTTAATAAATAACTAATTAAATCATTTATAGGGGTCAAGTCATAACTTTGATTGGTTTTTCTAGTTGGGACACAGCTATGGCCAGGCCTTCCCTAACATGGCTAATACACTAGTCAAAGCAAACGACTACACTATCATGCCAAAATTCTTGGTCATCTTGCACTCCAAAACTTAACCATGGCTAAGGCATTCTATAATAATAACTATTTAATTAAAACTATTTATAAAATTCCAAAATCACTATTTAAGTCCAAAAAAATAATTCTAAAAATTTAGGGATGTTACATTCTACCCTCCCTAAAAATTTTTTTTGTTATCGAAATTAAAATAATCACTATGGTAAAGGGAGATATGTTAATGGTTCTAAGAAGTCTCTAAATGTGTGTTATGTTTATATGGTTATTCCTAATCAAACTTGTAATAAGCAAGCGTAAACCAATATTTTACTTTCTATACTTATCATAAAAATTCAAGTTATTACCTTCAGTTGCTTCTTGTGTTGTTGTTCCAGCTTCAACTGTCATGGCAAAGGCCCGTTCTGGTCGTTGTGCTGCCTGCTATCTCGCCTGCACAAATTGTGTCGCCTGGTCGGAAAGTGGTCCGCGCGGATATCCTCCCTCAAGCACGAAGGTTTGTCTTTCCGAAATAGGTGAAGGCAAAAGACAATAAAGAGTTCAAGGAAGACGTGATAGAATACAAATACGGGGTTCAAAGGCGATAGAGAGTTGTCGAGGCAGTTGCGAATGAGATCCTATTTTGGTAGATTCCTATTTGCAGGCTCATATTAGTACAGTTACGTAACCAATATGATATGATCGGACCTGAACAAGACATATGTTAGTGAGCGTCTCCAACAAAACATATGTCCTGAACAAGCTTTATAAAAGAATAAGCTTGCAAAACTAGACTATGATATCAACATTAGTCAAGATAGTCCAAAAATAAAAGTATGAGAGATTATGATTGAAAGAAAGCATAAGTAGTTCAAGTTCATCAAAATTGAAGCCTCGTCCGATGTTTGTGCCATTACAATTGTCTAACTACCTTATTGTCTAAGGCTTTGGTTGACCAATAGGGTATGGGCCTTTAAACTCTATAGTCGAGATAAACCTATCTTTATACAGTAGCAAATATTCAGTGTCATAAGGATATTGGGATGCTAGGTGGGGTATGCTACTCAACTTACAAGAATTTAACTAATAGTATGATTGAATATTGGAGCAAATATACCTAGTACGAGTCATCTTCCTAGCCTCTATATAAGTACGAAAAATATAACTCATGGTAGAAAAGGAATAAAGTAAGATGCAATTCAAAGCCGCCAAACGAGAGTTCGAAAATGAAATCAAGAAAGGAGATCAAGTATGTGGATGAGATCCTAAACTCTAATTCTATATGCAGGCTTGCTTGGTACAGTCATGCAACCAAATAATTTATTCGTTGACCTGCATGGGCCACCACAAAAATATGTAATGCTCCAGTCCTAAAATACGTCGTATCAGAAATATGGTACATGCCAGCAACATTTCGCTAATGGGCCAAAACTGCCTATCAATTCCATTAGCTAATGCTTAAGCTGTAAATTATGATAATAACCCAGAATAACAACACAAGTTACAGTTACACATCTAATCTCATCTACACAGAATAACAGTCCAAGAAGTGATCAAGTCCAATATGATAAATATAACAAATGTCAAACAATAAAAGAAATATAACTGTACGGGAAAAGACATCTCAAAACCACAGTAAAAGGAAATAAAGTAGCCATCAACTACAAGTTTGCTGAAATGAAAGGAAATAAAGTAGCAAGTCTAAAATAAAGAGACATATCCCAAGAGAAATCCTCGGGCACGATCTCGTCCTCCTACGAAGATACTTCTCCCGTATCGACCCCAGATCCATACACCTCTATGTAGTCCTTCTCTATAACTAAGCCTAGAGAGATCACCAGGTCCTCAGGGTACTAGCAAGATACATATAAACATGACTCTAATAACAGTAAATAACATGTAGTGGAAGGATAATAAAATAAAGACAGAGTAAACACATAAGATGACACATGAGTATGAGTAATGCTACTAGTCGTGGCTATAAGGTAAATTCGAGTAAAATGCAGCACAGTGCGAGCTAATGGTCCTATAGACAGCAACACAGGGCGTGCTAACAATCTATATGAAGTCCATATTACAGTAAGGTATGTGCTAACGATCGAGAGTGGTCAATAGCCAGTAACTAATAACATCAACAAGGATCTAGGGAGCAAGTCCTATACAGAGTCACTATCGCAGCACGACGCATACTAATGATCAAGAGGGGAAACATGTAATGGTACATAACAAGGCAATGACATGAACAATTATGAAAGTGTATATAAACGACAGGCAGGTGATATAGTAAAACATAGAAATAAAGCATGACAATGCATCAAGTACATAATAGGAAAAGCGACATATACAAAGAGAAATAAAGGAAAGAATGCATATAAAATAAACTGTATATAGGGCAAGGTATACTTGTCTGGTGGTAGCACGTAGAACCAACAATATCCAATCACTCAGTGAGCCACAAAAGTTAAACTCCAATAAATATTTTTAGATGCTGAAATGGACATCACCAACATGATTGCCACAAGAAAAATGTCTAAGTTTGACCATCCATAAATCTAAATTTGGATACAGGGACAAAACTATAATTTTGGACAAAAATAGTATATGCTGTTGGACCCCCTTTGCATCGAAAAATATGCCAGAACCTATGGCCTCTAAAGTCAACAAAGTATATACCTACGAGTCCAGTTTTTTGATACAAACTCAACAATATGTCAGATTTGATTTTCGATGAGCCGTGCACAAGATTTCTAGTTGAGTAGGATCGTGGACCTGCCAAATAGCGTTCCGATCGACCTTCTCAGAATCAGACCAAACTTGGCTTACAGGACCATTAAAAGGACACGAGTCTAGTGCCACAAGTTTTGTCATGATGTGACGACCATACACAAAGTAATTGGGATTTTTTGCAAAGGGGATGATATGATGTACCTCGACTGATACGCCTCGAATTCATCGTGCACATGCAACCAATTCGAGTTCTGTCAAAGCCCAGACGTGTGCAACATCCATATGCACCTTTCGATGCTCTCGGGTTGTGAGCAAGTCGCCCAATTTGTCGGAACGGATCCTGTATCAAATTTTTTTAACTTTTAAAAACAGATTTCCTAGTTTTTTCTTGATTTTGTTACCAACTTAAAATAGAATATACTCAACTAGAATAAAAACTAAAACATGGGTTTCCATATCGGTTAGGTTTTCTAAATTATTGTCAAGCAGTTTTCCAAGATTCATGATATCTTGTTTGCAAATCGGCTTCCAACTTAGAGTTTTTTGACAGTTTCTAATGTCCAAAAATTGAGTTTTTTTCCTCAATTTTGGAACTCTATTTTTGTCACAAATGATACAAATTCAAAGATTCTATTTGAAGGCATTTAAATGTGTATAGGTTAGGATCGTACCAGAAGAAGCAAATCATAAAACGATCGAACGTGCATCGAGAACACTCGCTATGAAGTCGACTTAGGCTATTATTGGTGTTGTTGTTACTGTTGTGCCACTATGCTCTGTTCGTGCGGTTTGGACGGCCGTCGGCGGTTTGGGGAAGCCTGTAGGGTGTTCGGGGAGGTCGTTTGGAGGTAGGGGCGCACGCTAGGGTTAGGTTCTGGTAGGGTTTTCTCAAATCCCCCTCTTCCTCTCTCTCTATCGTTATTTATACACAGTGGGGGGTCGGGCTCTCCTTTTGGGCTTGAGTCTGGGGGATTGTCCATCTCATGAGAAATTCATTTCTCGCGATATTTTGCCTTATTTTTTTCTATTTCTATCTATCTATCTCTCCCTCTCTCTCTCTCTATATATATATATATATATATATATATATATATATATATATATATATATATATATATATATATATATATCTCCCTCTCCCTCTCTCTCTCTATATATATAATATTCAAAAAGTCATAATAATATATTTTCCTAGTGTAGGGCTTATACATAAAAATATGTACATACAATTAATAATTATTTTCCTAAGAGCACAAAATAACCAATAATAATGATATTTTTATACTAATTATATTATCAATAATAATAATGATGATGATAACAAAAATACAGTAAACCAATAATAGTTATAGTATTAGGTGACATATTATACTCCTAATTTAATTGGTCCACCCAAAATCGTACAAATATTCTAAAAAATCTATATAAATATTAATAATACTTATATTATACGTATAACAAATATTTAGAAAATATTTGTCACTTCCTAAAATAAAATATGAAATATATGCATGTATATATATAATATGTCTACATGGGCATCTTTGCACTCATAGCATCTCTAAATGGGTTTAGGTTGGGTTCGGTCAAGTCCGAACTAAATTGGTACAACCGGGTCTTACAAAAGTCATAATCTTAATAAAGAACTAATTAAATTATTTATATGGGTCAAGCCACAACTTTGACTGGTTTTCCTAGTTGGGACACAATTATCACCAGGCCTTCCCTAACATGGATAATACACTAGTCAAAGCACATGACTACACTATCCGTGCTATTTTTTTGGTCATCTTGCACTCTAAAACTTAATCATGACTAAGGTATTTTATAATAATAACTATTTAATTAAAAATATTTATAAAATTTCAAAAATTACTACTTAAGTCCAAAACAATTTCAAAAATTCAGGGGTGTTACATTCTAGCCCCTAAAAGAATTTTGTCCTCGAAATTAAAATAATCACTATGGTAAAGGAAGATATGTCAATGGTTCTAAGATGTCTCTAAATGTGTGCTACGTTTCTATGGTTGTTCCTAATCAAACATGTAGTAAGCAAGCATAAACCAATATTCTACTTTCTATACTTATCATAAAATTTCAAGTTATTATACCTTCAGTTGCTTCTTGTTTTGCTGTTCTGGTTTCAACTGTCATGGCAAAAGCTCGTCCTGGTTGTTGTTCTGCCTACTGGCTCGCCTGCACAAATTGTGTCTCCTAGTCAGGAAATGGTCTATGTGGATATCCGTCCTCAAGCACGAGGGTTTGTCTTTCCGAAATAGGTAAAGACAAAAGACAATAAAGAGTTCAAGGAAGATGTGATCGAATACAAATACGGGGTTCAAAGGCGATAGAGAGTTGTCGAGACAGTTGCGGATGGGATCCTATTTTGGTAGATTCCTATTTGCAAGCTCGTATTAGTACAGTTATGTAACCGATACGATATCTCGAACCTGTCTAGAGGGCAAGTATATGTCTAATAAGCTAAGTCAACTATATCTCAATCCACGTAAAATAGTTATATGAAGTGCGAATCGAGTGCATTATGGTTGATCAAACCATAATACGACGATTCTAATTAGACAATATATTAGTAGGCATCCCCAACAAAACATTTGTCATGAACAAGCTCGATAACAAAATAAGCTTACAAAACTAGACTGTGATAGCAGCATCAGTCAAGATAGTCCAAAAATATAAGTACGGGAGATTATGTTTGAAAAAAAGCATAAGTAGTTCAAGTTCAACAAAATCTAAGACTCATCTGGTGTTTGTATCTTTATAATTGTCCAACTACCTTCTTGTTTAAGGCTTTGGTCAACCAAATCAGATATGGTCCTTTAAACTCTATAGTCTAGGTAAAACTATCTTTCTATAGTAGTAAATATCCAGTGTTATTAGGATATTGGGATGCTAGGTGAGGTATGCTACCTAACTTACAAAAATTCAACTAATAGTGTGATTGAACAATGGAACATATATACCTGGTACGAGTTATCTTTCTAACCTCTATATAAGCACGAAAAATAAGACTCACGGTAGAAAAGGGATCAAGCAAGATGCAATTCAAGGCCGTCAAACGAGAGTTCAAAAATGGAATCAAGGAAGGAGATCAAGTATGTGGATGAGATCCTAAACTCTAATCCTATATGCAGGCTTGCTTGGTACAATCATATAACTAAATATTTTATTTGTTGACCTGCATGGGCCACCACAAAAATATGTAATGCCCTAATCCCAAAATACGTAGGACCATGAATACGGTACATGCCGACAATATTTTGCTAACAATACAACAAAAAGGCCTATTAATAATGCTCGATAAGACGTATTGATGACGCCTGATACCTAAGCATTATCAAAGTTCGAAATACCTTTTTTCTATGACGGTTTGGGCTAATTCTAGGCTTTTTATAACGTTTATAAAACAAAGCGTTATTAATATTTTAGAGCGGTGGCAAACTTGTAATATTTTATAAACTTATTAATATGTTTGAAATACCATTCGTCGCCTCTCTCCTTAACAGACTTCAACTCTCTTTCTTCCTTTCTCCATCCAAAAAAAATTAGGGTTAGGGTTTTGAGAAGAGAAGGATGAAGAAATCGTGTCCGAGCAGAAATCGCTGCGAGCTCTGCGAAGAAGAAGCCTCCCTCTACTGCGACGTCGACTCCGCCTTCCTCTGCTTCCGGTGCGACCGCCGCGTCCACGCCGCTGCCGCCAACTTCCTCGTCGCCTGCCACGTCCACCGCCTCACCTGTCCCTCCTGCCTCTCCCTCGCCGGATCCAGGCCCTCCGTCGCCCTCGTCTTCGGATCCGACCCGACCCTCCCCCTCAATCGCCCCCCGGCGGCCCCCCTCGTCCGCCTCCTCCTCCTGTCTCTCCTCCGACGATGAATCCACGTCCACACCGCCGCCGCCTCCGAGGAAACCTCGGGCCGAAGGACGTACGAAGAGGATGATCACACACTGGAGCCGGAGGCTCGGGATGGAGGAGGTCGTCGGAGTGGCGGCGTACCTGCTCCACGCGTGCTCCGACGGCGGCGGAGGAGAAATAGTGGGGTTTTTCGGGATTTTGATTCATCTGGCACAATTTATCATCATTGGAAGCTTTATTTTTACTATGCCGAGCATGCCTTCACCATCGGCATCCGCGGCCACATTGGTACTATTTATTTTCTTCTTCCTTCTTTCTTTGTTGCAATTGTTGCATTCTGTTTGATATAATGCTTCACTCAGTTTCGATTAAAAAAATAAGTCTGGAGAGACACAAGAAGGGCCTTAAACAGAAAGATCGCTATAGAGACATGTTTTCTTAAAAATTGAGTCTGGAGAGACACAAGAATAGATATTTGCACATGTTCTTACCGCCATTTCTCTGATCCCTTGATGAACTTTTCTTATGTTTCTTTTGGTTGTTTTTTTGATACCCTCTACTTGCCATTTAAAATTGGTCATTGATGACATAGTTAATCATGACCTCCGCTTATGCACCTGAGATTTTTATGTCACTGAGTAGAGATTTCGTGACACAAAATTGTCATTCCATAGGACCATATCCACTTGGACCATACTTGTATACTGATTATGACATTGCTTGCATGATGACACCATCACATTCTTCTTGTATCTTTTATTTAGATTTAGATACATTCAAGTAAATTGTTTGGTGGCTTGTTATGATCCTTAAATTATTTACATTCAAGTAAACTGTTTGGTAGCTTGTTGTGATCCTTAAATTATTAATTCCATATTTTTTGTTTACTTGTTCCCAGTTGCCAGCTTGTGTTACATTTTTCTCTTCCAAAGAAAATCTTTTATGCATGTGGGACAGTTTCAGATGTTCATCCTTGTCTTTGTTACACTTATCCCTTGTCTGCATATTTGGATTATGTACTTATTTGTATTGCTACCAATATTATCCCAATTGAAAATTGTGGGATAATCCTACATAAAAAATGGACAAGCTTCACTATGAGTGATGAATCTTTTTGTCATACTTTTTCTAGAATTGCTGAAGTAGGTTGATAATTCAGGCATATCTTCAAGTATGGTGCCTTTTCTTATTCTATTTCTCTTGCCATTGTACCCTGAAGTCTAATCAACTCTACTTGCATGATTTTGATTTTTGTATTAATAGTTGAGCAGTAATTAATTCTGTGACTGGTGAATTGCAGGTCCTAACAAATGGCATAGAGGTGAAGCTGCAAAGGAATGCTTTTAGTGTGATTGAAGCCCCGACTGGTCTTGAGGAGGACGATGATGTTGAATGTGAAAATATGCTGTGGAATGGTTCTGATATGGGTTAGTAAGAAATTTCATACTTGTTGTCTTTTTTTTTTTTGTGATTTTCCTTATAACCTTGTCTGTATATGGACTGATTTGGTTGTCTTCTCTTTTTCTCAGGATTCACTGGTGTTCCGGCTGTCGTTGATCTTTCATGATTATTGGTTATGTGGCCAAGTTTTGATGTGGACAATTTTGGTAGTTGTAAATATATATATGTATTTGGATATTCTATTTTGAGAATGTAATGAAGATGTTGATATGTACTCTATTTTGAGAAATGTAATAAAGATGGTGATATATAATGTTAATTTGATTTTTAGGCCTGACAATTATATGGACTGATTTGGATATGCTAATTTGAATAGTATAAAGTGTTATAAATGTGCTGCATTGAGCCTATACATATTATCTATTCATAACGTTTTACAAAAGTTTCGAATTGTGCACTATATATTAAATATTCATAACGCTTTTATAGAAACTATTCATGACGGTTTTTTTATAACGCTTTTAAAAAACATTTATAACAACCATTTTTATAACGGTTGCTTTGAAAAAAAAGCGTCATGGTTTGTCATTAATGACGCTTTTAGCCGTCATTAAAAGAGTTTTTTTGTTGTAGTGTAATGGGCCAAAACTGCCTATCAAGCCAATTAGCTAATACTTAAGCTGTAAATCATGATAATAACATAGAATAACAACACAAGTCATAGGTGCACAGCTAATCTTGTCCACACAGAATAATAGTCCAAGAAGTGATCAAGTCCAATATGATAAATATAACAAATGTCCAGCAGTAAAGAAAATATAACTGTGCATGAAAAAGACATACCAAAACTACAGTAAAAGAAAATAAAGTAATAATCAACTACAAGTCTGCAGCAATAAAAGGAAATAGAGTAGCAAGTCTAAAATAAAGAGACATGTCTCAAGAGAAATACTCGGACACTATCTCGTCCTCCTGCGAAGGTACGTCTCCCGTCTCCACCCCAGAACCATACACCTCCAGGTAGTCCTCATCTCTAAGAAAGCCTAGAAAGATCACCAAGTCCTTAGGGAACTAGCAAGATATATATAAACATGCCTCTAATAACAATAAATAACATGCAGTAGAAGGATAATGAAATAAAGACAGAGTAAACACACAAGTGATGATGCAGGAGTATGAGTAATGCTATTAGTCATGACTACAAGGTAAAGTCGAGTAAAATCACAGTACGATGCGAGCTAACGGTCCTATAGACACAACATGGGGCATGCTAACTATCTATATAAAGTCCCTACAGCAGCACAGTGAGTGCTAACGATCGAGAGTGGTCAATAACCAAGTACTAATAACATCGACAAGGATCTAGGGAACAAGACCTATGTAGAGTCACTATCGTAGCACGGTGCGTACTAATGATCGAGAGAAGAAACATGTAATAGTACATAACAAGGCACTGACATGAACAACTATAAAAGTGTATAAAAAATAAACGACACACATGTGATATAGTAAAACATATAAATAAAGCATGGCAAGGCATCAAGTATATAATAGGAAAATAGACATATACAAATAGAAATAAAGGAAAGTATGCATGTAAAATAAAGTGTATACAGGGCAAGGTATATTTGCCTAGTGGTAGCACGTAGAATCAATAATATTTAATCATTAAGTGAGCCACAAAAGTCAAACTCCTATAAATGTCTCCGGATGCTGAAACATATATCACCAACAAGTTTGGCATAAGAAAAATGTCTAAGTTTGACTATCCATAAGTCTAATTTTGGACACAGGACAAAACTATAATTTTGGGCCAAAATAGTGTCCGCCGTTGGACATACTTTGCACCAAAAAATGTGCCAAAATCTATGGTCTCCAAAGTCAAAAAATTATATACCAATGAGTCCAATTTTTTAAGAACTCAATGATGTCAAGATTTGGATTTCGATGAGCAGTACAAAAAATCGCCAGTTGAGTCAGATCATAGGCCCGCCAAAATAGCGTTTCGGTCGACCTTCTCAGAATCGGACCAAACTTGGCTCACAGGACCATAAAAACAATACACGTCCAATGGCATAAGTTTTTTCATGATGTGACGATCGTGCACAAAGTAATTGAGGTGTTTGTAAAAGGACCGATACGGTGTACTTCGATCGATATGTTTCGAATTCGTCGCGCACACGCAACCAATTCGAGTTCCGTGAAAGTCCACAAGTCCAACATCCATACGCCCCTTTCGATGCTCTCGAGTTGCGACCAAGTCACCTGGTTTGTCGGGACGGACCCCGTATCGAAAAAAATTCTAACTTTTGAAAACAGATTTCCTAATTTTTTCTTAATTTTGTTACTAACTTAAAATAGAACGTAAACAACTAGAATAAAAACTAAAAATATGGTTTCTATCTCGATTTGGTTTTTTAAATTACTGTTCAAGCAATTTTTTAAGATTTATGATATCCTGGTCGCAAATCGGCTTCCAACTTGGGGTTTTGGGACAGTTTCTAATGTCCAAAAAATTGGGTTTTTTTTTCTATTTTGGAACTCGATTTTTATCGCACATGATGCGAATTAAAAGATTTTGTTTGAAGGGATTTAAAAGCATATAGGTTAGGATCGTACAAGAAGAAATGGATCATAAAACGATCGAGCAAAGGTCGAGAACACTTACCATGAAGTCAGCCTAGGCTTCTGTTGCTGCTGTTGTTACTGCTGCGCCCTTATGCTCTATTCGTACGGATTGGCCGACCGTCGGCAGATCGGGGCAACATACAGGCTGTCCAAGGAGGTTGTACGGAGGCATGTGTAGTGCCTCGACCCGTAAGATGCCTTATGATGAATGATTGGTTCGATGAAGCCTTGTTGGACTTGGAAATATGCGAAGGATCGATTGGAAGGCTATGCGATCATGGCAGAAATCGTCTTATAAATGTGAGTAGTATTCAACCCTTCGAAGATCCTTTAGCTTCACGCTTAATAAAAGGATAGTATGCTATGTTGATCATTGAATCGCCGAATAACACCTTGTATAAAAGTCGAAAAGATAATGAAAGATAATTAATAACATGAATCGAAAGCTGTTGTGAATCATTTAATGAATGTTGTGCTTCGAATCATTTCAATGAATTGTATGCTTGCGTGCTTGGCAACGAATTACATGACAGGTGAAGGCAAAGCCCCAAATACTTGGGCAGTGAGTATATCAAGCCTTGACTCGATAAATAGATGGTAACTCAAATGCTAAGTCCCAAGAATTGGGCGGTGAGTACATTGAGTTTGGTTGGAAAGATGTATGGTATCATAGATGTGGAAAAGAGATTGAGTAACAACATTCTATTATCCTGTCGGATGTAGAATGTTGGTTACGCTAAGACCCTAGATTGGGCAGATGAGTGTTGGCTCAAGGCAAGATGGCAATACGAATGAGAATGATGGGTTATTACTTAGTTTTCTTTATCATGTATTATATGTTTTCTTCTTAGATAAGTTGCATATAATTGCATGGTCATGGACAACTTGTCGACAAGGTGGTTCCTCGAACGGTATTCCAAGGCCTTGGAAACTGATTTGTCCTGGGAAGAACCTCGTGCTGAAGTAGTAGCACAGTGCTGAAGTAGTAGCACGGTATACGGGATCTTCAGTGGGGCTAGCTACCCGTACTATAAGGGGCGCCGTTATACCTGTAAGATGGTGCAAAATCATGTGTAGTCAGTGACCTTCATATAGATAGGTCTAGTGCTAATAATGTCTTATGCATGAAGAGTATGTTATTACTCAAATACAGGGAATGATGTCGGTTGTTGGTAAGATTCACCTAAAAGGGTGATAATCATGATAATATGATGTTGTTCCTAACAATGTCTTGTACAGGCTACGTAAGTATTATAAATGTACAGAGATGGCTACACGACCGAGGGTAAGATATCACCAAAGGGTGATACTATGTTACTTTATATTATGCTGCATGAACAAATGTATGCTTTATTTCTGTCAGATATGAACTGCTAATTGACCCTAAGGCAGCGAGAAAGACTACTTTTAATAATATTCTATAACATCATTACTTAGTGTTGTCTTCATAGGTAAGTTGGGCCAGCATCGCTCGCTAGTACATTGATGATGTACTGACCCATATTGTGGGCAATATTACAGGTGCTCGTATATGGGGAATTTGTTTGATCAGTGCTTGACATCGATGATTCTGATGGGTGTGCAGAAGCTCTTTTTTCAAGACGATGTCTTCTGCTATACGGAACATAATGTATGAAACAGTGTAACTCAGTTATACCAGTGAGATTGTAGCCAAATTGGCAAGTTCATTGTAAAGAAGTCGGCATATTTAGTTGTAGCCTAAAGGGCAAGTGTATATATTCAGTTGGCTATTCAAAGTCTTATAATCAGTTGTAAACTCTGTATTCTGCTGCAAGTCTTGTAATCCATTGCAATTAAAAATAAAGAGATACGTTTCTTCATATCTTGTATGACTTCAATTTGTCTGCTTGGTTTTGCTGCGGTATCGTTGTTTTCTGAGAAATACCAGGAACTGTAATGGATTTGCCTTGTACAAGTGCAATCTAGAATTGTACGGCATTACGCCAGTGGCTAGTTTTCGATCCTCCGGGATCGGGGTGTGACAACATGGGCGTGCTCTAGGGTTAGGTCGGGGTAGGGTTTTCTCAAATCCCTCTCTTCCTCTCTCTATTTCTCATTATATATATACACAGTGGGGGGGGGGGTCGGGTTCTCCTTTTGGGCTCGGGTCTGGAGGATTGTCTATCTCGCGAGAAATTCATTTCTCGTGAGATTTTGCTTTATTTTTTTCCCTATTTCTATATATATATATATATAATATGGAATTTTTTTATATATAGATATAGAGGAGGGATCTATATCCCCTTATTATTTTTTGCATCTCTAAGAATTCCCATGTTAACAACCTTTGGATGTTGTTTAAGTCATCTAATCTTAACCGTTGATTTGAACCGTTTAAATCAACGGTTAAGATTAGATGACTTAAACAACATCCAATAGAGGATAGCATGGGAATGCAAAAAATTGTAGACGTAGATCCCTCCTCATATAAATAAATAAATAAATAAATAAATATAAATATAAATATAAATATAAATATAAATATAAATATAAATATTATATATATATATATATATATATATATATATATATATATATATATATATATATATAACAAAAAAAAAAAAAAAAAATATATATATATATATATATATATATATATAGACACACACACCCACACACACACACACACATAAATATATATATATATATATATATATATAAATATATATATATATATAAAATATATATATATATATATATATATATATATATATATATATATATATATATATATTTATATATATGTGCGTGTGTCTATATATATATATGTGTCTATATATATATATATATATATATATATATATATATATATATGTGTGTGTGTGTGTGTGTGTGTGTGTGTGTGTGTGTGTGTGTGTCTATATATATAAATATATATATATATATATATATATATATATATATATATATATATATATATATATATATATATATATATATATATATATATTATATACTTCCTTGATTCCATTTCCAAATATATATATATATATATATACTACTTCCTTGTTTCCATTTCCAAATATATATATACTACTTCCTTGATTCCATTTCCAAATCCTCGTTTGATTGCCTTGATTTGCATCTTGCTTAATCCCTTTTTACCATAGATCTTATCTTTCCATTCGTTCTTGATAGAGGTTAGGAGATGACTCATACCAGTCAGTATACATGTTCCATTGTTCAATCACACTACAAGTTGAACTCTTGTAAGTTGAATAGAAATGCCTCATGGCCTAGCATTTCCTAATCCTTATGACCCATAAAAGGGGATACTAATAGGTTTACCTATACTATAGGGTTTAGAGGACCCTAACCTATTAGGTCAACCAAGGCCTTAGACAAGAAGACAGTAGGACGACTGTATAGGCTCGAACACAGGACAAGACTTAGATTCTTAAGGAACTTGAACTATTTATATTTTTTTATCATTATTTTGTGTACTTATATATTTTTGAACTATTTTGACTAACGCCACTATTACAGCCTAGCCTTTGCAAGCTTATTCTTTTATCAAACTTGTTCAGGACATACATTTATTTAGGAATGCCCACTAACATATTATCTAATTAGAATCAGTATATTTTGGTCTGATCAACCATAGTGTACTTGGTTCTCTCTTCATAAAAATATTCTATATGGATTGAGATATAGTTGAATTAGCTTATCAAGACAAATAAACTTGCTCTCTAGGATCTCATCCGCGACTACTTTGACAACTCTCTTTTGAACTACTCAATCGCCTTTAAACCCCGTATTTGTATTCGATCACACATTCTGGGAACTTTCGGATTATCCAATGTACGTCCACAAAAATTTGATGAATAATTCAAATTATTTTGTTTCAGAACCAATGGTCGAATCTGTCACCATCAATGAGCCCAACGACTATTTTTTATAGCCATTGCCATATGCAGGCGGATGATCCAACGGACTTCCACAGAAATTTGACGAATCTTTTGTTAGTCGGCTAAAAATTGCATTATTTATACTTTCCATTACTTTGGTTATAAATAGCCTTGAACCTATTCATTCAAAGTTGATGCTTTGAGCCCAATTTTTTTTAATCTACCAAAGCCTATCAACAAACATCTCTACAAAGCTTTCACTTGCCTATGCACAAATTATATTAGAGTATTCTTCAGTTGTAAAATAGGTTGAAGTTGGAGAGTCTTCGGATCAAAGCTCTCATAAAGTTGGAGAGTCTTTGGATCAAAGCTCTCGTGTATTAAAGTCAGAGAGGCATTCAAATAAAATCTCTTATGTAAGAAGTTGGTCAATCTTCAGATCAAAGCTCATGTTGCATGATAGTAGTGGATTAAAGTCGAATTGAGTTCCGAGACTGGAGTTCCCCAAGGGAGGATACCAGGATATATCAAGTGTCGGTATTTTTATTGCTTCTTGTACTCTTAATCTTTAAATTTTCCTTTAGCAATCGTTTAGTGCTTGATTAGTGAGCATGACCCTATTCACCCCCTTTTAGGGTGCTTTCATGTACTTTATGTATTTTTTTATTTTGGCTCAAATTCTGGTACTTGGTGTCACGTCCTGATTTTGTAAATCTTTCGTCCTCGCTTCGATTTGTCCTGAATCGATCGTCCTCGCTGGGCATGATCGTACAAGTCTCAATTTGCACTAATACAAGGCAAGAACGTGAAAGCTTATTTTGTAATATCAATATGCAGGAACACAACAAAAAATTGAACACATACTATATGAAGAAACAACTTATGTTTATTAAAATAATAACAACAGGTACAATGTTTCCCAGTATATTGGAAATACCGTTCTGGCTTACAAAGCTTCATGAAAAGAAAATAACTGATAGACTATCATGAAGTAATTTACCATTCCATACATTATGATCCTTTATTACAATTAAAATCTATGCAGCAGTTTGAAACTCCGAAATACTTTGAAATAAACTTTTGCTAGGAAGAAGCTTTAAAACAACATCATTAAATGTAATGTCCCAGTCCCACAATACATATGAATATGTAACATACATGCCAACCATATAATAAGTATACATAAGCTGTAAATGCAGTATATAGATAGTCATAGCTTACTAAATCTTATCCACATAAAATAAAAGAATAATATATCATTAAATATGATATGTTGCTGGATGAAGACAAATTCACTACCAAGCGAATCTAAACAATATATTAGAATACATTGGTAAAGAATAACAATAAAATAAGTCCACTGTCTAAGAGAAAGTCCCATAGTCCGCAAAGGAAGAGAAGGAAGAGTCTAGTCCGAAATCGGTACCCTCAGGATACTGTATATCGTCTGTAACTGAATATAAACTGCTCAATAATAATCAGAATCACAACACGGCTAAGTATTCTGTCATCGAAGCAGTGAACCACACATACAACCAAACAAGAAAAAGGTGTGGCACACTATTATGCAATAAAATACCGTTCCATGTCATGATCAGGCATAAGTTCATAAATCAAACATAAAAGTACATATGCCTAAACAGATATAGGTCACCTAACCATACTATGTAATACATGCACTTTGGAAGACAACGTTCCATACAGGAGCTCTATGATCAGCAACGCAAATAAATGGAGTGGCAGTAAGTAGCGCTCATCCGAGTCACTATAGACCATGGGCAGTAAGTAGCGCTCATCCGAGTCATATCGGCCCCAAAGTGTGTACAAAAAATAAATAGTAGCCCCTACGCTAATACCTATCTCCTTCCTCTATGACACACAATATATTGTCTCAATAACACAATTTTATTCTTAATAACTGCTAAGTCTTCTATACAAAAATATTAGAAGTTATATCCTAACATAGGGCCTGTATGTACCGATGACCAGTCAGTACGTAAGTCCATATCTATATACGACTTGCGACTTCATGGCACACAAGTGTCAAGGCCAATGAATGCAGCACAGCAAAGGATGGTCTATTAATTCTAGGTCAAATGTGCATAAAAATAAATAAGAAACGAAAAAACAAAGCTGAAAAATAATTCCATCTAAATATGATTTGGAAGAACAATTTTATATTGTAAAAAATAAATAATAAATGCATGCAATATGGTGAGCTAAAGTAAAATAAACAGTGATGGCAAGGTATCTTGCTTGAGGGTGGTGCGACGACTGACGATGTCCAGAGTATTCCAAGTAGAAAAGGTCAACATAAAGAAGTCTAAATTTGCAAAGGAGATATGAATGTACGATTAGTCATAGTCAACAATGATAACCAAAAAGGAAACTTTTGTGTCAATAAAAACATAACTATTTTAAAATTTATTTATAACTATATATATATATATATATATATATATATATATATATATATATATATATATATATATATATAAATTAGGTCAAAACTATAATTTTGTTAACTCTAATTTAGACCAAAGTAGCTTATTATTTTAAATAGATCAAAATAATTAATAATTTATATTTACGGTTTAAAAACTTTATTTAGATTATAAAATATTATAATAATATTTTTAGAAAATTTGAAAATAGTGTAGGACCAAACAAATATATTAGTTTGTTACAAATATTTTTATTTTGAAATTAGTTATATATACATAATATCACTAGAAATGAATTTCAATAATATTAAGAATGTAGTTAATAATACTAAAAATAATATCAATAATACAAATAGTATTTTACTAAATATTATACATATATATATGTATATGTGGACGTATACTGATATATTGATTAACATATAATAATTTTCATAATAATAAAATAAATGAAAGTACTTAAACACTGTCCTTAAGTACAACAATATCTGATAATTAATATCATTAATACTAATTATTACTTTAATCGCTCCATTATTTTACTAATTAACATATTATAACAAAACAAAATTTTCTTTGTTTAAGAAAGAGAGAGGGTGAAGAGATGAAGGAGAGAGTGAGAGAGAGCAGACAAAACGTGAGAGTAATGGAAGAAAGAGAGAGAGAGAGAGAGAGAGTGAGAGAGAGAGAGAGGGTTTGAGAATCTCTTCTTCTCCAGAGTGGGAGGAAGCTGAGAAGAAAGAAGAAGAAGTCAAACTAGAGGAAGAGAGAAAAGAAGAAGTTTTGAGAGGGACTGCTCACCGGAGCTATGGTACGCTTGGTACTTGACAGAGCTAGCCAAGGTGTGAGGTACGGGGCACGACTCAGGTGCTACGAGGTAGTTGACTTGGTGGAGGAGAACATCGGCTATGGTGGAGGAAGAGGATCGGCGGTTGGAGAGATCGGGATTAGCGACGATGAGGCGATGGCTCGTCAGATCTGGTGAGTGGTGCTGGCAGAGGTGATGGTGATTGGTATTATGGCATGGGGATTTACGGTGGTGAAGGGTGGATTGGTGATGTTGGTGAGGATTTCTGGAAGGTTGCACCGGTTGAAGGTGCGGCGAACAGTGAAAGGATGGCGGTCTAGGTTGAACAGGGGTCGGTGGAGTGTGGAGGGAGGTAGTGGTTGTGTTGCTGTGGTAGGGCGACTACGTCGAAGGCTGGCGTTGTGGTCATGGATGTGGAGTGGGGTGAAGTGCCGGTGGAAATGGTAGTGGCTGGAAGACACACCACGGGGCGATAGACAGACTGGTGTCCAGCAGTGGATGGTCGGGTTAGTCGATGGCATGTAGTAAAGGTGGCATGGCAGGGTGTTCAGATTAGGGTTAGGGTTTTGTGTAATTTAGGAATTGTCGAATTAGTATCGGTGTCCTGTGTGACACTAGACATGGGTAATTGAGTTAGCGTTCATGTCCGGGGTATCAGATACAATGATGGTGATGTAATTGTAAATAGAAAGGATTTGTGTAGTATTGTAATTATATATTTTATGACACCTCAACCCCCACTTGTCCCTATGTATGAATAGCAAGAATGTTTAAGTAATTTTACATGCAGACATGTGTCTTTATGCATGAAAAGTCAAGGGTGTAGTAAAAAACTAATCAAAAGAGATTTAAGGGAGAGAGAAAGCTATTCTCTCCATCCCTCTTCCACACTCCTCCCACCAAACTACTACCACCTCCCTCTATGCCATCCTCTCCTTCCCTAAATATATTCCATATATATATATTTTAAATATAAATATAAATATAAATATATAAATATATATATATATATATATATATATATATATATATATATATATATATATATATATAACCATGAATTATGAATTGAAATACATATATGTCAGTATATATTTAGGACTGTAATCATGTTGGAAACAATAGGTACTTCTCATGATACCTATAGTCAACTATGACATAAATAAATTTTACACAAATATCAACTATGGGAGACTATGAATGGTTAGTTGGGACTGGAAGTATGGACAGCAAGGGTGGTTTTAAAGGAACTATTTGGACAGGTAATTGTGGACTTCTATGGACTGTTAAGTGTGGTTTGGGACTGATTTGTGAGTGCTACTAAGGATGGGATGTAGGGACAGGTATTGTGATGTTATGGGAACTTTCATGTGGGTAATGTGGGACAGAATTGCTACTGTCCTGCTGCTGTTAGCAGCAGGATTCCCTCCCCAAACTACCACTCTACTCACACTCCACCCTCTCTATATAACACACATACAAATGCTCTCAAACCACCACTCCCTATCATCCATACAATCAAACACCTTCAAAACACATCCTCCACCAACACAACACATCCACACTCTACCAAACTTGGCCGACCACACTAACCCACCACCAAACACAACATACACCAACATATCACATATATATATCCATATATATCAACCATATTATATATATATATATATATATATATATATATATATATATATATATATATATATATATATATATATATAATATATACATATAGAGATTAATATATATATCACCATTCCTAGACATATATGATAAAGATAATATGATACAATATGATACATAGTAACACTCATTCCTAAACACCTAGAAATCTGGAAATAAAGTTAAAACAAAATTAAATCTATATATAGATAATTCCCCATGTGTCCAAGTAGGGGTTTTCCCACATGGACACAAACCTACACATAGGATAGATACATAGTAACACTCATTCCTAAACACCTAGAAATCTGGAAATAAAGTTAAAACAAAATTAAATCTATATATAGATAATTCCCTATGTGTCCAAGTAGGGGTTTTCCCACATGGACATAAACCTACACATAGGATACCTCTACAAGTGTCCAAATGGACACGAAATGGACACAAATGGACACAAAACCATAGGGGTTATTCCTATGGATCAAAAATAGACCTATATGCATGAGGAAATAAAAAGGAGAGGGGATTTATACCTCCCGGTAGATCGAATCGAAGGAAAGCCTTCCCGGAGCGACACCGACACGTAGAGATTCCAAATGGACACAAACGAGCTCCGAATCTCTCCAAATTGGCTAGCACCCTCCTTTCATGGAGTAGGGGAGGAGAGAAGAAGATTTGGTGGAAGAAATGATGGATTTGGAGATGAAAATGGTAGGGATGCTCTCTAGAAATTTGGGGAAGAACAAGAGAGAGAAAATGAGATGGAAAAGTATGGAAATAACAAAGGGGGCTCATGCCTATCCTTCCTATGGTGGCCGGCCACTTAGAGGGCTGCTATGGGCTCCAAAGAAAAGACAAAAACACCCCCCTCTAGCCTATTGACAATACATTAAAAAGGGGGTTTCAAGTCGGGGCTAGTTTGGTCATTCTAACACACTAATCAAATAAATCCTAATCCAAATAATTTAGCCTAGTCACTAACTATAATAAATGACATGTGGGCCATGGCTAACTAGTGTGTGGGTCCACTAGGGTCAACACTACGCCGGGTTCCCGTTTCAAGTCGGATTGAGCTGAAATTAGAACCCGACTCAAATAACCCCAAAATATTACAATAAATAAATAAAAAATTTTAAAAATAATAAAAATGAAAAAAATAACAAAAATACCCCTGTTTCTGGAAACTGGGGGGGACATTATTGCATATTGAGAATTGAAATGAGATGTAGAGCAGAGCTAATATAAGATAATAAAATAAGAATTATTTGTAGAACTATGTTAGTGCATTGGACGGGAAAGAACAACTGGATCACATTTGAAATCTCTGTAATATAATAACAAAAAAAGCTGATCAATAATTAGCTCTTTTGGCCTTGCGAATTGTGTGTGAGGCTCATCTCACTTACCTGTCCTGATTTTCGTGTATCTGTACCTGAATTTGAATATACCTATTTTGACTTAAAGGTCAATTAGGTAAATTGATAACATATCATGTTTTACTCACTAAATGTGAGAGGGCTAGACTCTAAGCACCGTGCCACCTTGCCACAACCTGATCCTTATTCACGATATTATTGCCGAAAAAATGATGAATGTGATCCACATTATTCTCTAAATTGCATCATCATATAGGAAATTTACTGTGATTGTGGTAGTGAATTTAGGTTGTTGTGATTGTGATTGTAGTTGTTATTTATGAATTATTAGGATTTTATCATAGGAAGAACACTGAGGAATTCACTAGGATGTAATCTAGTCAGAGTCATATTTTAAGTTAACTCTAGAATTCCTCTGAACTAATTTGTCAATCCCTTTACTTTGGCATTTCGAGAATCCGATCATCGTAGAGATTCTTAATTAATTATTTTATTTTCTCGTCCTTGACTGAGGGCTTGTATATCTTTTGATGGCCTAGTATTGTTTACTAGATTTGTAAGCATACTTCCAAGGAACTGCTGACACGTAGAAAGGAAGCTAGAGAATAAGAACATGATTTTACTTTTAATGGCAATTATGTTGGAATCAGATACTCTCTTTATCGTCAATTTAGGTATACACTTATATTATATATATAATTTGTATTCAGGTTAATTGTTGTACTGGGTAAAAAAGTCTATTCCCATATTTATGGCTTAGAATGTTAGTTTTAGAATGATATTGATTTTGTTATGCAAGATTATGACCTGTGATGACCTATCCTAGAACCATACGGGCGACAATCGCGAATACGGGTACTGGATTATTCGTATGTCACGTAGCCTGGGGATGATATTATGTACTCGGCTTGTTGTATTCTAGGAGCGGGACGTAACACATGCACAACTGTAACCTGACAATGAGTAATGATTACACTGACGTAAGCTATCAGCTCATACTTCGAAGCATCTTTGTCCTTTTCTGAAGGGCCTTCAATGTGCGTCTTGAGTGATGTGCGCATGACGACCTAGGCACATGAAGGCCAAAATGATAATTCTTTGTTTGTTGTGTAGTCGTCGACTGTATGTGTTTCGAGGCGCATGCTGAACCATATTCCAAGTGATGGCTGGCATCTAACACAGTTGTCAGTGCTACATTAAACGCTGAATTAACAATTGGATATTTTAGGCGTATGACCATTTAGGCACATTGGAAAATAGGCGCAGGATTCTTCTGTTGTCTCTTGCGTATGGCTTGGGGGGTGCACATGGCCTTTGAGGCGCATGGCTTAGATTTTTCCATGCTTCTACAGCCCCTGGTACCGTTTGAGAAAATTTACCACATTGTGCACAAGTTGTCCATGACCATGCGAATGCATATACGACTTGATAAGCATAAATTGTATGGTAAATATTAAAAGTAAATAGACAATCATTGTACATTTTCATTCATCGCATCATCACTTACTGATTATTCATTTTTAGCAACTTTCTTCGTCATTTTACTTGGTTGATTCATTGATCACCCATTTCATTCATTTTTTAATATAATTTATTTTTTCTTAGGAAGATACAACATTTCATTTCTTTATGTCATTTGCATAACATGTCATCTTTTCTTGTGTCAATTACATTAGCATCTTAGTGTGGTATCAACTTATGGCATTTCTATCTTTCATTCGACAAAAGCATCATTGATTAGTGGACGTAGTAAGGTAAGCAAGAGAATTCATTTATTAGCATGAAGGAGTAGCAGAGAGGGATAAACCACCACAGAGAATCCACCACTCACCTATTAGATAATTGTCGAGAGAAGGAGGAACACTTGTGCGATTAGAGTGTAAAAAATTGGATAAAAATGGGAAAAAAATCAATTCTTCAAAAACCATCAAGAAAATACATCCATCAAAACAAAACAACAAAAACTACAACGGAAAGATATAGGACGAAATTTTATTCTTATTCACTAATACACCAACCAATGTAAATCTTGGGATCATTCCAACAAAAACAAATCCATGAGTTGGAAAGGATCTTATGCATTCGTCCGTGATCGATTCGATGTCGACAAGTTCCCCAATACTCAGTTCCGACTGAGTCTATCAAGCCACAAGCATTACTCGATGGACTGCTAGGAGTGGGGCACTACACCTGGGACAGAAAAATGCCAAGTAGGAATGTGACCAAATCCAAAAATGCTAGTTAGGTATTGTGGGTAGCTTAATCGTGTACTGCATGCATGATTGAGCCGTACCTAATTATACTTGTACTTACCAGACAGTCACATATCAAAAATGGTATTTCAATCACGAGTCTTAATTATGTTTTGTGCATATTTCATTATTTTATGATCTTCTAGTATTTCAGGTCAATCTATGTTCATTATTGCATTGTATTTCCTTTATATTATTTTGTATCGATTCATTGCTGTAGATGTACTTTGCTTCTATTCTAACTGGATAGTTGATATTATGGATGAAATTGAGATAATATTTCGAATCAGATATTTAGAGGATTTGTAGGTTATGATAGATTCTTGATGTAGCAAATGATGTATTAGATGTGATATATTGATATCTATAATTATTTTACCGGATGTATTCCAGATTGGCATTGTATGATGTACTCAAAACATACTAGTGGACTGTGGCGATCATATATGTGCTGAATTTTGGTTTTTTTTGTTTTGTTAGTCTTTGTGATTGAGCAAGATCGATAATTATGAATATTGGCGACTATTGAGATTTAGAACAAATGACCACCACTGATATTGTAGTATAGACAGGATGCGCTCATAACTTGTACCCAATCATGCGGGCGCAGGTCATGACAGTAGCATATATCAAACCCTAGATGGCGCTCGAGTACTCCAACCGCTTGACACTTTTCACATGATTTGGTTTCAGCTTCTTGTCACACCTGTATGAAGTATCGATCCCTGAAATATCATGCCGTCTACAACATGTGAGCATTTTCTTAATGTAATGAGATTGTGACAAAGCAATTCCAACTTCTGTCTGGTAATCTTTATCCCAAGGACAACATCAGTTTCTTTCAAGTCTTTGATATTGAACTTAGATGAGAGGAACTTCTTTGTCTCTATGACACATTCTAAATTTGTTTCCAGGATTAGAATATCTTCCACGTAAAGACAAACTATGACTCCATTTCCATCGATGTACTTAGTGTAAATACACTAATCCATCTCACTATTCCTGTAGTCGTTGTATCTAATGACTTTATCAAACTTCTTATGCCAAATTTTGGGAGCTTACTTTAGAGCATAAAGTGATTTTACCAACTTATAGACTTTGTCATCATAGCCCTTGACGATAAATCCTTCTGGTTATTGTATGTAAATCTCTTCGATTGGATCTCCATTCAGGAATGTGGTTTTAACATCCATTTGATGTATCACTGGTTTAAAAATTGCATCTAGAGCAATAAGCATCTTAATGGTTGTCTTCTACGTCACTAAAGTATATGTGTCAAAATAATCGATCTCCTTCTTCTGAGGAAACTCCTTGGAAACTAGCCTTGCCTTGAACTTGTCAACAGTTCCATCAGCCATCATCTTTTTCTTGAAGATCTATTTGCATCTGATTGGTTTTTCTCCTTACCCAAGTGTTGTTGAAGGTTATGGAGTCATACTCATTATTAACAACCTCCTTCTAAAAAATAATATCTCTATTTTTTATTCCCTTATCATAGGTAAGCATATCTGCTTCCACATGATAGGTGAGAAATTATCTCCAAAGTCCTTTTTCCTCTTCAATTACTTTATCGATAGCTCAATAATTTCGGGTTCAAATATTGTCTCTTCAACGACAGCCTCTTCTTGGACTACATCTTCTTTGAAAGTACTTGCCTCCTTTGCACTAACAGTATTCTCTGAAATGTTCGTAAGAATAGTATTCTTATGCCTAGCAAATTTGTCTTTAAAGAATTTTGGGTCATGAGATTCAATGATATGATTTAATTTAATATCAAGGAACATCCGAGCATCACTCTTTCAGCGTATCCTATAAAGATGGCCTTCATTGTCTTTATTCCCAGCTTCTGAAATTTTATATTCGGAAGGTTCACATATGCTAAACACCCATACACTCGAATGATATTCAAGTTGTCCAACCTTGAACTAGAATTCATGTGGAGTTATGTTAGAAGTTGCATACGACACTCTATTAAGAATAAAAGTAGCCGTGAGTGCAACTTCTCTCTAGAAACAATTTAAAAGTCCCACGGCCAACAACATGGGGTTCATCATCTCTGTTAACATTCTGTTGTTTCTTTTTCAAACTCCATTGGATTGAGAAGAATACAGAGCAGTTGTCTTGTTGATAATTCTGTGTTCTTTACAGAACAAAACGAATTTAAGAGACGGATACTCTCCGCCTAGATCACTTCTTAGTCTCTTGAATTATTTTTCGGCTTGACTTCAGCCTTGAAGTCCTTGAACTTCTCGAATACTTCATCTTTCAATTTGAGAAAATAGACGAACGCGTATGTAAACCCCCTAAATTTTTTACATTTTTATTTTTATTTTAATAACTTGATATATATATATTAAAATATATATATATATATATATATATATATATATATATATGAAGGAAGAGAACTATTATTGATGTATCAGGCATAAAATGCCGAAGCCTATACAAGTAAGCGCGCCACGTGCGAAGAAACAAGAAAAGGAAAAGATCAAAACCGAGCACCAGAGGGCGCTGCGAACTAGGCTAGAGCAAAGCCTGCCAAAACTGGTCCGAGGAGTGTGAGCAGCGGGCCTTGATTTTAAGAATTTGACGGAGGACTTCGCGGATCAGTTGAGCCTGGTTGTATTGGCGACCTTCGTACCTAAATTTGTTTTAGTTTTTCCAGAGGACCCAAATACTGACGGCAGTGGCGATCTGGTGACAATGGGACTCGCTCCAGTTGAGCAGGAGATCATTGAAGCCCCCAGGCCTATGCCTTTTCCTATAGCATAGAGCAAGGTCTTGCCAAACCTGATTGGCAAGATCTTTGTTGAGCAAGATGTGTTCAGCTATTTCTGGATGGTGGAAGGTACAGCAGTGGCAGCTAGATGCGAGGCTAAAACCGATGGTGGTTAGGGAGTCTTCGGTCGGAAGCTTTCTGCTTTGAGCACGCCAGATCAAAAAAGACCACTTGATGGGGATGCATGATTGCCAAAAAGGAGCGATCTGAGGGTACGGCACGCCGCTGCCCCCACCTTGCGCTTGGCAGAGTCTATAGTGAAGGAACCTCCGACAGTGGGGGTCCAAATCAAGGCGTCAGGGGTTTCGTTGATCCGAACATCCGCGGCTGCTAGTTCGATCTTAGCCTCCTGCCCGATCCACTCTCTGACCTATTTCCATCTCCAATTCGATGATGGGTCCCAGAGATCCCGGATCGTGCAGCTACGTGGGGCGTTCAAGGACAGATGGTAGACCGCGTTACCAATCCATCGTTCATGGGAAGGAGACGAAAGGCCGTTGCCAAGCTGCATGCGGATAAAGGGTTCGACAAGGTGGCGACCTTGGAGAATACGGTACCAGGATGCTGAGGAACGACTGTTGGCTACCGCCGTCATCGGGTGAGAGTGTTGAAAGTATCTGGCTTTCATGAACCGCGTCCAGATAGAGTTGTGCGTTCTGATCTTCCACCACAATTCCATGGAGCAGGCATCCACAATGTGCGCTAATTTAATGAATCCGAGCCCCCCTCGTCTGTAGGTTTGGCCATCGTATCCCAGCAGACCCAGTGGTGCTTATTCTTTCCATCTTGATGACCCCAAAAGAAGTTGGCGAAGAGAGCCTCCAGGGAAGATATAACCTTCTTAGGTGGGGAGCTGACGGCCAGTGTATAAATTGGGATGGAAGACAGAACGTGCTTGATGAGGATCAACTTGCCGTCCGAAGAGAGAGTCGCGTTGTGCTATCCCTCAATCTTCATCCTAGTCTTGTTCATAAGCCCTTCGAAGTTGCCCGAATTATATCTGCTGTATACTAACGGGCAGCCCAGGTATGTGAATGGAGGGTATGCGGTGTTGAAGGAGATGAGATTGGTGAGAGTAGCCGAGTGACTTCTGTCGGCTTTGTGGTGGGTATAGATGATGCTTTTGGCCCGATTTATCCGTTGTCCGGAGCATCTGGTGTATTTATCCAGGATACTGCAGACCACCTCCATTGATCCGACGTCCCCGGAGGAGAAGATGAGGATGTCGTCTGCATAGGCCAGGTGAGTGATAATAGGGCAACCGGTAGTAGTGTAAAAGTGATGGAATCTTGGGATATTGTTCATGCTGTTGAGGTTTCTGCTAAAGGCTTCAACAGCAATGATGAAGATGGTGGAGGATAGGGGGTCCCCTTGTCGAACCCCTCGGCTAGACTTGAAGAACCCGTTCGCTTGACCGTTGATGACAGTAGAGAACCATGAGTTGCTAATGGATCTGTATATGATGTCTATCCATGTTTCGGAGAACCCAAAGGCCCTGAGGACCCAAATCATGAATTGCCAGTCCAGGCGATCATAGGCCTTCTCCATATCGAGCTTGATGGCTATATTGCCCCCCTGGACGAGAATTTTATGCATGTTATAATCTCCTGGGCTAGGAGGATGTTATCAGTGATGTTTCATCCCGGAACGAAACTGCTTTGTTCCTCGGATATAATCTTGGGGAGGATGTGGGCCATGCGGGTGGCGATGATCTTGGAGATGATTTTATTGGAGAATGTGCATAATCTGATCGGTCTGAAATCTTTGAAGGTCTCCGGGTTATCTTTTTTAGGAATTACGTAAAACCCCTATTATTTATTTATTTTTTATTTTTTTATTAGACTTAAAAATAAATTTATATAATTTATGGTTTATTTATTTTTTTGATGACCCGGTTTGGCCAATTCAGTCCGAACAGGGCCCGAAACAAATTTAAGTCCATGTGAGCATGTGGGGTGGCTAAGGTGGCCATATAGGAATATTTTATGCATATACAAATATTTTCTAAATTACTTTAGAATTTTGTGTGCAATTTCTAATTATTTAAATTATTCGTACAATTATTGGTATTTTAATTATTAAATAATATTTTACAAGATTTTACATGTTTCTGCACCCGGATAAGGGTGTGTGTACAATTCACCCATTGGAGCAATTTTTTATTAATTTATTATTAATAAATTTATTTTGTAGAGATTTATTAAACAAGTTTATTCTATTAAGATATTATTATTATTATTTTGAGTTTATTTATTGTGAATTGAATTTATATATATATATATATATATGTAGATATATTTAAATATATTAAATATTTGGTTAGGTGACATTTAAAGTGTTATTTGTATTTAAATGATTTTTGGATATATATGGTGATATATATAAGATTTAAAGAATAAGAAAAGAAAAAGAAAAGAAAAAGGAAATGGAAAAGAAAAGGAAAAAGAAAAAAATGTTAATAACAAAACCCCCCACTACACGTGGGCGGGTCCCACTTCCCAATCACTGCTGCGTGTAGCAGCAACCCATCCGAAGGAAAACCAACCCGTGAAGCTTAATTTCTAAACCCATAGGTATTAGGTTTTGTCACAATTCGTTATATATGTAACTTTTTCCACAGACCTCTAAACCCTAAACTTCCAAAACGAAAGTTGAGGCTGATCATACCCTCTTCACCTACGAATTTGTTTCACCAGTGACAGAGCTTTGTGCGCGATGAACGGAGCATCGGAAGTTAGCCCCGCGTCACCCACGGAGCAGTTTTCCCACTTAAGGTACCCTAATTCCCCATGGCGTAACTTTTTACTTGTAGCACCGATTTTTGATCCGTAAGATTTTCTGGAAATTAGACTTGACCCTCTTCAAGATCCTCTAGGTGGATTTCGAAAACAACCCATCACTTGCTTGAAAAATTGAGATAAAGTTGGAGAAAAACCACTTTTCTGAAATATTAAAAATTGTTTTAAAACACAAACTTGTCGGCCACTTTTCCTTCTGTACAGTAGGTTTTTGTAAAAACTAATTGAAGACAGTCAAATACAACATAAACGAGATTGCAACGTACCTTCTGGATTCACTTTTCATCTAGTATGTAGAAAGTTACACGTTGTTAAAGTTTCACGAAAAATTGTAAATTCTGTTTTCAAAAAGTGGAAAAACACCCGATACGGCGTGCGCCCCGACAAACCGGGCGACGTGGTCACGCATTATACACATCGAAAGTCGTGTATGGATGTTGTCGACATGTGGGAACTGACGAAACCCGATTTTGTTGCATATGCGCGATGAAATCAGTGCGTATCCGTCGAGATACCCCCGTATCGACCCTTTGCAAATTAAGTCACAACTTTGTGCACACTCATCATATCGTGATGAAACTTGTGCCATTGGACTCAAAATATTTTTCTGGTCCTGTGAGCCAAGTTTGGTCCGATTCTGAGACCGTTGATCGGGACGCTATTTTGGCGGGCCCACAATCCCACTCAACGGGCGATTTTGTGTACGGCCCACCGGAATCCAAAATTGGACATACCGTTGGGTTCGTCTCATCAAAACTAATCCGTAGACATGTAGTTTGATGACTTTAGAGACTATAGGTTCTGGCGCGCATTTCGGTGCAAAATGGGTCCAACGGCGGACATCATTTTGACCCAAAATTATGATTTTGTCCCTGTTCCAGAATTTAACTTTTGGACAGACATTTCCTAGGCATATCTTATATTCTAAACTCGTTCGTGATGTTTGTTGCAGCATCCGGAGTCATCTGCGGGATTTGGCTTTTCTTGCTTTATTTATTTTGCCGGTTCGAGCTACTAGATTATTCCCTTTTGCACATAACCTCAGGCAAGACACCTTGCCTGTACTGTTTAATTTTCTGCTCAATATCATGCATGTTTTATTTATTTTTAAGTTGTTTCTTTCTAAATTATATATAGATGCAAATTACTATATTTTATGTAATTAGCTTAGAGTTAAGGGACTACCGCCAAATTTAGTGTGTCTCATTGACTTGTCACAATTGTACACGAGTTGTGTGTGAGAGTTCTGAGTATCATATAAAGGTCACTTGCGTATGGGCTGATCCTCCGTGCGGATGCGTAGGAATAACTGTCAATAGAGGCATGTTAGAAGACTTGACAGTTATCTATTATAAACTCGTGTTGTAGAAACGACATGTGTTTGTGTGTCATGGTTACGATACACATATAGTATCATTTGGGAGGGAGGGGACAGCTACTAGCGTAGGGGCTACTTTTATTTTACACACATTTGGGAGATAGTGTCTCGGATGAGCGCTACGTGTTACCCGGCCGATAGTGTCTCGGATGAGCGCTACTTGTTGGCCACTCTTTATTACTTGCTTATGACAGCCCCTGCGTAGAACGTTGTCCTCTAAATTACAATCCACATAGAATGGTTAGGAACCTTTACTCATGCATACTTTTCTGTTGAGCTTTATTATTCAGTTTATTGGCATGATATTATGTGTCTTGTTACGTCCCTATAAGGACCTTGTTATCTCTTCAGGTGTGTGTTTTTGTGATTTCTTACAGGTGCTCTAGCTAAGGCCATTCCTTCCTTCGTGATGACTGCTTTCGGACTTGTCATTGCTTCGCTCGACCAATCACTTTCTTTGTATATTTCTTCTCTATTTAAATTAGTTGGTAGTGGACTTTGTCTCCGCCCAACGATTGTATCATAAATATTCAAGTTGATTTCTATATTATTATTCCTTTTATTGTGGATGAGATTTAGTTGTCTTGGATTACTACATTTACAGCTTATGTATATATATACGAGTCGTATATTTGCTCGTATGTATACAGCTGGTATGATACGTTTCTAGTCCTACTATTTTGGGACTGGGGCATTACAGATTAAGATGAGGTTGGCTCGGGATAAAAATTTAGGATAGCAAGCTCCTTGAAAGAAAGCGGTAGCGACCTCGATCATGTCAGACTGAATGATGTTCCAACAGGTCCTGAAGAAAACCCCAGATAATCCATCAGGGCCTGGAGCGCTGTGTTTGTCAAGGGCCCAGACCGCTGCCATAACTTCTTCCGCTGAGGGTGGGGTTAATAGCATTTCATTGTCCTGCTTGTCAATTAAGGGAGGGACCTTAGCTAATAAGATCTCATCCTTGACGACAACATCTTTTGTGAAAAGTTTGGAGTAGAAGTTGGCGACAGCCGCCTGGATGCTCCGCTGGTCTTTAAGTAAAGTGCCGTTGTCATCATATATTTGATGAAGAGAGAGTTGATGCCTCCGTCCCCTGACGCAGGCGTGGAAGAAAGCGAGGTTTCTGTCGCCCTTGGTATCCTAAGTCAACCTGGCTTTCTGTTTCCAAAATTTTGTCTCGACTTTCAGACGATATTTAAGGACAACCTTGTTAAGGTTAAGCGTGGTGCGGTTCTCGGAGGAACAATCCGTGGCCAAACTAATTTCCGTACGGGTGACGTCGTCTTCTGCTGCCTTAATTTCTTGGAAGATGTTTCCAAAAGCGACTTTGCTCCAAGATGTGAGGGCACTCCTAGTGGCCTTAAATTTCACAGCCACTCTTATCATGGGGTCTGGATAGTGCGTCGAATTCCAGGCGAGAGCCACGATATTTTGGAATTGAGGGTGACATCTCCAGAAGTCCAAGAATCTGAAAGGTTTTTAAATTGGGTTAGAGTTGTTACTGACCTCAATAAGAAGGAGAGAGTGGTCGGATTCTGTGGAGTTAAGGTGAGAAAGGTTGGAGATGAGATTCATATCTGACCATCAGTTGTCGACAAGTGTGCGGTCCAGACGAGAGTATTGGCGACGAGCTTCTTCTTGTATATTACACCAGGTGAAGGAGTTACCGGAGTATGGGAGGTGGTGCAGGTTTGCTTGAAAAATGAAGGAGTTGAAGTTATTCATGGCTGGTTGGTGGGGAGGACGCCCTCCCGATTTTTTATCGTTGTAGGCGATCGTGTTAAAGTCCCCAATGCATATACACGGGAGGCCGTTGAGGGAAGTATGGGTATCCATAAGGGTGAGCCAGAGCTGCTTGCGTTCAACTTAGTCGCAGCTGCCGTGAACTGCGAAAATGAAGGATTGGGAGGGGAGGGTGGGGTGTTCCACTCAGCAGGAGAGTGCCTGTTCGGAGTCGAGGACGGTGCCAAAGAGGCAATCATCGGAAAAAGGATCCAGATGTTGTGACACCCAGCAATGGCGTTCGCGAATCCGAGCTAAAGTTGGATGGATTTGAGTTTCCTCTGGGGAATTTTGGGTTCGATAATAACTATAATGTCGATCCGGTGGACTTTGATTAGGGTGATGAATCTCCTTATAGTTGGTTTGTTGGCCAGCCCTCTGACGTTCCATGTTAGGATGTTAAGCATTAGAATGATTACGATTGGGGGTTGGGTTGAGCTTTGAGGCTGACCGTGTGGTCATGACCGATTGCTCTTTTGCTGGGTTCTTTTTTTCTTGTTTTGATAGATTTTAGGGGCCCTTTGGGTTGCTGTGGGTGGATCTACCATCGCTTCTTAACGTTGTGGGGCCTTTGAACTTGTGGCATTCTCCATGTGATCGACGAGTTCTGACTAGGGATTATTGGGGTTGAGGAAACCGGCATCCTGGGCTTGTCTGATCCTGGCCTCATATTCTTGTCCTAAATAAATCTCGATCTCTATCTAGAGGGAGATGGTAGGGTCACCTGGTACCGGGGGGGGGGGGTAATCAGCGCCAACCTGTTCTCTCCTGATATGTCCAGATCACCGACGGAGGGTCCTTTGGCGTTCTCACCTCCTTCTTTTGGATGGGACATGGCGAGGAGGGGGATAGGCTGGTCTACGACCTCAGAAGGGGAGCTAAGGATCTCGAATCTGTTGAGGAGGGAGATGCCTGTTGGCTTGTCAGGAACCTTACAAATGTTCGTAGTAGAGGGAGCGCTAGGGCTGGGGGAGCTGTCGTTATCTGTAAAGTGGGAGTGGGAGTTAGGGAGGGGTAGGATAGGGCCTAGAAGCGGTAGTTGGGTTGCCTTTGGGGATTATGTCTTTTGTGTTGCTTTCTTCCTCAGCTCCGGGTGGGCTTTGAAGCAATGCTTCGAGAGGTGGCCTCTGATCTGACAGTACTTACAAAAGATAATGCTGTTGTCGTACTCAAGCGTCTGTAGGTGCATCCGTCCTCCCAGATCGAGCTGGATGAGCGTGGGGGGGTCGAAGGATAGATCGATCTCTACGCAAATCTTAGCGTAGTTGCCTTTGGAGAGATTGCTTGTTTCTTCAGCGATGGCTAGCAGGGTCCCGAATGAACTGGCAATTCTCTTGAGTACTACGGGGGTGAAGCAAACAAGGGGGAGGTTAGGCAATGTAATCCACGTTGAGATAATCTTTGAGTCCACATTGGGGTTAAAACGGGGGGACCATTTGGCAATTTTTACGCTGAGGGATCCGATGTTGGTGGTGCCCTTAGCCCATACCAAGGAGCAGCCTTGATCAGAGGAAAGGTGGAGGAGGAGGTGTTTTGAATCCAATGGTACGACCTTGTACGCTGCTGAGATACCCCAGCTGGCGATGGCTTCTTTAACGAAGGACAATTTAGGGCATCCGGACTGGAATTTTAGAACAAAGGTCTTCGAGAAGGATGCGGATAATGAGGAGATTTCATCATGGGAGAATGGCACTCTGATGGTTTGGCCTTGGGAGGAGGGTGGGGAACTCGATCTCCGAAAGTTCAAGCTTCTTCTCAACATGGGGCAAATGTGCTACTCTATCCGGTCGCAATATCTCTGCGTAGGATGGCGTCGATGTGTGACCGAAAGGGGATGGCTTGTGCTGTCTGGATGGGAAGTTGTTGTTGGATACTGCGTCTCGTGCCGAAGGAGATCCACCCTGATGCGGGCATCGCCAAACGGGTCCCTTGGGATTGGGTGCCGCGACACGGCAGAGAGGACTGGGCGTAATGCCGCCGAACGACGGAGTCGGTGCGCATGTGCTCGATCCTGCCCTCACGGGATAAGAACCGCCAACCGAGGTGGGAAGAGAGGGGATGTCCCCCGACTCAGAGAGCACAAGCCTGGAGCCTAGTGCATAACCGAGGGCAAAGGGAGGATGTGTATGGTGGGGCGCAAGGCCTGCCGGGAAGGGCTACATCGGCGCCTTACCGAGAGAGGAAGGAGGATGTGCCTAGTGGGGCGCATGGCCTACCGGGGAGGGAAACGAGGGGTCCCGGGTTGGCTCTGCGGGCACATACTTCAGTACAGGGGGAGGGGGGTGGGCGCTACGGGCGCATGCTGCAACACAAGGGGGGTGGGCATATGTACGAGCAGGGGAAGAGATGGCGCATATGCGCGTGGGCAGGGGCCGAATGCATGGCTCCCCGGGAGGGAGGGCGCATGGCAGGATGGCGCATACTACACCGCGAGAGAGAGGGGGCACGGGGGGAGGGTGGGCGGATGCGCATTCGCGGATGCGGGCGCATGTCTCCCAGGCGGTAGGAGGGGCGTATGGCAGAGAAGGAGATTCGAATTTTCAAAATTTAAATCTTTTGGGGAGAGGGGTTCGTAGACCGAAGTGATTGCGACTACGAGGTCCTTCTACGTTGTTTGCCATTGATTGTAAAAGTGCAGAACAATTTTATAGGAGGACTGAACTTAGACTCACAATACAAACTCGCTCGCACAAAGAAAGCCTAGGAATGAAAACCTAGGTACAACAATCTAAGTACGATTGTTTATTTTTGATTCTAGGGGTAACGATAGAGGCTCGAGAAAGCGACGGTAGCTCTGCCTTACTCCTTGGTCGATCGGACGTAGCCTTGACTCTGATGAAGAAAAGCTCTCGGGATGTGTGGGAAGAATCCTTTGTGCGTGTCTTTGTCTCTTTGTGTGTCCAGCCGGGTGGAGAGAGTCTCTTTTGCAAGGGAATGGCACCTTGCTATTTATAGAAGTGGGGTGTGATCATTAGGGTTTGTAATGATTGTCCCTTGAAAGTCGACGGCCAATAATCTGGACCATTATTCTTGATTGCATCACATCTGGGCAGTTAATTTTTGATTGTGCCAAATCCGTATGGGCAATTAATGCTGATTGTAATAAATCTTCATAATTTGTCATGACAAGCTCGAATCTTCTGCCACATGTTCAATTTGCTTAATTACAACAAATCTGGTTTTATCCGAGTAATTTTGATGATTATAACAAATCTGGGTTGTTATGATTTGCTAGCAGCCATAACTACGAGGGGATAAGACCGCCACGTGTCTCAACTGTCATGAGGATCGCCACGTGTCTCAACTGTCATGAGGACCGCCACGTGTCTCAACTGTTGTGAGTGGGACGTCCTGACAGAGCCACATGAATGCGGTCTCTAAATGAACCGCATATGGGTGGCCCCCACACTCCTAACCGCATAAAGGTAGCAACCGCATGAGGGGATAGCCGCATGAGGATGGCAGCCTCGTGAAGGAGGTAGCCGCATGAAGGAGGCAGCCACATGAAGGTGGCAGCCGCATGAAGGTGGCAGTCGTATGAAGGAGCAGCCGCATGAAGGAGGCAGCTGCATGAATAGGGCAACCGCATGAAGAGAGAACCCGCATGAAGAGAGCAACCGCATGAAAAGAGCAACCATATAGGGGTGACTGCCGCATAGGGGTGGCAGCCGCATAGGGAGCTTTGGATTTGGCGAATCATGCCAGCTATAAAAGATTTTCTTCTTTTCCCTAGGAGCACGCCATCATGTCAGGGCTATCATTTCATCTTTATGTCAGAGTTGTCACTTCGCCTTTCTGTCAGAGTTGCCGTCAGGACATTTAATGAGGCAGTTGCTTTATGGCTAGCTGTAGACGCGAACTGCTTAGGGTCACATGGCTTCTTCCTGAGCCGCATGGAGCTATCCGAGCCGCATGAGGCTTTAAAGGACTTTTGAACCACATGAATGTCTAACGGATTCCTGAGCCGCATGAGGCTCTTTCTGTCTGAGCCGCATGGGCTTTTTCGTTATTTTCCATACTTCTACAAGACCCCCTTCAAAGTTTTTAATTTGCAAAATTGAAATACTTTGAATAAGAAGCATGGCTATGTAAACTCTTCTGGCCGCATAGGATGTTCTAGCCGTATGGGCTTCCTAGCCGCATGGACTTCCTAGCCGCATGGAGTGTCTGGCCGCATAGACTCCCTGCTACATGTGCGTCTCCTGCCACGTGTGCATCTTATTAATTGCTCTTGATTTGCTTTGGATTTAAAGCCGCCTTTTGGGACAGGATCCCAAGGGTCGGTTTTAAATATCTGGATTTTCCTCGATGACCGAATAATTGATTTGGTTTTTATGCAGCACATGGATTGAAGCATCCCCCCTCATTCTACCTATAAATAGGAGCATTTTTGGTCAGAGAGACTTCCTTACTTTCTTCTTTCTTCAACTCTTCTTGCCCTAGGTTGCTATCTTCGTCTTCCTTCTCCGCTCATCAATCAACAATGACCCCCAAGTCTTCTAAGGCCGCGACGAAGGGTAAGGGAGTGACTTCTTCGTCAGCCACGGTACCTGAAGTTCACCCCGACGTTCACCCCACCATTGCTGGTAAGGGTTTGGGCGGATCGTATACTTTGAAACCCTAACAAAGACGGCTCTATTGTATGCTTTATGCACAAGCCTTTAATGCGTCCTTCGTCTTTATCGAACTGTTCAAATTGTATGAGCCGCATGTATGTCCCACGTCCGAGCCGCATGGGGGTATACCCCATGTCCGAGCCGCATGGGAGTTTGTCTAGTAGCCGCATAGACACTTCACAAACTGAACTGTATAATGACCCGTCGAACAGAACCGTATAAGTCTCTATGAATCGAACCGGATGAAGCCCCCCAGACAGGACCACATAAGCTTATATGGACTGGGCCACATGAGGCTCCGACCATCTTCTAACTTTGTTTCTTTTTATCTTTGATTCTTGCAGCATCCCTGCCGAAAGCTAAAATCATTGTGAAGGAAGAGCTGCTGCCTCCTTTCAAACAAGAGTCATCGCTCGTTAAGGAGGAGGTAATACCAAAAACGGAGGTATAGAAAGGAGAGCTGGCGCCTATTGAAGTTGCTGTAAAGGAGGAGCCCCAGTCTGACGGGGTAGTATTGGGAGTTCTGACCCTCCTGCTCCGGACGAGGATTTTGCTCAAGTAGATCGTTCATATGAAAAATGGTTGAGGGATTGGTATCTGCGACCCCGCAACTAGGATTCGTAGGCCCTTATAAATGTCCGTCTTTTGCCTTGATATTTTTGTTCGTCTTTAGCTGTAGTTTGTGTTTTGCTTCTTTTGGACATCAATGTAATCTTCTTTCTTCTTGTCCGAATGAAATGATAGAGAACTTTTCTCTCTTGATCATGAGATGTAGTCATGTGAATGTAACTGATTTTGAATGAACAAAAAACATTCGCTCTATTCTTTGCTTGTAGTAGTTGCCCCAATGGGAGACATTTTGTGGACCTATTATCCCTGGTGTACCCTAGTTCTGGATACGGATAACAAGTTGGGAGAGAACCAACATACTTACTCAGAGGTAATGAGGACATGGTAAATATGAGGGTTTCTTTGATGGAGCCTTCCCACTCAGAGGTAATGAGGACATGGCAGGAGTGGGCTCCATGAAAGGTACATAGAACAACTCAGAGGTAATGAGGACGTGGATGTTCTATGTGAGGGGCGGTTTGTTTTTGATGGAAGGGAAACAACTCAGAGGTAACATCGACGTGGTTGTTTCGGAGAATTTGTGAATCTGTTACCCTTTTTGTGTACTGAAAGTGCGGGTGTCGGATCATAAGGAGGGAGCTCTTTTAGGAGGAAAGTTCAGAGGTATGATCATACATGACTTACTGTAGGGTGTGAAAAATTATGACACGCTGACATAAGACTCAGCCAAAGCCATACGCTCAAGGCCATACGCTCAGCCAAAGCCGTACGCTCAGTGAATATTTTATTATTTCTTGAATGACAGCACAACATACGTTTAATGGAGGATGAATCTGACACTTCGTCTTTCGTGCAAAGACAGCTGTCCTATGAAGATTAACTGTTGTATGGGTTTTCGAGAATTGATTTTGTCTCTTACGAGGACAGCTCACCAGCCATCATAAATGCACAGCCATCATTACTGTCATTTCTGACAGTCTGTCAGCCATCATATCTGCAACACGACGCTCGAGAGATATTTGTCAGTTATTAGAAGATATGGCGTATTTGAGAAGATTGAGGACAGCCACGTGTCTACTCCCTCAATGCTTACGACTCCTTGCCAACCAAGTGAGCGTATGGACTCCATATGACTCCTTGTCAATCAAGTGAGCGTATGGACTTCATACGACTCCTTGTCAACCAAGTGAGCGTATGTACTCCATACGACTCCTTGTCAACCAAGTGAGCGTATGGACTCCATACGACTCCTTATCAATCAAGTGAGCGTATGGACTCCATACGACTCCTTGTTAATAAAGTGAGCGTATCAGCTTTATATGACTCTATACTATCCAAGTCAGCATATGCAAGACATATGTCTTCAAAAGGTAGCGTATGACTCCTCTTCAACAAAGACAGCGTATCACAGCAAATGCATTCAGGATGACTTTAAACGTACAGTCAATACACGTTCTTACGTGTCCTGTACTCAGTTACCCACTTATTCAGAAGTTATGCAACGTGGCATCCATGCCATCAATCTCTCCTAGATATATTCTACTACTTTCAACCGGACTCTAATGTGTCTCCATCAGAATTCGCCACGCGTCCCTGCAGTTATGTACACGTCAAGTAACTGACTGAGCGTATGCTTCAGAATAGTTATCCAGAACTCTATAAAAGAGAGTTTCTTCATCTTCATCAGATACTACATTCAATTCAGAGAGAACAGAGAGATTGCCCAGTTGCTGTCCAAGTTCTTCGAAGTTCGAGTTTTCTTCATCGCATCGTCCAAGGGATAAAGTGATCGTCTTCTAGATTAGATTCCTATAGTTATAATTTTCCCAGAAACACAATAAATAAAGTGAATTTATTTATGGAAAACAAATTGGCGACTCTGCTGGGGAATGCTGTCTCCTCCTACGAGATAGCAACAACTCAATGCGATACTTCGTCGATCGGCTCGACGAAGAAAGTGATGGTCGTACAATTCGACCAATCTGCTTACGAAAAAATGCTCAAAGCGAAGGAGGGCCGAACTGCTTCCTCCGCTCTTCTTGCTGCCAAGAAGAAGGGACGCTCTGTCTATGTCCCTAAGTCTTCTTCGATGGCCCGAGACGCTTCTGTCACTCACGCTGACAAGAACACGTCTCCAACTTCAACGAAGCACGCCTCGGCTTCTCTGAACACGGCAACAGTGGCTTCTCCTAGTCACGCTGACAAAGTGGGTTCTTTAACCAAGTCAGCGTGTCCAAGGAAAACCATCTCTGGATATGTCAAAGTCTCTTCTCCTTCTACCCTTACGACAGCAGTCGGCTCTTTAGCCATTAATGACTCTGTGCGTATGGCAGTCAAAGGGCAGCGTACGGCAAAGGCAGCGTACAGCAAAAGCCAACAGCAGGCAGCGTACGCTAAGCCAAAGCCAACTTATGCTAGTAAAAAGGCAGCGTATGACCAGAATTCCAAACTGAAGTCAGCGTATGCCAACCAATACAGTCCTTTAACTGTTTCTCAAAATCAGGCTGGGGGTTCTCTTCCACAGAACATACAAATGATTCCCCCACAACTTGCACATCTTGTGCCAACCAAGGAGAAAGACTCTTTAGTCAACTCCTCTACTCATAAGGTCTTTACCTCTGGAGTTAATTTGACTAGTACTTTTACTAGATCAAACAAAGGAAAACGCCTTTTGGCTACTTCCTCTAAAGATGGATTATTATCGACTCCCAGTCGGAATAATGTCCATCTTCCTTCTCTCAAAATTTCCCGATCTGAGAAAGGCAAATTACAAGTATTCAAGACTGATACTAAAGTCATATCTCCTACGGATCTTCGTAACAAGCTTAACCGAAATCATCTCGGTTCCACTTCCGGTATAAAGAAGCCTTATCAAACCGAGACAAGTATACTAGACCCTGATGCAGAATATGCCAAGAACTATATCGCTCAAATTAATCGGTCTTTATACACTCAAGAACCGTGAAGACAGAAGAATAAAAGACAAGTTTCTACACAGAAACTATCTTCAAGTACTTCCCAATCTGTTCCTACAGATCTCCGGGAACATTTGTAAAACAAACGGAGAATCGACACTCCATCTGGCTATGACATTGCTCATATTTGCCATGAAAAGCATGGTTATAACTTCCAACCTCAGGTTGTGATTCAGTGTTGTTGTTCACCAAAAAGACGATCTGTTTTCGAACGGATTCAACATGAACCAATACTGGACGAAGACGAACCTCTTTATGCTTCTGTCAACATGACCTCCAGAAATATTGGGGGTAGAATACGATCTGATGCTATGTCAGATTCTGAAGATGGTGTTTACCTCGGCACCCGATCCAGGACCGGAGCCTCGACCAGGGTCTCTTCTTTTTCTCATCCAAGTGATAATCTGGAGATCACAGAGGACTTCCTTGGAGAGTCCAACTTCCCGGTATTGACTCCCGTAAATAGCCCCGGGAAAGAGGCTGATTCTCACAGCGATGATTCAGAACAGACTGTTTCATCGTCTATTCCTCGAACGATTACCACTTATATGGTAGATGGTAATCAAGAGCCTTCGACTAGCACTGAAGCTCATGAACAGAGGATTTCTTCCTTGGAACAACAGTTGCGAGCTATGGCAGATACATTGACTGCTATGCATACTCTTATGCAAGCTCAACAACGAACTCAGCAAGTTCAACCAACAGTACCACCAGTGGTATTAAATACTCCTGTTGCCCCAAACCCGGAACCCTCTACTATTTCGGGGGTACAGTCTAATGTTCCTGTACAACCCACTCCAAGTCAGTCCGGAGTTGGGGTGATACATATGCTGCAGCCCCTCCTCCCAATTATACTCAACAAGCAACAACGCCGCAGTCTTCTGGAGCAGTCACTGAAGAGTTGAAGAATCTTCGGTCTCAATTCGAAGCGTTCAAGCAAAAGGACGGCTTACAAAGATTAGGTATCAAGCAGCCTTACCCCATACAATAGAAGGAGGTATCGTACCCACCAAAATACAAGCCTCCAACCATTTCTTTCTTTGACGGGACCACCTTCCCAAGTCAGTTCATCAATCACTTTGAGGTGATGACTGATCAGTTACAACCGAGCGATGTCCTCCTTACTCGGGTATTTGTTGGTTGTCTTAAAGGAACCGCTTATGAATGGTATCGAAGTCTCCCTGATGGGTGCATTACTTCGTTTGCCGGGTTCAAACAGATGTTCCTAGAACGATTCTATGAAGGCATTAACGACATGACCATGTCAGCTCTTATACGAATTAAATAGAAAAATAATGAAAGCACTGAGAGCTTCATTGAAAGATTCAGAAGAGAAGCACTAAAAATGCCTCTCGGAACTCCCGATGCTGTCACTATCAACACTTGTAAGTCGAATCTCTTACCAATCATCAGCATGTGGACGGGATCCACCTAATTCCAAGATTGGCCTTCCTTCATCGTCAGTGCCAAAGCTGCCGAAGTCAGTGCCGAAACTTTTAAAGGTCTGGGGGTACACATGACTCCCAATGAATCAAGTCAAAGTACTAGCAATAATACACGACCCAACACTCGCAAAGGAAAAGAGACTCTCGAAGTCAATCTCCAAAGCAAAAATCAAGAGGTAATGTCTGTTCAAGCTACCCCAGCCCCAACAAATCAACAGCAGAGACCTCCTCGGCCGAAGGAAGAATACTCTTTCGACGATGACGATGTTCAAGGCATCTTCGAATGTTTACTTAAAGGTAACAAGATACAACTGCCAGAGATAAAAAAGCCTGATGAAGCCAACAAGACAGATCATCCAAAATACTGTCCATATCACTGAATGCTGGGTCATACAATCCGGTCTTGCTTCGTGTTAAAAGGAAAGATCCAAGAAATGATCAAATCAGGAGCTGTGACACTAACACCTAAAGACAAGACAGTCACAGCAAATGTGATTTCGATGCAGTTCGGTGACTTCCCTCCGTTATTGGTGGAAAATGGGATTGTCCCCATCCCTAAAGCAACTCTCGAGGTTGTGAATATTCTACCAGCCCAGAATGAAGGACTTGTTCCCGTTACCACTAAAAAGGGAGAGATTATGTGGATCCACCCCGATTTAGTGGCAGAGTTTGAAATGTCTTTTTCTTCTCCTTAGAAGGCCCCTCTATCTAAAAAGAAACCTGGGAAGACTAAGTCATGCCATATGACTTCTAGCATCATACCCAATCTTTCTCTAACCTCTACTTTTATCCTAGCAGGACAATCACCCCCTATGGAGGCAGAAACTATACCTCAATCCGAAGACAGATACAAACCGGCGTTTCATCTATATAGTTCACAATCTCATGAATTAATGACAAAGATGGGTTATGATCTAGCCACTGCTCCTGGTTTGAATTTTGGCAAAGGACTCCGAGCACCTCTAGCCCTCACTTTGAGACATAATCAATCTCGTGTTGGTCTCGGTTTCTGGACTGAAGCTCTTATCAAGCACCAAAAAACCAAGAACAAGACGAAGGATTGCAATATGGTTTCAATAGACTCTGAACCTGAGCCTGAAGTTGAAGCTCTCTCCGGAACCCGGTCAGGAAAAACATATTTGAAAGATTATGCTGAAGTTCCTGAAGAAACTTCTGATGTCCCTCCGGTTGTAGCTCCAGTACCCATTTCTAACGAAGGACCTTCAAATGCTCCTGATGAGACTATTCCATCTAAACCAACAACAACCGACAAAGGGAAGCAACCTGCCCGCTTCGACAAACCAATCAAGAAGTCTCTCCTTCCCGGATTGCAAAAACCATATAATTTTGACATTCTGGCTCAACTTGCTAACACTCCAGCCAGATTATCCATCTTCGAGCTCTTATGTTTATCCAAGGAAACTCGGGAAACATTAAGTGAAGCTCTACTGCAAGCAGACTCTTGCCTGACTCATCTGAAGAAGCCGGAAGCAGAGCCGATGACTTGCCTACATTGCAACAGTGTCTTGGAATTCATTCCGAATATCACTTTTACCCAAGACGATATGCTTCTAGAAGACAATCGTCATGATCGGCCTGTTTACTTCACTGGGTACGTTGACACGATGAAAGTCAACCGCATTCTAATTGACCCAGGATCAGCTCTAAGTATTATGCCTAAGAGTCTCTTGGATGCCTTACGGATTCCAGTTCATTATCTAACCAAGACAGTCACTACCATTTTGGGGTTCAATCAAGGCAAGAGCGAACCTCTGGGGAAAATTTGCCTAAAAATACAAATAGGCAATTTTCGGTCGAGTGTCACATTTTACGTGATTGAGTTAGTTGGATCTTACAACCTGCTTTTGGGAAGACCTTTCCTCCATGAACACAATATTGTCCCATCCACTCTTCACCAGTGCTTCAAATACATTGATGAAAATAGAGAAGTTTAAAAGGAAGTTGCGGACATTAATCCTTTCAGAGGAGTCGAAGCCTACTACAGTGACTCTCGCATGTACAAAGATGAATATTCAAAAGTCTTACAAGCTATGGATGATGATGAAACATCAACAGTTGACACCTTGGTTATTCCTGTAAAAGGGCGTATCACTCCTCCGCAGTCTGCTAAATCATCTGAAGAAGGCCCACTGATAATTCCTGTCAGTGGACGTACCACTTCATTGCCCTCCCAAGCTCCACAAGGTTCGCTGATAATCCCAGTCAGTGGACACACCACTCTCTCACCATCTTCTCAGGCTAGACCAGGTACTCTAGTCATCCAGTCAGTGGACGCACTACTTATCCACGATCCTCTTCAAGGGAGCTCACCTCTTCTGAGCCTTTTGTTATCGACCTTAATCGAAATAAAACTTCTGCTCGCTCTTCCTCTCCCCCTTTAGTCATTAATTTGACTAAATCTACTAAGGCTCAGCCTTCTCCTGTAAATACAGCATCTGATATTAATAAAGCATCTCCTTTACAGTATATTGATGTCTGTAATCATGTACAAAGTTATTTACATTTGCTAGATAGCTTAGAGCCACTAACTATAGGAGTCGTGCAAACTCTTCGTACAGAAGTATCATTAGAGTCTGTACAAAATTCATACTTCTTTGTTCCTATTAGAAAGTCAGGAGAAGTTCCAATATTCTTCTGCAAGGGGCCCCAGAATCCTCCTAATCTGGAAGATGACGACAAAAACGATGATACTGGAAGGTTACAACTACGTCGCTACAGTCAACAGTCCAAAAATATCATTAAGAATATGGGCTATGACTTTAGAACCGGCCTCAGTAATGGAAGAGGAAGAAGAATGCCTGTTCGAATTCCTCCTCTAAAATACGGAAGGACAAAATGCGGATTGGGTTACATTACTCCTACTCCCTTCATCAATACAGTCCATGAGGATCTAGACTCCGACAGAGACGAACGATCCGATTCTTCCGATTCCTTCTCTTGGGATTCCGACGCAAGTATTGGCGATTTTCATCGTTCTACTCTATCCATCAACATGGTCTCCGCCGACGGTCCGCAAGAAAATGATGAAGATGAAGATAATTTTGAAATATCACCCGAATCGGAACAATGGGCTCAAAGATTAGACAACCATGGGAATTCAGATTCGAGCAAAGAGAACCTCCCACTGAAGATAAATTGATCCAAATTGATGTTGGTGAAGAGGGGTCCCCCAAACCAATATTCATCAGCGAAAGTCTTTCAGAAACAGATAAGCAAGACATGATCAAGCTTATTCATAATTATATCGATGTCTTCGCCTGGAGCTACGAGGATATGCCAGGACTAGATCCGAAGATCGTAACGCACAAACTTAATATCATGCCAAATGCTAAACCGGTCAAACAACAACAACGACGATTTCGTCCAGACATTATGGATGCAATTGAAGCTGAAGTCAACAAGCTTATGGCTTTCGGATTTATTCGAGAGGAACAACATCCTGAATTGGTGGCTAACATCATTTCTGTCCTCAAAAAGACCGGCAAGATCCGAGTCAGTATAGACTTTCGCGATCTCAATGCGGCTTGTCCTAAAGACGAGTTTCCTCTTCCAATTACCGACGTCATGATCGATAACACGTGTGGTTTCGAACGAATGTCATTCATGGATGGGTATTCGGGGTACAATCAAATCAAAATGTTTCCAGATGACGAGAGACATACTTCCTTCAGAATGCTGATTGGTACATACTGTTATACAGTGATGCCGTTTGGTCTCAAAAATGCAGGAGCAACATATCAGCGAGCAATGAGCACTATATTTCGCGAACATCTCCGAAAAATAGTCGAATGCTATGTTGATGATATTGCAGTCAAAAGTCGACGAAAGGAGGATCATATCCAAGATTTGAAGACTATCTTTGATTTAATGTGTCAGCATCAACTTAAAATGAACCCTACTAAGTCCTTCCTGGGCGTCTCTAGTGGCAAATTTCTCGGCTTCGTCATTACCGCTAAAGGTATACACGTGGATCCTGAGAAGATCAAAGCCATTCAAGAGATGCGTCCTCCACGCACCTTAAAAGAGCTACGAGGATTTCAAGGAAGAATTGCTTATATCAGGAGATTCATTTCCAACTTATCAGGACGCTGCAGACCATTCAACAAACTTCTGAAGAAAGGTGTATCTTTCGTCTGGAACGAAGAATGTCAAAAAGCATTTGACGATATCAAATAGTATCTCATGAACCCTCCGGTTTTGGTACCTTCCATCTCGAGAATACCATTCCTTCTATATGTTCGAGCCATGGATCATTCTCTCGGTACATTACTCGCCCAAAAAAATAAAGATGGCCATGAACAGGCTATTTATTATCTCAGTCGCACAATGACAGGTGCTGAACCGCGTTATTCTCCAATCGAGAAAGAATGCCTAGCATTAATGTTTGCCGTTCAGAAGACGCGACATTATATTATCGGTCAAACGATTCACGTCATTTCCAGAGTGAATTCCATCAGGATTATGATAAAGAAACCCGGTATTCTCAACTCTAGACTAGCTAATTGGGGAATCTTGTTAGCTCAATACGACATGCATTATATTCCTCAAAAGTCAGTTAAAGGACAGGCTCTTGCTGATTTTCTGGCAGCTCATGCGGTTCCAGAAGATTCTAAATTATATGATAAGATTCCAGATAAAGTTCTGGATTCGAATCTGTTTTCTGAAGAAACTCCTACCTGGCGTCTATTCTTTGATAGAGCATCTAGAATAGGTCCTAATGGCGATATTGTCGCCGGAGTTGGGATTGTTCTCGTATCCCAAGAAGGACTAACTATTCAGAGGGCTTATTCTCTGGATCAATCATGTTCAAACAATATAACCGAATACAATGCATTGCTCATCGGTCTTCAACTTGCTAAACATCTGGATATTCAATATTTAGAAGTTTATGGAGACTCCAAGCTTATCATCAATCAGATCAGAGGAACGTATGAAGTCCGTCATCAAGATTTGATACCTTATCATCGAGCAGCACTCTCTATGGCCTCCTCCTTTGAAGGTTTCTTTATTGAACACGTTCGACGAGCCTATAATGCAGAAGCCGATGCTTTGGCTAATCTTGCCACTGTGTTAGCCATACCAATCAGACGTCAGCAAGTGATAGTGGTTCATAACCGAGAACTATTCTATGTTGAGAATAATTTGGCTTTGGGTTTTCCCCATAATCCAGACAAAAATTCTCTCAACCTTGATGAATTTTCATCCAACCTTAGCACTGGATTAAGGTTTGACAGAGTGTCCTCGTCTTCTTCCGATTCTACTATGGAATATGTCTTTTCTAACAAAACAGAAGCCATAACTGAAGACTTGAGACGTCTGTTTTTAGACTTTGTGTTGTATGACATACTTTCCGACAATCCGAGCGAAGCAGCATCTATCCGACGTCGATCTCTCAGATTCTATTATAATCATGCAACGAAGACACTATATCGTCGGGCCTACGACGGTCTTCTCCTTCGATGCATCGCTGGTGAAGAAGCACAACAGATTATCCGTGAGGTACATGATGGTGTTTGCGGAGCCCATCAACCAGGTCCTAAACTTCAAGATCGTATCCGACGCATGGGTTATTATTGGCCCACGATGGTGGCTGACGCCATTCAATATGCTCGGAAATGTAAAGCCTGTCAAATTTATGCAGACTTTATCCATCAACCATCAGAGTTCTTACACCCAACAGCGGCGTCATGGCCCTTTGAGGCTTGGGGCATGGACGTCATTGGTCCTATCAACCCACCATCATCAAAAGGACATCGGTTTATTCTAGCAATAACCGATTACTTTTCCAAATGGGCTGAAGCAATCCCGTTATCTGAAGTCAAAACTTCTAATATCATCAACTTCATCAAACATTATGTCATTTATCGATTTGGTGTTCCTCGGCGTATTATTCATGATAACGGACCGTAGGTCGTCAGTCAGAAATTTACTCGATTCTGCAACGACCATCGAATCAATAATTTAGCTTCTACAGCATATAATCCTGCAGCTAATGGATTGGCATAAGCTTTCAATAAAACGATCATCAAACTCTTGAAAAAGTTCGTTTCTTCCAACAAACGCAACTGGAGCGAGAAGCTTGGTGAATGTTTATGGGCCTACCGCACCACAGTTCGCAATGCGACTGGATGTACGCCTTTCTCTTTGGTATATGGGTGTGAAGCTGTTCTTCCCCTTGAGATCCAGATTCCTTCTCTGAGAATTACAATCTCCAATGAACTTACAACAGAAAATAATGATCGTCTTCGACTTCAAGAGCTGGAAGCTCTAGATGAAAAGCGATTGTATGCTCAACAAAATATCGAGCTGTATCAGGCCCGAATTTCAAAAGCTTTTAACCGGAAGGTAAAAGTCAGAGTATATCAGAAGGAAGAACTGGTCCTTACCGTCAGACGTCCTATGACTATGACACATATGAGCAAAGGCAAATTCGACGCGAAATGGGAAGGCCCATTCGTAGTAAACAAAGTCTTCTCTAATGGAGCATATCAGCTTGCCTCTATGGATGGTAGAGTCACGATGATGCCTATCAATGGCAAATTCTTAAAGAAATATTATGTATAAATTTCATCAATATATAATATTTTCATTATTCTCCAGCGAATATAAAATCAGAGTTAATTCTTCCCTACAAAAGTTATCTCGATATCGTTATCCCCAGCGAAAACTGATATTCTGCCACGTATCATCTTCCCAGAGAATTTGATATTCTGTCTTATTAGATCTCCAGTGAATTTAATAAAGATCTCGTATAGAAAATCACGTCCATATTACCTCTAAATTTTCTATCTCAGTATCATATTTTCTATTCTATGAAAATGATATCTAGTCTTTTGATTTCCGAGTTCAAAGATCATGGAAAATAGAGTCCAAAGATATCTTTATATCTGAATTCTGTTTTCTCTAATCAGTATTAAACTAAAATTATCTTTGGTTTAATATCATCTGATAGAATTACAAAGTTCATTTGTATATTTTATTCTATTGAAATATGTCATGTATTATTTACCTCTGAACATATTTTCTACAAAAATATCATCCACAGAATTGAAATCAAGTCAAGATATTCATTTCTTCAATCAAAGTCAAAATATTGATTACAAGTGGGTATCAAAAATTCAACACATAAAAAATGTAAAAGATCTATTTAGGAGGAGTAATTATCTCCTGAATACGAACAATTACATTATTCATCTTTTCTTCATGAGCTTTATGGATTCGCTCTGCTGCTTCAACTCCAACCATTCGTTGGTCATAATCTATGATAATAGCGCTACGACGATTTGTCTCTTCAATCTGATTAGCCTGCATCAGTTTCCGCTCTTGCTGTAAAAGTTGACAGCGTTCAGCTTCAGATATACGAGCAGTGGCAATCTCCGATTGCTCCTTTTCCATGGAGGCAATTCGCTCCTGAAGACGAGCCAGCTCCTCCTTCAACTTCTTAAGCTCTTCAGCTTTTGATGCTTCATCTTTCTTCAAACGCTCCATATTCTGACGAGTGGTTATTATTTCTTCATCTTTCGCCATTAACTCTTCAGAAGACAGCGAGGAATTCTTTCAAAGCAGTGTGCTGAGCTTGAGCTTCACTTTCTAATTGGGCAATCTCAGCTGCAGTCAAAGACTTAATATCCTCCTTTTTGATCTCCCAGTACTTATGGATGGTTGCTTCTAAATCATCCAGGAGATGCTCAAAGAAGACACACTGGGTCTCATAACCAGCCTGTCTCAAAGCTAAAAGCGGGAAACTAATCGCCGTTCGAAGATTCGAAAAAGGCATAGTTTCATCCTTCATAAGTCGCCTTGAGAATGTATCAGATATGAATAAATAATCTCTGAATACATCCCCATGACCTTTGCTATTCCTGTTTCAAAACCGGGAGTCGCTGTAACTGTAAAGGAAGGAGCAGGAGTAGCCTCTAATCTGGGAGCTGAAGTGGGTGCTTTTGGGGAACTAGGCAAATGTGAGCTCCCCTCACCCATATCAGTCTGGACAAGTGGGGCTTGAGTCGAGCTCATTGCCGGTGCAATTCCTACAACTGTTGGAATCAAAGAAGCATGATCAAAATTAAAAGACAATAAAGCAAGGAAAAGACAAAACTTTGCTGAATAAAATATTACCTGAAGCTAGTTCATATTCTGTTTCTTTTGGATCATTCAGCCCAGCTCGTAGTCTGTTCAGAGTGTTTTCTGACACTGGATTTATTTCACTGCTGCCCGCCCCAGAAGTACTCGGAACATGGACTTCTATTTCTAAAAATTTCTCCGGCTCTGGAGTCAACCCTGAATGTTGACCAGCTGTCTTCAGTACATCAATTTGAGTTTTAGATGGTGGCTCATCTTCTATCTCCATGTCCTCTTCTTCAAAGGAACGAGACGAAGGTTCATAGTCAACCTGTTCGTCGTCACTCTTATTGCTCTCCGAAACTTCAGCAATTGGCTTGAGAGTAGTGGCTTTCTTCACTGATTCTCTCGAAATCAGTAAGTCATTAGCTGTTTTAGTCTGATTCTCGGCCTCTACCGCGGGTTGACTAATCACCTGCGCATCATCGGCCGTTGGCGGAATCAACTCCATATCAGAAGGCATAGATGGTTCAGCAGGTTCAGGCACATCCTCTTTAATAGATTCTATCTTTACAGAAGAAGCAAAGGCAGCTTGCTTCTCTAAAGCCAATCGCTCGACACGATTGGTGGGACTCTCTGTATCGAGACAAATCACAGATTTAGTCTTTGAAACTATCACCTTCCTTCCTATTCTTTTTCTTAGTGGAATAGTAGGATAATCATCTTTGGAGTCACTACCTGCTTCGTCCGCATCTCTGATTCGTCTTCCACGATTACGAGCCTCTGCCCGAGTAACCCTTTTTGGAGCAGGCCCAGAAGCATCTTTGCCCCGCTTCCTTTTCGGTGTACTGTCGGCAGATACACTCTCTTCAGCACTTCCAATGGATACATGTAATGGCTGATGAAGTTCATCAGAGAAGAGATTCTCTAAAACTTCATCATAAACTTCATCAGTAGCCAGAGGATCTTCTCGGTCATGACAATCTCTTGGCAGGACTGATTTGGTTGATCTCTTATCAACATGGATGAAGCTTCTACCTAAGATGCTGAATTTTTCATCGAAGGTATTAGCCGATACATAGAATTTGGCATAAGACGCCAACATTCTAGCTCCTCTCCGATAAGTAACCGGATCTGGCATGAAAAAAGTAGCTCCGGTACCTTTAGCAATATAGTATATCCAAGCTCTGGCGCCATCGATTAATCCGCCTTGGTAGCCAAAATATGTCGTTGCATTTCCCACATGCAACTGATCATAGCCAAATTGCCGAGCAAACCTACTCGGAAGATATGGCTCCAGATAGGTGACATCATCACGGCGACAGATCAAGTGAGATGGCCTGATCCTCTTCAGCCATTCATGTTGAATATCATCTAAATCATTGGCACCAATGCCATCAATCAACTTCCCAGACATGGTTTCATAACCAACAGGTAGAGGAACACAAGTGAAACTCCATAATTCTCCCCTGTTTAATATGGTTCTACAGTCTGTCAGAGTGTCATACCTCTACTTTGGTGTATGATGGTATCTTTCCAAAAAGGTATCGTCTGGTCTAGCCATTCCAACATTCATGAGAGATTCGAAATGGAGAAGCAGCCACCCATATAAATATGTAAAGGGTATTTCTACCCGGGGAAAAGTTGTGAGCTTCTTCTTTGCCAATTCAAACATCCTGTCTGTATATGCCCTTAAGCCAGCATTCAGACGGCATGTCATTGCTGTCAGCAAATCCATCTTGTACCCGAAAGTCAGACGGACTGCTGCAAAAACAACTCCTCTGTGCATCCTGTCTGCTGAACAGGTGCCGGGTACTATAAATTTTCTCAGCCAGAGGGATATAAATCCGGCCAGATGACCTTCATCAGATAATTCCTGGCTACCTTGCTTTATATAGGTCTCCAACCTATCACCAGCTTTGTAGGTGCCTTCGTCTTCTTCAATGATGATGTCGTCATGAGTGGTGTCCCGGATTAGTTTGTCAATCTCAGCTTGACTCAGGGGTTTAAAGCGACCGACATATTGATCAGTCTTCTTCTTCTTCTGAACTTCTTCAGAGCGGCCTTGGAATAAATAGGCCATCCACTTAGAAGAATAGCAGTTGGAATCTCCCCCTGCACCTTGTGCCTTATAAAAAGCCTTACATATACTGTAATGGCACATTAATTCTTCAAATACATGAAGAACCCGTGGGTTGGCATCGAAAATTTTATTCATTTTATCAATGAAAGGAATATACTCTTCATATGGCAAATCTCCTGTTGGCAGCTGAGAAATGTATGCCATCTCATGGAGGGCGAATCCCATCTCTCCTCTTGGAGTCATGAAAGTGCCAGTACGGTAATTATACCTTTCCGCTAATGCCAAGAACAAATCTGGGTTTGGCCTAAAACCATAAGCGGTGCACTTGATGGCATTATATAGGCCTATCACCTTTAACTGTTCCCCAAAATTGTTCAGAATCCATCTTACAAGAACAATCCATCTGGTATTCTCCGGGTTCACCAGACCAGTAAGCCTCATTGACTGTTTTGGGTAAACAGCATTTTCTAGCTGAACAAATTCATTTGCAAAGATTGGGACTCTAACTGGCCTCAGAAGTGCCGAGTCCTCAGGAGGAATGGTAGCTGGCAGCAATCCTCGCAAAACTGAGACATGTGGTTTAGTACCACTGTAGAATCTTCCTTGACTGTATCCTATCCATCCAGCTTTTGCTTGACGGAATGGAGTGATATCCCACTTCATTTGCCTTTGATGACTCGCGTGGAATAAGTGAGCTATGTTGATGCTTTTGGACAAACCAGTCAGATACATTGGCTGATTCTCATCACCATCTCTATAATATGAGTATGACACTTTATCAAGAACAGGCTGGGATTTTATATCAATAGCATCTCCAAAAAGAAATGCTGGCTTCGAGTGGGTAGCACTATCCACACTCTATAGAGGCAGTCCACTCATCAAATTCAGCAGGGTGTCATTCTCCTGATTTGTCAGAATAGCTATCCTTGTGGAAGGTCCATCAAATTGAGGAAAATGGACATGTGATAGGTCACTTTTATAGTTGTTCCCTACACATCCTTCAAATTGTGCATCCTGAGCCAGAATATCCACTGCAAAAGAAGAATAAGAAGTTAGAAATCTTCAACACAAAGAGATGACAAAGATCAACATACGCTCACTCTATCCTAAGCGTATGGCAGATTCAAAGATCAACATACGCTCACTCTATCCTAAGCGTATAGCAGATTCAAAGTTCAACATACGCTCACTCTATCCTAAGCGTATGGCAGATTCAAAGTTCAACATACGCTCACTCTATCCTAAGCGTATGACAGATGCAAAGATCAACATACGCTCAGTCTATCCTAAGCGTATGACGAATTCAGAGATCACTTTTACGCTCAGTCTATCCTAGGCGTATGATAAATTTTAAGTTCAGTTTACGCTCAGCTTTTATTCAAAGATTAGAGGATGATTGGATCTTTTTCTTAAGCGTATCAGCGTATGGTTGACAAGATGTTCATCAAAAATACGCTAACAAAGGAGTTAGCGTATCTCAGTGAGACAATTTGACATAACATATTCCTTCAAATCAGCGTATTTTGACATTTCTATCAAAGATACGCGTATCTTACAGAATACGCTCCAAACATATTTTTCGTATAAACGAAAAATATGGAATACGACTAAACCCTAAAGAGGGAAGCATATTTTCTGACGTATTGACCCTAAAAAGGGGATACTTTTTATGATCTTGTCCTAACCAGAGCCCTAAATAGGGGATAGTTACTGTTCATCATCTCCATCCTCACCATAAAGGGGCTTCAATGGGCATTCACTTCGTCGAATACGCTCATCAGCAGTCTTCTTAGTAGCAGCGGCGGCAGGTCGAGATGACTCCGCAGGAGCCTTCCCCTTTCCCTTCGCAGCAGTGTCGACTTTGGGCGCCATTGATGAAGATTGAGTCGAAGAAGAAGAAGTTTGAGTTTTGGAGCTTTTTCTCTCTCGAAGACAAATGCAGAAGTAAAGAAATGAATTAGGTTTTGAAAGACCTATTTATAGAAGAAAAGAGAAGTTTAAACGGCGGCCGTTCTTTAAACAGAATCCCTAAAGATTTGCACTGATATTGAGGAAAATAACAAAATCATGCCAGCGTGTCAAGACTTATTCCCACTTTAAGTTCAAAGTAATTTCGAACTTTTGAAATTTATAAAGTTCGAAAACTTTAAAGGGGGTCTTGTAGGGTGTGTAAAATTATGACACGCTGACATAAGACTCAGCCAAAGCCATACGCTTAAGGCTATATGCTCAGCCAAAGCCATACACTCAAGGCCATACGCTCAGCCAAAGCTGTACGCTCAGTGAATATTTTATTATTTCTTGAATGACAGCACATCATACATTTAATGGAGGATGAATCTGACACTTCGTCTTTCGTGCAAAGACAGCTGTCCTATGAAGATTAACTGCCGTATGGGTTTTCGAGAATTGATTTTGTCTCTTACGAGGACAGCTCACCAGCCATCATAAATGCACAACCATCATTACTGTCATTTCTGACAGTCTGTCAGCCATCATATCTGTAACACGACGCTCGAGAGATATTTGTCAGTTATTAGAAGATATGGCATATTTGAGAAGATTGAGGACAGCCACGTGTCTACTCCCTCAATGCTTACGACTCTTTGCCAACCAAGTGAGCGTATGGACTCCATATGAGTCCTTGTCAATCAAGTGAGCGTATGGACTTCATACGACTCCTTGTCAACCAAGTGAGCGTATGTACTCCATAAGACTCCTTGTCAACCAAGTGAGCGTATGGACTCCATACGACTCCTTATCAATCAAGTGAGCGTATGGACTCCATACGACTCCTTGTTAATAAAGTGAGCGTATCAGCTTTATATGACTCTATACTATCCAAGTCAGCATATGCAAGACATATGTCTTCAAAAGGTAGCGTATGACTCCTCTTCAACAAAGACAGCGTATCACAGCAAATGCATTCAGGATGACTTTAAACGTACAGTCAACACACGTTCTTACGTGTCCTGTACTCAGTTACCCACTTATTCAAAAGTTATGCAATGTGGCATCCATGCCATCAATCTCTCCTAGATATATTCCACTACTTTCAACCGTATTCTAATGTGTCTCCATCAGAATTCGCCATGCGTCCCTGCAGTTATGTACACGTCAAGTAACTGACTGAGCGTATGCTTCAGAACAGTTATCCAGAACTCTATAAAAGAGAGTTTCTTCATCTTCATCAGATACTACATTCAATTCAGAGAGAACAGAGAGATTGCCCAGTTGCTGTCCAAGTTCTTCGAAGTTCGAGTTTTCTTCATCGCATCGTCCAAGGGATAAAGTGATCGTCTTCTAGATTAGATTCCTATAGTTGTAATTTTCCCAGAAACACAATAAATAAAGTGAATTTATTTATGGAAAATAAATTGGCGAAGTGATCGTCTTCTGGAGGGTTTGTTAGATATTCTTTGATGCTGTCAAAGGCGCGCTGACATTCTTCATCCCATACGAATGAAACACCCTTCTTCATGAGGTGGGTGAACGGTTGACATCGTCCGGAGAGATTAGAGATAAACCTCATGATGTAAGCTAGTCTACCTTGAAGCCCTCTGAGTTTACGGAGATTTCTCGGGGGACCCATCTCCATGATTGTCTTCGTCTTCTCAGGGTCTATATGGATACCCTGGGAAGTAATGATGAAACCCAAAAACTTCTCGCTGGATACGCCCAAGAAGGATTTCGTGGGATTCATTTTCAAATTGTGCGCTCGCATTAGGTCGAACACCGTCCTCAGATCATGCAGATGATCTTCTTTAGAGCGGCTCTTAACGACGATGTCGTCGACGTAGCATTCTACTGTCTTACGCAAGTGGTCTCTAAAGATGGCACTCATAGCTCTTTGATAGGTGGCACCAGCATTCCTTAAACCGAAAGGCATGACCGTGTAGCAGTTTGTGCTAATTGGTGTTCGGAATGATGTATGCTTTTCGTCATCAGGGAACATCTTGATTTAGTTGTACCCTAAAAACCATCCATGAATGACATACGCTCGAAGCCGCAGGTGTTGTCAATCATAATATCGGTGATAGGGAGGGGAACTCATCCTTAGGGCATGCCTCATTCAGATAGCGAAATTCGATACAGATTCAAAACTTTCTATTCTTCTTGAGGACTGGTACTATGTTGGCGACCCAGTCTGGATGCTGTTCCTCGTGGATGAAGCCACTGGTTATCAGTTTGTTGACCTCAGCTTCAATGGCATTCATGATGTTGGGGCATAACTGTTGCTTGACCGGTTTTGCGTCCGAATGGATGCTGAGTTTGTGAAGTGCAACCTCGGGGTTCAGTCCTGGCATGTCTCCATAGCTCCAGATGAATACGTCGATGTATTCTTTGACGAGTTGTAGTTGCAATTCCCGCTCTTCGTCTGTTAGGCTTTTGCTAACGAAGATTGGTTTTGGAGAAGACTCATCGTCGAGGTCAACTTGCATGACCTCGTCTTCAGTAGGAGGCTCTCTTTGTTCGAACCGCTTCTCCCATTGCGCATCTAGCTGTTCGACCCACTGCTCTAACTCAAGGAGTTCAGGGATATCTTCATCTTCTTCGTAGGCGTCGGCAAATACCATATTGACGGACAAGACTTGCCTGAATACGTCTCCGATGCTAACATCCGAATCTGAAGTTGGTGATCCGGTTGAGTGTGAATGCCAGTCACATTCCTCATCTGAGCTTTCACGGGTCGTTGCCGGTGTAACATAACCTAGCCCACATTAGGTTTTGTTGTAATAATCTCGTGGTTTCCCAGCTGGGACAGGCAATTATACGGGTAATCGCCGTCCTGTGCCGCAGTTCAAGCCTGGCGTAGTTTCCAGATCATACCCCTATTTTTGCATAAGGTACTTGGATCGAGAACTATACGGATAAAGGGACAGTCTCTCTGTGTTGGCTTCGAGATCAACTTCTTCGATCTTGGAGGGTTGTGGATCATTCTTCCGGCCGAAGATGATAGGATGATCCTCTTCTTCGATTATACGGTAAGCGTCTTCCACTGGAGTAAGTTGATTTGTGGTGTAGACATTTGTCACCTGTATGTGTAGGTGGGTGCCTATACCGTGTTCCATAGCATATATTGTACAAAGCTTATTAAGATCTAGGTAGTTCAAAGATAATCCTTTATTGATGAAGTAAGGTATCTTTTTCTAGTGGGATTACATCATCCACGAATGGAACATCAGTGTGAGCAGCCACATATTTGGCCACCTCTGGCTCTTCTTCAACCACCCCCTGTGTCAATGAGGACTGGGAGGATGACTTGGGTAGCTTAATCATCAAGGGCTCCATGGGTGGAGAAGGACATGGAGTTGTTGGCGTACTAACCACCCCCAGTTTGGTGCTCGGTACTGGACGGGGAGTTGTTGGCTGGCTAGCAGTTGCCGGCTTAGCGCTTGGCTGCCGATTCATTCTGGGAAGACGGATCGTCATCGGCTTGACAGAGGGTTGAGCTCCCCTATTTATTGCTGGCTAGTTTTAGGCAGTCTGATTGTCAGTGGCTCTATCGTGGGTCTTGGCACTTGGCCAGACCTTGGCAGTCGAATTATCATTTGCTCCTCTTGTGCAGAGAGGCTGATTGCGTCTTTACGCCGAGTGGCTGTAAGTGGTGCATCTCTGCCAGGTTTGCGGGCTTGAAGGTAGATTGTCAGAGGTTCTTCCGATCCAGTTGCCGTCTCAGTTCGAGCTTGAGTATCTCCATCAGCCAAGTGCTTTTTTAACTTCTCGTATAAGCATGCATCTGAGTAGTAGGATTCGACCCCTTTGAAGGGATCGATGTCGGCAAATTCTGTCCTTACGAAGCCGTGCTTGTCGACGTACTTGAAGCACTGGTGCAGTGTGGAGGGCACGATCATGTAGTCGTGTATCCAAGGATGCCCCAGGAGAATATTGTAGGAAGTGTCCGCTTCTATGACATAGCAGGTCACTTCTGACTGAAGGTCGCCGATTTGGCACTTCAAGCGAATCTTCCCGATCGGATAGCTTCTGCCTGAATTGAAACTGCTGATGGCGGTACTTGTCGGCGTCAGGCGATACATTGGGATGCGCAGATGGTGTAGTAAGCTCTTCGAGATGATGCTTATGGAAGAATCGGAATCAATATGCATCCGATCCACCTTGATATGGCCAATGTATCCAGTGTAATACAGAGGGCGATCATGCAAGTTGGTTTTGATAAGCATATCATGCGGAGTGAAGACAATGTTCGTCATTGAACCTGTACAAGCGCTGTCCTAGAGATCTGCAGGCAAGCTTTCCCCAGTGAGATTCGACTGAGCCAGATATACGTCGACATTCTGGAGTGCCTCACTTAGTGCAACGCGAACATCCTTGGAGAGCCTCAGGAGCTCGTATAGTGATAATTTGGCCGGAGTGTTGGCCAATTGTGCCAAGATGTCAAAGTTGTAGGGCCTCTCCAGCCCATGAGGCGTCTCTCTTCAGAGTGGTTTGTCGAAGCGAGTCTCCTTCGGCCTAGGCTTGTCGATCGTCGAAGGCTGCGAAGGTCCTGGAGCATCAGCAGCTATCAGCTGATTGTCTTCAGCCGAGTTACCCGGTGGATGTTGGGTTTGTGCGCCGGAACGGGTAACAACGGCAGTAGCTTCTTCGACCTCTGTCGAGATTGTACGACATGATTTGACTTTGCCATTCTTCTTGCTGGTGGAGGAAGGTGCGGACTGAGTCACTTCGGGTACCAGGTCCGGATCGACCCACATGATCTTCCCCCGTGATGTGGTAAGGAGCACTAGATCAGCAGCCTGGTCTCGGAAAGGTGGAAGGTTAGCGACCTCTATCTTTGCTCTAGGGATAGGCACTACTCCATCTTGAGTCTCTGTCGGAGGGAAGTTGCCGAATTGTACTGACACCATGTTGGCTGCTACGGTCACCTCTTCGAAATCAATGGCCAGGGCCTTAGAATCGATGAGATGCTGGATGTATCGCTTCAGTTGGTAGCAGTCATGTGTAGCATGGTGGACATAGCGATGGTTGTGGCAGTACTTGGGGCTCTCCATTTCTGCAGGACGAGGTTCACGCCTTAGAGGAGGGAGCTGAATTTGACCTTCTTGTATGAGCATGTCTAAGATGGGCTTGACATGGCCGTCCTCGAAGGAATAGGTCATATAAGGCCACTGCTTCCCTACTAGCTTTGGTTCAGGTTTCGATGCTGTGTCGGCCACCATAGCCTGTTTGCCCTTATTGTCTCGATTGTTGGAGGGATTACCACCATTGTTGCTATTGGTGTTAGGGCGTTTGCCCTTGTCCTCTCCTTCCGATATGTGCAATCCCAGTTGGCGAGCTTTCTTCAGCTTGTCTTCTGCGCTAGTGGCGCTGATAATGAAAGTCTTCCAGTCCTTAAACTGACTTTTTCCCATCCAGAGGCTGATCGCGGGAAGCATCCTCTTTTGGCAAATTTCAATTAAGAAGGAATCAGGGTTACCGGAAGGCAACTTCATCGCGGTTTGACAAAACCGCTCGATATAGTTCCTTGTCAGCTCCTTTTCTCCCGGAACAACGTCCATGAGGGTGGACATTGTCACATCTTATCCTACTTCGTAGAACCTCTCCAGGAACAAACGTTTGAAGCCGGTGAAAGAATGGATGCAGTTGTCCGGTAAGTTACGGTACCAGTCGAAGGCGACCCCCTCCAGTGCCCCGATGAACAACCGTATAAGGATGGCGTCATCATGAGGTAGATGATCGGTTGTGACTTCAAAGTAGGTGATGTACCTGCTTGCAGATGTCTTACTATCATATGGATTGATGTTAAATGGTTTATATCTTGGTGGAAAGGGAACATCTCCCCACGCAGCAGGATACAGTTGTCGTATCCTGAGGTCTTGGCAGTTTTCTCGGGCGTGGAACATGGCCCGGAGCTCCTGGACATCTCTTATTGCCTTCCTGGCCTCGTCTGCAGCAGTGGGGGCCAATATTTCAGGAGGATTATCACCCAGGTTTGGTGCAACTGAGTTCGAGTTTGTATTGACCGCGGGTCCCACGTTTGTTTGGCCAAGTGTCCTTCCTTGCAGAGTTGGAAGGGCCACTTTGATCTCGTCCACGAATTTGACCAAGGTAAGAAGTATGGCCTCCAGGATGTCGATGCATTGGCGATCACTGGGACCGTCTTGGTTGCTGTCCGTTATGAACACCGTCCTTACATGAGGACTTGGTTATCTTGCCAGGTGTGTGTTCTTATCTTTCGCAGGTGTTCTAGCCGTGGCCATGATGGTCACTATTTCTTCAAGGATGATTGCGCTTTGATCGTCTTCGCCTCACCCGCCAAACTCATTATATTTTCCATGTATTTTTCCTTACTTGTTGGTAGTGGATTTGTCTCCGCCCAACGATTGTATACATGACAAATTCAAAGTTGCTTTTATATCATTATTTATCTTTGTGGATGAGATTTAGTACCTTGGTTACTGCATTTTATACCTTATGTATATATACGAGGGTCTATATACTTCGTATGTATACAGCTGGCATGATTACGTTCTAGTCCTACGTATTTTGGGACTGGGACGTTACATATTTTTGTGGTGGCCCATGCAGGTCAATTTGTCGTTTCGGTTATATGACTGTACCGAACGGGCCTGCAGTATAGGATTAGAGTTTAGAATCTCATCCACCTACTTGACATCCTTTCTTGACTTCAAATTCCGAACTCTCGTTCGACCTCATTGATTTGCATCTTGCTTGACTCCTTTTACCGTTTCGTGTTTAGTAAGATGACTACACTAGTATATGCCCATAGGTTAAACACATAGCTAGATGGATTGCATTGACAAATAGTATGCATTGGGATTTTATTTGAGTTATAAAGGCATTTATTTTTCCTAAAAATATGATTTTAAGGATTAGTTAATTTCAAGTTGGGTAGTAGCATATTAACGCCTTCAAAAGATAGTTGGAATTAAATTTTGATATTACAAAGTGGTATACACAAGAGGATAGCTAGATAGAGGAAACAAATTGATTGATTTTGCGTTTTGATTTTTGAAGGTCTTTGAACATTATGATTTATCGAGTCATAGCTATACATCTTTTTGAAAGGATATAAATTAATTTGGAAAATGATCATAAAATTCTAAATGTGGAAGTATGATTTACGATTGACCAAAATTTGAGGATAATTGATAAATTTTGGTAAAATATTTCTTGAATTAAATTACGTCATATGATCTATGAATTATAAAATTATTTAGATTTCGAGTTTAAAACCTTGATTTTGTATATTTAAATTTTGGTAAAAAAAAGAATTACTTTTGAAGAGTAGTTGTGACTTATTGGAAGCTAGATATACACATTTGAAGGATATATGACTAAATTCAGGAGTTATTTAAATGTTCCATTTTGTAGTATGAAATTCGGTTGATAAACTCATTAAATGATGAGTTTAAGATTTGGAAAAAAAAATGATGAATTTATTTATTCAATTGCAAATTACGAGGATTGTTCGAGATTGACTATAGATTTAAGATTTTGATTAAAATCGACAGTCTAAGATGACTGGAAAATCTTGATGGAGTATCTTGGAAAGTTTATTGAGAAACTTACGAGGAACTTGAAAATTTAGATCATATTGATAGAGGGCCAAGAAGCAAGTAAGGTCACCCTAGTTAGATTGCCATACCACCTATGATTATGATATTGTATATACACCAGTATAGTTAGTCATCGGCCAAACCAATGAACATATCTTTGACTCACTCGACCTTCCCTCCAAGCTAGATCTTTATTCGTGACCATCTAATTGTTTGGAACTTTGAAATGATAGAATCATCCCCGTGACCGTACCCTTATCTATGAGACTATTTTCTCTCTAGAAACTGTGTCTCTAACTTATTTTACCTTGATCTACAAGATTTCCTAAATTATCTTTATTTCGTGCTTTAACCTTTTATTTTTGTGCATTAATTAGTACCTTATGAAAACCCACTTTCTATTTTGATCATTCGGCGTTCCCTAACGTGACTTTGATATTTGGAGCATAATACTAGACTTTTTCTTCCCACAAATTTCACATGCAAAACCTAGACGAACTCACCTTCATATAGGTATATCATGTCCCACTAAAACACGTCCCCTTGTACTCTATTTTTATGGTACGACTTTCGGGTCATAAAGACTCAACTATAACCTATACCATGGTACCGATATGCTTTTGACTATATATTTGGAGGTCAAATCTTGACTCAAGTCTTTCGACCCGATACGGATTGTGATCTACTAAATCCGTTAAATGTTTAACCTTGTGTTTTATCTTGACTGCCTAATTCTTGTCATTTTATTTTGGATTATCTTGATTTACTTAGACCAATAGCACCTTTTACTCTTCATGCAATATTAGCAACACTTACTTTCCTCCCTTCTAATTAAATTGCTTACTTATATTTCACTACGATTCCTCGATAGTTTATGCAACCTTGTTCCTTGTTTGATTCCCTTATGCGAAATAAAATTTGATCATGACAATCTTTGGTTAGTAGAGATTAGATTGGAGAACCCCACAGCATGGATAAATAATGTAGTTGATTGAGATAATTACAAGATCACAAGGAGCAGGAGGGACATAAATAAGTGTGCGATAAATCCAAATATATGAAATAGGGATGATATAAGGTGTTTTGATGAAACACCCAAGAATAAATAGACTTCTCGAATTTCAAAAGCTTGTTTTGAGGTAACCAAATATCGAGTAAAGAGTCTTCTAAAGTGTTGGTGGTTTAAGAACCAAATTTATATATTAAATTTATGAATGCAAATTTTTGACAATTTTGACGTTGCCTTCGATAGCATAGAGTGTTATGATGATATTAGCTTTCAAGGATGACCAATTATTGAAGAAAGAAACCTTTACATTTTTAAGTTCTAAGATGATTATGAATATGAAGTTAAAATGAGTTACATTTCTACCATCAAGAAGATGAGATTGCTGAATTCAAAATTTCGGGAGAGAGACTAATAAGTATTTTAGAAATTTTCAATTTTGATGATAGAAGATTGAGTTATGAAGGTATACTGTTAGTTTTCGAGATTTATCATTGAAGACGAATTTTTTAATACCTATGGATGCATCGTGCATTGACCAATAATACAATTTGTAGTAAGAAGATTTAACTGTTACTTGGGCCAAATTGGTTGAAGGTTTTAGAATTTTTAAATTTTAACTTGGGAAGATATATATATAAGTGAGCTAGTATAAGGGAGATTTATGGATTCAAAATTTGAGACTATTAAAATTTTACGACGAGATAGAGGAAGTTAGAGTATTTTTATAATCATATTGGATTTTGTTAAATGATTAAGGGGACGTGCTACGAAAGTAATTTTTTTGAAAGAACGATTTATGATAAGAGAGATTACATATTGATGATATCAAAGGATTAAGGAGTTTATTACCTACTTATGAGGTTGCCCTTTTTAAGGTTAATGATAGGGTTGATCGAGCTTAGTCATTGATTGGGTGTCATATACATGATCATAATCTAAATTGAAACCATCAAAATTTTCTGTTCTAGTCGCGCAAATGACATATTGCCATTGAATTATCGTACGCCTCATCGTCGAATATTTTGTTGCATTCTCGTCCCAAGAAGATCTCGTAAATCTATTCGAATAAACCCGTTCTATCCCCTTCACCCTACCTATCCTAATTTTTCCTAAATTTCGAGGACGAAATTCTTTTAAGTTGGGTAGGATGTAAAACCCCTAAATTTCTACTAAGATTTTTTTATAACTTTGTATTCATTTTGTATTTCGTATCTACACGTCACATACGAGTTCTCATTGTTGTATTTGCGTAAAGTGTGGGATTTGCGTTTCGTAAATACTCGACGAGTGCGAATATGTGTCGAGGTACATATGTTAGAAAAATATTTTTATTATAAATTTATTTTAATAGGAAAGTACATGTTCAAATAAAAGTGATAAATTTTTTTATTTTGTGTAAAAAGGTTACTTTATTCGTCGTTTACAAATAAATTGTGATTTGAAAATTGTGGTTTAATATTTTACGAAATATAAAATTTGCTTATTAATATATTTTGTTATTTATAAAAGCTAGTTCATGAATTAATATTTAAGTAATTATCTTGATTTTCAAAATTAATTAATATAATATTTTAATATTTATGAAAAGGCTATTTAAATGTTTGTTTTATTTTAATATTTGATTAAATATGGTAATTTAAATTGGTAAAGATTTTATTGACTTTGTTTAAAAATAGTTTAAATTAAGGATATAATTTATCTAGATTTGAATTGATTTGGATAGAATTATTTTTAATCAGTTTAAATTAATTGGTGATTTATCTATTAGGGATTTAGACAAATCCTAGTCCCTATCCAAATGGGAATTCCCACCTCCTATTTAAGGAGAGGTACTCGTCCATAAATTTGACAACCCACAAAAAAATTCTCCACAAACACAAGTGCATCGTGTCTGTGTTCCCTGTCCACCCACTATAAATGTCCATTACATATACAATAATTTTCCATCCCAGTCCGAGCATCCCTTCCGTCGTGTTGGACACAACCCAATACCAGCAAACAAACCCCTCGCTATCGGCCCCTCTACCCGAGCATCACCATATTTGTCATCTCCAACCTCGATAAGTCGTCTCCTCCTTCTCCTTATCCCGATACCATCACCGTCACCTCTTTCTCCCTCCTGCACAAACCCGACCACGCCACCCCCCGCGGTAGCCCCGCATTCACCGTACCCATCCTCGATCTCCCGTCACCATCATCACGCAACCACCACCGCCATACTGCTACCACCACCATGAGAACTACCAGCTAGCAACACCCGCCAAAAAACCCCATCCAAGACAACACCACCACCGCATCCGAATCACCACCGCCACCAAATCTAAACACCAAACAAACAAGAAAAATCGGGAAGACCTAGTACCTCCGTGCCGCCAGAGCAGCGTGCCCATCCGCGTCTCGGCGAGCTCCACCGTCGAGAATCCCTCGTCACCGCCTGGAATCTGTCGCGTCGCTCACTGCCACTGCGCCGAACCTCCACAGGCGCCGCTCCCTCGCGTCCATCGATCCACCGGAAAACCCCTCTTCCTCTGCCCTTACTCCGCAGTGCGCGCGATGCCGGAGCCGCCCCTAACCGTCGGCGTGCTCCTCCACGCTCCGCCACGAGCGTCTCTCCCCAACAACAAATCGAAACCCCCCGCCGGCGCCGACCGCCGCCCTCCGCCCAACAGCCGAGCGCCGCCTCCGGCGCAGCCCTCTCCAGTGAGACCCTTCGCCCTGGCCTCCTCGTCCGTCGGCCGGAGCAGCGCTCGTCCACGACCTCGAGCCACCGATAAGTCGCTCCGCCGGGACCCTCGCTCCCGCGCGTCTCCGTCGCGGATCTGCCCCGCCGTGCCGAAGTTCCCTGTCGTCGGAGTAGTCCGCCGCCGTTGAGCCGGCCGATCGCCACTGGTAAACCTTTTTTTTCACTCCTATCTCTCTCTCTCTCTTTCTCTCTCTCGTGAACATATTTGGGGGGGAGAAATGGTTGTTCAGTAGTTATAAGTTTTTTTTTATTTTTATTACTTGTTTTATTAGAATTATTATTATTATTATTATTATTATTATTATTATTATTATCATTATCATTAATCTAAGGGATTGGCAATATAGGTTTTACTATTATTAATATTATTATTAATTACTGAGCTTATCATTATTATTATTATTATTATTTTAGCAGTTCTAGTTTTATTTTTATTTTTATTAATATCAAGAAATAATAGTTTTATGTTATATACATTATAAAGTATAGTGGGTTGGATAATTTATATTAGTAGTATATAAAATATTATTAATATTATATTAATATGTTTTTATTTAACAAATAGATGATATTTTTCTAAAATTTATTAAAATATTTGAATAATGAAAGGTTGGCTTTCTACAATATTTGTATATTTTACCCTGAGATTTCCAAATATTACAAATATTTATTTTTCTATCTATAAATTAATTTTTACAAAACTATAATATTTGCTTAAAAATGAGTTTTTATTTTCTAAGTATTAGTCTAAAAACATATTTTTACTAATAAGGTTAGTTTCTTGTATTATAAATATTTTCTAAAAATGGTACGTAACTCCCTACACAAATTCTTCTCGATTACCACTATTAGTCGTGACTAAATCATGCTTCCTATTTTCTTGTGGATTCACACCCTTACTCATTGATCATAGCTATTGGACAACCAGGACTTGTTGGATCCTCGTACCACACCAGACGTAACACCAGGCAAGATACATTGCCATTATACTGTTTATATTCAGTCTGCATTTATTTATATATCACTGTTCATTAATTTTAGTTGTTACAGTTCTTGATTTATTACATGCTCAGTGGTTATCAGTTTACTTTGTTACTATCCTTTGGTTGCACATGAACCTAGAGTTAAGGGACTACCGTCTGTAGTGTATATCATATACCTTGACACAGTTGTACCACGAGGATGTGTGAGATGAGTAGCATGTAGAGGTTCTTGCGTGTGGGTTGATCCCCCATGCGCATGCGTTAGGGCTAACTGCTAATAGAGGCGTGTTAGGAGACTTAGCAGATAGTAGAGGTACAAGGTCGTGGATGCGACTTAACAGGTACATTGGGTGGAGAGAACATTACCTGACGTATGTGCTTCTATGCACTTTCCTTATTACCTGTGCCCTCCGCCGGAGATGCAGGTTCCAGGTGCCCTCTGACATTTTCCAGAGAGTTATGGACGTAGCCCTTGCACATGATGCCCTCTGACGATCTTCGGACGTTACGGACGTAGGCCCCTGGTGCCCTATATGGGAACTATGTCGATCCCATTTACAGCCAGGCTCATGCGTCGAAGGATTTTTTTCTCAAACTGCATGTTCACTTTAGTATGGTTAGATTACCTTATTGGTGTCTTGTCACTTTCTTTGATTGTGGCATATTCTTATATTCAGTATTTATATGGCATGTTTATTGTATCTTGTTACGTCCCTCTGAGGACCTGGTTATCTCGCCAGGTGTGTGTTCTTATCTTTCGCAGGTGTTCTAGCCGTGGCCATGATGGTCACTATTTCTTCAAGGATGCTTGCGCTTTGATCGTCTTCGCCTCACCCGCCAAACTCATTATATTTTCCACGTATTTTTCCTTACTTGTTGGTAGTAGATTTGTCTCCACCCAACGATTGTATACATGACAAATTCAAAGTTGTTTTTATATCATTATTTATCTTTGTGGATGAGGTTTAGTACCTTGGTTACTGCATTTTATAGCTTATGTATATATACGAGGGTCTATATACTTCGTATGTATACAGCTGGCATGATTACGTTCTAGTTCTACGTATTTTGGGACTGGGGCGTTACATATTTTTGTGGTGGCCCATGCAGGTCAATTTGCCATTTCGGTTACATGACTGTACCGAACGGGCCTGCAGTATAGGATTAGAGTTTAGAATCTCATCCACCTACTTGACATCCTTTCTTGACTTCAAATTTCGAACTCTCGTTCGACCTCATTGATTTGCATCTTGCTTGACTCCTTTTACCGTTTCGTGTTTAGTAAGATGACTACACTAGTATATGCCCATAGGTTAAACACATGGCTAGATGGATTGCATTGACAATTAGTATGCATTGGGATTTTATTTGAGTTATAAAGGCATTTATTTTTCCTAGAAATATGATTTTAAGGATTAGTTAATTTCAAGTTGGGTAGTAGCATATTAACGCCTTCAAAAGATAGTTGGAATTAAATTTTGATATTACAAAGTGGTATACACAAGAGGATAGCTAGATGGAGGAAACAAATTGATTGATTTTGCGTTTTGATTTTTGAAGGTCTTTGAACATTATGATTTATCGAGTCATAGCTATACATCTTTTTGAAAGGATATAAATTAATTTGGAAAATGATCATAAAATTCTAAACGTGGAAGTATGATTTACGATTGACCAAAATTTGAGGATGATTGATAAATTTTGGTAAAATATTTTTTGAATTAAATTACGTCATATGATCTATGAATTATAAAATTATTTAGATTTCGAGTTTAAAACCTTGATTTTGTATATTTAAATTTTGGTGAAAAAAAGAATTACTTTTGAAGAGTAGTTGTGACTTATTGGAAGCTAGATATACACATTTGAAGGATATATGACTAAATTCGGGAGTTATTTAAATATTCCATTTTGTAGTATGAAATTCGGTTGATAAACTCATTAAATGATGAGTTTAAGATTTGGAAAAAAATGATCAATTTATTTATTCGATTGCGAATTACGGGGATTGTTCGAGATTGACTATAGATTTAAGATTTTGATTAAAATCGACAGTCTAAGATGACTGGAAAATCTTGGTGGAGTATCTTGGAAAGTTTATTGAGAAACTTACGAGGAACTTGAAAATTTAGATCATATTGATAGAGGGCCAAGAAGCAAGTAAGGTCACCCTAGTTAGATTGCCATACCACCTATGATTATGATATTGCATATACACCAGTATAGTTAGTCATCGGCCAAACCGATGAACATATCTTTGACTCACTCGACCTTCCCTCCAAGCTAGATCTTTATTCGTGACCATCTAATTGTTTGGAACTTTGAAATGATAGAATCATCCCCGTGACCGTACCCTTATCTATGAGACTATTTTCTCTCTAGAAACTGTGTCTCTAACTTATTTTACCTTGATCTACAAGATTTCCTAAATTATCTTTATTTCGTGCTTTAACCTTTTATTTTTGTGCATTAATTAGTACCTTATGAAAACCCACTTTCTATTTTGATCGTTCGGCGTTCCCTATCGTGACTTTGATATTTGGAGCATAACACTAGACTTTTTCTTCCCACAAATTTCACATGCAAAACCTAGACGAACTCACCTTCATATAGATATATCATGTCCCACTAAAACACGTCCCCTTGTACTCTATTTTTATGGTACGACTTTCGGGTCATAAAGACTCAACTATAACCTATACCATGGTACCGATATGCTTTTGACTATATATTTGGAGGTCAAATCTTGACTCAAGTCTTTCGACCCGATACTGATTGTGATCTACTAAATCCGTTAAATGTTTAACCTTGTGTTTTATCTTGACTGCCTAATTCTTGTCATTTTATTTTGGATTATCTTGATTTACTTAGACCAATAGCACATTTTACTCTTCATGCAATATTATCAACACTTACTTTCCTCCCTTCCAATTAAATTGCTTACTTATATTTCACTACGATTCCTCGATAGTTTATGCAACCTTGTTCCTTGTTTGATTCCCTTATGCGAAATAAAATTTGATCATGACAATCTTTGGTTAGTAGAGGTTAGATTGGAGAACCCCACAACATGGATAAATAATGTAGTTGATTGAGATAATTACAAGATCACAAGGAGCAGGGGGGACATAAATAAGTGTGCGATAAATCCAAATATATGAAATAGGGATGATATAAGGTGTTTTGATGAAACACCCAAGAATAAATAGACTTCTCGAATTTCAAAAGCTTGTTTTGAGGTAACCAAATATCGAGTGAAGAGTCTTCTAAAGTGTTGGTGGTTTAAGAACCAAATTTATATATTAAATTTATGAATGCAAATTTTTGACAATGTTGACGTTGCCTTCGATAGCATAGAGTGTTATGATGATATTAGCTTTCAAGGATGACCAATTATTGAAGAAAGAAACCTTTACATTTTTAAGTTCTAAGATGATTATGAATATGAAGTTAAAATGAGTTACATTTCTACCATCAAGAAGATGAGATTGCTGAATTCAAAATTTCGGGAGAGACTAATAAGTATTTTAGAAAATTTCAATTTTGATGATAGAAGATTGAGTTATGAAGGTATACTGTTAGTTTTCGAGATTTATCATTGAAGATGGATTTTTTGATACCTATGGATGCATCGTGCATTGACCAATAATACAATTTGTAGTAAGAAGATTTAACTGTTACTTGGGCCAAATTGGTTGAAGGTTTTGGAATTTTTAAATTTTAAGAGAAAATTTTAACTTGGGATGATATATATATATAAGTGAGCTAGTATAAGGGAGATTTATGGATTCAAAATTTAAGACTATTGAAATTTTACGACGAGATAGAGGAAGTTAGAGTATATTTATAATCATATTGGGTTTTGTTAAATGATTAAGGGGACGTGCTACGAAAGTAATTTTTTTTGAAAGAACGATTTATGATAAGAGAGATTACATATTGATGATATCAAAGGATTACGGAGTTTATTACCTACTTATGAGGTTGCCCTTTTTAAGGTTAATGATAGGGTTGATCGAGCTTAGTCATTGATTGGTTGTCATATACATAATCATAATCTAAATTGAAACCATCGAAATTTTCTGTTCTAGTCGCACAAATGACATATTGCCATTGAATTGTCGCACGCCTCATCGTCGAATATTTTGTTGCATTCTCGTCCCAAGAAGATCTCGTAAATCTATTCGAATAAACCCGTTCCATCTCCTTCACCATACCTACCCTAATTTTTCCTAAATTTCGAGGACGAAATTGTTTTAAGTTGGGTAGGATGTAAAATCCCTAAATTTCTACTACGATTTTTTTATAACTTTGTATTCATTTTGTATTTCGTATCTACACGTCGCATACGAGTTCGCATTGTTGTATTTGCGTAAAGTGCGGGATTTGTGTTTCGTAAACACTCGACGAGTGCGAATATGTGTCGAGGTACATATGTTAGAAAAATATTTTTATTATAAATTTATTTTAATAGGAAAGTACATGTTCAAATAAAAGTGATAAATATTTTTATTTTGTGTAAAAAGGTTACTTTATTCGTCGTTTACAAATAAATTGTGATTTGGAAATTGTGGTTTAATATTTTACGAAATATAAAATTTGCTTATTAATTTATTCTATTATTTATAAAAGCTAGTTCATGAATTAATATTTAAGTAATTATCTTGATTTTCGAAATTAATTAATACAATATTTTAATATTTATGAAAAGGATATTTAAACGTTTGTTTTATTTTAATATTTGATTAAATATGATTTAAATTGGTAAAGATTTTATTGTCTTTGTTTAAAAATAGTTTAAATTAAGGATATAATTTATCTAGATTTGAAGTGATTTGGATAGAATTATTTTTAATCAGTTTAAATTAATTGGTGATTTATTTATTAGGGATTTAAACAAATCCTAGTCCCTATCCAAATGGGAATTCCCACATCCTATTTAAGGAGAGGTACTCGTCCATAAATTCGACAACCCACAAAAAAAATTCTCCACAAACACAAGTGCATCGTGTCTGTGCTCCCTGTCCACCCACTATAAATGTCCATTACATATACAATAATTTTCCATCCCAGTCCGAGCATCCCTTCCGTCGTGTTGGACACAACCCAATACCAGCAAACAAACCCCTCGCCATCGGCCCCTCTACCCGAGAATCACCACATTTGTCATCACCAACCTCGACAAGTCGTCTCCTCCTTCTCCTTATCCCGATACCATCACCGTCACCTCTTCCTCCCTCCTGCACAAACCCGATCACCCCACCCCCCGCGGCAGCCCCGCCTTCACCGTACCCATCCCCGATCACCCGTCGCCATCTTCACGAAACCACCACCGCCATACTGCTACCACCACCACGAGAACCACCAGCTAGCAACACCCGCCAAAAACCCCCATCCAAGACAACACCACCACCACATCCGAATCACCACCGCCACCAAATCTAAACACCAAACAAATTAGAAAAATCGGGAAGACATAGTACCTCCGTGCCGCCAGAGCAGCGCGCCCATCCGCGTTTCAGCGAGCTCCACCGCCGAGAATCCCTCGTCACCGCCTGGAATCTGCCGCGCCGTTCACTGCCACTGCGCCGAACCTCCATAGGCGCCGCTCCCTCGCGTCCATCGATCCACCGAAAAACCCCTCTCCCTCTTTCCTTACTCCGCCGTGCGCGCGATGCCGGAGACGCCCCTAACCGTCGGCGTGCTCCTCCACGATCCGCCACGAGCGTCACTCCCCAACAACAAATCCAAACCCCCCGCCGGCGCCGAGCACCGCCCTCCGTCCAGCAGCCGAGCGCCGCCTCCGGCGCAGCCCTCTCCAGTAAGACCCTCCGCCCTGGCCTCCTCGTCCGCCGGCCGGAGCAGCGCTCGTCCACGACCTCGAGCCACCGATAAGCCGCTCTGCCGGGACCCTCGCTCCCGCGCATCTCCGTCGCGGATCTGCCCCGCCATGCCGAAGTTCCCGGTCGCCGGAGCAGCCCGCCGCCGTTGAGCCGGCCGATCGCCACTGGTAAACCTTTTTTTTCCACTCCTATCTCTCTCTCTCTCTCTCTCGTGAACATATTTGGGGTGGGGGAGAATGGCTGTTCAGTAGTTATAAGTTTTTTTTTATTACTTATTTTATTAGAATTATTATTATTATTATTATTATTATTATTATTATTATTATTATCATTAATCTAAGGGATTGGCAGTATAGGTTTTACTATTATTAATATTATTATTAATTACTAAGCTTATCATTATTATTATTATTATTATTTTAGCAGTTCTAGTATTATTTTTATTATTATTATTATTAAGAAATAATAGTTTTATGTTATATACATTATAAAGTATAGTGGGTTGGATGATTTATATTAGTAGTATATAAAATATTATTAATATTATATTAATCTGTTTTTATTGAACAAATAGATGATATTTTTCTAAAATTTATTAAAATATTTGACTAATGAAAGGTTGGCTTTCTACAATATTTGTATATTTTACCCTAAGATTTCCAATATTACAAATATTTATTTTTCTATCTATAAATTAATTTACCCTGAGATTTCCAAAACTATAATATTTGCTTAAAAACAAGTTTTTATTTTCTAAGTATTAGTCTAAAAACATATTTTTACTAATAAGGTTAGTTTCTTGTATTATAAATATTTTCTAAAAATGGTACGTAACTCCCTACACAAATTCTTCTCGACTACCACCATTAATCGTGACTAAATCATGCTTCCTATTTTCTTGTGGATTCATACCCTTACTCCTTAATCATAGCTATTGGACAACCAGGACTTGTTGGATCCTCGCACCACACCAGACGTAACACCAGGCAAGATACCTTGCCATTATACTGTTTATATTCAGTCTGTATTTATTTATATATCATTGTTCATTAATTTTAGTTGTTACAGTTCTTGATTTATTACATGCTCAGTGATTATCAGTTTACTTTGTTACTATCCTTTGGTTGCACATGAACCTAGAGTTAAGGGACTACCGTCTGTAGTGTATATAATATACCTTGACACAGTTGTACCACGAGGATGTGTGGGATGAGTAGCATATAGAGGTTCTTGCGTGTGGGTTGATCCCCCATGCGCATGCGTTAGGGCTAACTGATAATAGAGGCGTGTTAGGAGACTTAGCAGATAGTAGAGGTACATGGTCGTGGATGCGACTTAACAGGTACATTGGGTGGGGAGAACAATACCTGACGTATGGGCTTCTATGCACTTCCCTTATTACCTGTGCGCTCTGCCGGAGACGCGGGTTCCAGGTACCCTCTGACGTTTTCCAGAGCGTTATGGACGTAGCCCTTGCACATGATGACCTCTGACGATCTTCGAACATTACGGACGTAGACCCCTGGTGCCCTATATGGGGACTATGCCGATCCCATTTACAGCCAGGGCTCATGCGTCGAAGGATTGTTTCTCAAACTGCATGTTCACTTTAGTATGGTTAGATTATCTTATTGGTGTCTTGTCACTTTCTTTGATTGTGGCATATTCTTATATTCAGTATTTATATGGCATATTTATTGTATCTTGTTACGTCCCACTGAGGACCTGGTTATCTCGTCAGGTGTGTGTTCTTATCTTTCGCAGGTGTTCTAGCTGTGGCCATGATGGTCACTATTTATTCGAGGATGATTGCGCTTTGATCGTCTTCGCTTCGCCCGCCAAACTCATTATATTTTCCATGTATTTTTCCTTACTTGTTGGTAGTGGATTTGTCTCCGCCCAATGATTGTATACATGACAAATTCAAAGTTGCTTTTATTTCATTATTTATCTTTGTGGATGAGATTTAGTACCTTGGTTACTGTATTTTACAGCTTATGTATATATACGAGGGTCTACATACTTCGTATGTATACAGCTGGCATGATTACGTTCTAGTCCTACGTATTTTGGGACTGGGGCGTTACACTTGGGGAAAGCAGAGTCCTCTATGGCCTGAAGCGGAGCCGCATGAGAGTTTTCTCCGCCGTCTTGAGCAACAGAAAGTACTTCTTCGAGGGCTTGGGGAGGAGCGAATGATTTAGGCCTCCACTCCCTGCGGGCCTTCTTCGTGCGGGCTCGTCGCTGGACCGGGCCAGCGCTCCCGTCGGAGAGCATTTCTTCTAACGCTTGTTGGTCGAACCGGGCGACCAGCATTTGTTGAGTGGAGCCAAGTTTAGCTGCGTCTGATTGCATCACTAACTCCTCAGCCGTGGAGAAGTTAGTCCCCAGCAGAGTCGCTATCGTGTTTGCCATTGATTGTAAAAGTAATGAACAATTTTATAGGAGGACTGAACTTAGACTCACAATACAAACTCGCTCGCACAAAGAAAGCCTAGGGATAAAAACCAAGGTACAGCAATCTAAGTACGATTGTTTATTTTTTATTCTGGAGGGTGATGATAGAGGCTCGGGAAAGCGACGACAGCTTTGCCTTACTCCTTGGACGATCAGACGTAGCCTTGACTCTGATGAAGAAATGCTCTCGGGATGTGTGGAAAGAATCCTCTGTGCGTTCCTTTGTCTCTCTGTGTGTCCAGCCAGGTGGAGAGAGTCTCTTTTGTAAGGGAATGGCTCCTTGCTATTTATAGGAGTGGGGTGTGATCATTAGGGTTTGCAATGATTGCCATTGAAAGTCGGCGGCCAATAATCTGGACCATTAATCTTGATTGCATCACATCTGGGCAGTTAATTTTTGATTGTGCCAAATCCGTATGGGCAATTAATGTTGATTGCAATGAATCTTCGTAATTTGTCATGACAAGGTCGGATCTCCCGCCACGTGTTCAATTTGCTTAATTACAACAAATCTGATTTGATCCGAGTAATTATGATGATTATAACAAATCTGGGTTGTTATGATTTGCTAGCAGCCATAACTACGAGGGGATAAGACCGCCACGTGTCTCAACTGTCATGAGGATCGCCACGTGTCTCAACTGTCATAAGGACCGCCACGTGTCTCAACTGCCGTGAGTGGAATGTCCTGACAGAGCCACATGAATGTGGTCTCTAAATGAACCACATATGGGTGGCCCCCACACTCCTAGCCGCATGAAGGTAGAAGCAGCATGAGGGTGGCGGCCGCATGAGGGCGATAGTCGCGTGAGGAAGGCAGCCTCGTGAAGGAAGCAACCGCATGAAGGAGGCAGCCGCATGAAGGTGGAAGCCGCATGAAGGTGGCAGCCGCATGAAGAAGGCAGCTACATGAAGGTGGCAACCGCATGAAGGTGGCAGCCGCATGAAAGGGGCAGCCGCATGAAGGAGGCAGCCTCATGAAGAGGGCAACCGCATGAATAGAGAAACCGCATGAATAGAGCAACCGCATGAAGAGAGCAACCACACATGGGTGACAGCCGCATAGGAGTGGCAGCCGCATAGGGAGCTTTGTATTTGGCGGATCATGCCAGCTATAAAAGAATTTTTTCTTTTACCTAGGAGCATGCCATCATGTCAGGGCTATCATTTCAGCTTTATGTCAGAGTTGTCACTTCACCTTTCTGTCAGAGCTGCCGTCAGGACATTTAATAAGGCAATTGCTTTATGGCCAGCTGTAGAGGCGAACTGCTTAGGGTCATGTGGCTTCTTCCTGAGTCGCATGGAGCTATCCAAGCCGCATGAGGCTTTAAAGGACTTTTGAACCGCATGAATGTCTAACGGAAACCTGAGCCGCATGAGGCTCTTTTTTTCTGAGCCGCATGGGCTTTTCTTGTTATTTTCCATGCTTCTACAAGCCCCTTTCAAAGTTTTCAATTTGCAAAATTGAAATACTTTGAATAAGAAGCATGGCTATGTAAACTCTTCTGGCCGCATAGGATGTTCTAGCCGCATGGGCTACCTAGCCGTATGGACTTCCTAGCCGCATGGACTTCCTAGCCGTATGGACTGTCTGGCCGCATAGACTCTCTGCCACGTGTGCGTCTCCTGCCACGCGTGCGTCTCATTAATTGCTCTTGATTTGCTTTGGATTTAAAGCCGCCTTTTGGGGCAGGATCCCAAGGGTCGTTTTTAAATATCCGGATTTTTCTCGATGACCGAAGAGTCGATTTACTTTTTATGCAGCACACGGATCGAAGCATCCTCACTCCTTCTGCCTAAAAATAGAAGCGTTTTTGGTCAGAGAGACTTCTTTACTTTCTTCTGTCTTCAACTCTTCTTGTCCTAGGTTGCTATCTTCGTCTTCCTTCTCCGCTCATCAATCAATAATGGCCCCCAAGTCTTCCAAGGCCGCGGTGAAGGGTAAGGGAGTGGCTTCTTCGTCAGCCACCCCGACGTTCACCCCACCATTGCTGGTAAGGGTTTGGGCGGATCGTATACTTCGAAACCCTAACAAAGACGGCTCTGTTGCATGCTTTATGCACAAGCCTTTAATGCGTCCCTCGTCTTCATCGAACTGTTCAAATTGTATGGGCCGCATGTATGTCCCACGTCCGAGCCGCATGGGGGTATACCCCATGTCCGAGCCATATGGAAGTTTGTCTAGTAGCCGCATAGACACTTCATAAACTGAACTGTATAATGTCCCGTCGAACAGAACTGCATAAGTCTCTCTGAATCGAACCGCATGAAGCCCCCCAGACAGGACCGCATAAGCTTATCTGGACTGGGCCGCATGAGGCTCCGACCATCTTCTAACTTTATTTCTTTCTATCTTTGATTCTTGTAGCATCCCTGCCGAAGGCTGAGATCATTGTGAAGGAAGAGCTGCTGCCTCCTTTCAAACAAGAGTCATCGCTCGTTAAGGAGGAGATAATAACAAAAACGGAGGTATAGAAAGGAGAGCTGGCGCCTATTGAAGTTGCTGTAAAGGAGGAGCCCCAGTCTGACGGCGGTAGTATTAGGAGTTCTGACCCTCCTGCTCCGGAGGAGGATTTTGCTCAAGTAGATCATTCATATGAAACATGGTTGAGGGATTGGTATCTGCGCCCCCGCAACTAGGATTCGTAGGCCCTCATAAATGTCCGTCTTTTGTCTTGATATTTTTGTCTGTCTTTAGCTGTAGTTTGTGTTTTGCTTCTTTTGTACATCAGTGTAATCTTCTTCTTTCTTGTCCGAATGAAATGATAGAGAACTTTTCTGGCTTGCTCATGAGATGTAGTTGTAGGAACGAAATCGTAAAGCAGAATACTCTAGAGGGGGTGAATAGAGTAGGCAGCAGAATATTTCTATTTAAAAACTTGTTAGCAGTTAGATCACATATATAATAATAATAATCATGAAAGTAAATGACAGAAATTAAAAGTGATCAGAAGGCAAACGCAAACACCGAGATTTATACTGGTTTCCCTCTTGTGAGGACTAGTCCAGCCGGAAGAACTCTAGCTTCCAGTTGAATCTACTATTGGAAAATCCCGCAAGTTTTCATACAAAGTCCTTGCAACTTCTACAGACGCGAGCTTTGATACGAAGAACTCGAACAACTTCAATTGTGAAGAGTTGAATCTTCTATCAAGCCTCTGATTACAATCGCTCTGAAACTTCTAGACCGTACCGTACTGGCAAATCGACCAGAGGATTGTAACTCGCTTGGGATTTGAAAATAAAAGCTTTTTAGAACTCTTTGGAAGAATGTAAGCTCAGTAAGAGAAGAGATTGAAAGTGAATTGGTGATTTGAAATGATCGAAATACTTCTCTATTTATAGTTTTTCCAAAGAAAGAACTCTGACAGAATTCGGGCATAATTCGGACAGAACTCTTTGTAACAAACCGCAACTGAAGGATGACCAAGTTCAAAAACCCAACGTTCACTAACGTTCCAAATGGCCGAACTCTGGCCGAGTTCTGCTAGGGTTCTGCCAGTTCATTTTTGAGAAAATCAATTTTGGCTTTTTGAAAAATTCTTCAGAAGCTTTTTGTAAAAAGATTGTTTTTCAAAAACGTAGGTCATTTATAAAGAATAGGATGGTTTTGAAAAACGTTTTAGGATAGCCTATTTGCCAGTACGACTCGGTGTACAATGTATTCCTAGACTCAATAAAATGAAAAATTACATAGCGTAACAGGAAGTACATTGTGAATGGCAAACAGCTTCGAAACAGCTTCGATCTTGAACATAGTAAATATCCATTGTTGAGCAGTATCCAAAACGTCGTAGGTAAACATCTGAGTTGACTTACAATTATATCGAGACAGAGTTTGATCAATTATTAAAATCAGGTTTGACCATGACCAATGGGCCAACAATCTCCTCCATTTTGATAATTGACAAACCTTGCCGATATAACATCTAAGCTTGAATCAATTCAAAATAGTAATCAAAAGAAATTGTTCATAACCTGTATTCACGAAAATGTTAGATCCTTATTTCTTCCCTGTTGTCACTTAGCAAAATAATTACAAAAGAGAAAGCTCCCCCGCAATCAATGCATAAGTAACAAACAGTGAAGAAACATAATAAAAATAGATAATCATGACAGGCATGGTATAAACAGTAAATATAGTAAGAGAAACAGATAAACTATAGAACAACACAGGCATGTATTTGTCGCAGGAAGTATTTAATAAAGTGCGAGAATAATACTGAAACAAATTAAGTGCTGAAAAATAGACTAAGATGCCAAAACTGAGGCATAATCGAAACCATGTTTATGAATAGTCACATAATAAAGAAAAGTGCTGATAATAAAAATAAGAGTACTGATAGAATCTTGGAATGTCGGAGCATTTCCAAGTAAACATAAGACATAAGTAACAGACTCAATATCTAACATCTCAAAAATCATCATCATTATCATCATCAACGTCAGCTGCAGCTCCAGCTTGTCCAGAAGGTCCAGCTCTAGAAGTACCAGTGCCAGAAGTGTGAGGAGTGGCACCAGCGGTACGATACCAATTATAGGCGTTCCTTGGCTGGAACAGAGAGTGGACCGCCTCGTCGTCAATGCGGTAGCCAAAAACAGAAGGGTCTCGAGGTAGAGAGCTAGCAGAATGACCCGTCTGCGCAAACCTCATATCGGCGAATGAGTTGGCAATCGCCTGAAACCAAGTCACATCACAGAACTCGTGTTCCCTAGAGGTCTCAACATAAAAAGACTACAGATCTGATAAGTGCTGATGTACACCCTCAAATGTCATAGGATAAGAATGAGGAGAAACATGTGCTGTGGGAGTAGGTACAGAAGGAGTAGGTGCAGTAGGTGGAGGAACAGTGGCAATGCTGCGACGAGAGAGTTTGAAAAACTTGGGCTCGGGGTCGACAGCACAAGTAGATAGGTCAATATTAAATCTCTAAAAGATGCGTGGAATAAGCATCGCATAAGATAGGTTGCAGTCTCTCCCGCGACATCTATCCATCATCTGGATGATAGTCTTAGGGGCAGAAAAAGGAATCCCCTTAAGAATATGATAAAGAGCAGAGAGCTCAAGTGCAGTGACATCATCTTTAGATGTGGATTTTGGAAGTAAGGTGGAATAGATGATGCAATGTAATTTGTAGTTAAACAAGTTCAAGTTATTAGCCTTGAACTTTCCAGGACGAGCGCGTGTGGGCGCACAAAGCTTATTTTTAAAACTAACGAGTGTCGTACCATCGGAGAAATCAAAATTAGTGATGCCATCGAGCGGGACACCTTCGTTTGGGATACAAAAGATTTTCGCTAACGTTTCATCAGTGAATTCGATATAAATTCCTCCGACACGTAGCCTCGCGGTAAAAGTGTCTAACACGAAATTACAATAGAATAATCTAATGGCATTAGTAGCAATGGAGAATTGTAAGGTGACAAAATATTGTAACCATAATGCCTCAAAGTAAGGACGGTAATCCAGAAAGACAGTCCATTTAATCGGCGATCCGGTACAAATAGTACGCATGAAAAAATCGATGTACCACAATAAAGCTTGATCAAAAGTTTTAAAGTAAAACTCGTCCGACGCACCATCGTCCGATTGGACCGGAGAAAAGAGGCAATTCGTATGCGAATCTGAAGACGATGCCTCTTCACTGGCATTGGTTTTCTTCCTCTTGAAGGGATTGAACTTAGGTTTTCTTTCCCAAAATTTTCTAGAAACCCTAAGTATTGAAAAGTGGAAGAGAGAAGGAATTATACCTTCCAAGAATTGGATATGTTGTAGAGGACGAAGTTCTTCGCACGAATCCAAAGTTTGGACGAGAAACTCCACACGGATTTGAAGAACAAGGATGGAGAAAAGCTAGGGTTTGGAGACGCGGAGGCTGCTGTTATGTGGATGTGGAAAGAATGAAGAAGAAGGAATCCTCGGGTTTGTGCTGGTACATATATATACCCAGCCGAACTCCGGCCGAATTCGGACCGAACTCTGGCCGAATTCGGACCGAACTCGGGCCGAATTCGCCAAGGGTTGCCTGGCTATATATATATATATATATATATATATATATATATATATATATATATATATATATATATATATATATATATATATATATATATAAATTCAAATGAGGCCACATTATTTTTCATTAATTTGTTTCAAATGTTTAATTCAAAGTTTAGTAATTTTAAATCTCAAAATAATATAATTAATGTTATTTTATAAATTAATATTCTTTACTCAGCATGTGTCTCAGATTAGCTGTAGGAGTACTGTCCTAGCTAACGGAGGTTCACTGGGGAACTCTTAAGTACCGCTTCGCTTCGACCGTAGTCGTGGTGATAGACAGATTCTTTTTGGGCTTGTCTCAAAAATAGTTTTTGAGTATCGAATAAATTAATTAATAAATCAAAATTAATTAATATTATTGACATCTAAAATGCCTAATTCTCGACGTAAATAATTGAAACGATCTTCCGCTAGAGGTTTTATGAGTATTTCAGCTAATTGATTCTGTGTGTCTATGTATACAAGGTCTATATCTCCATTTTGTTGATGATCTCTAAGAAAGTGATGTCGAATCTCGATATGTTTAGTACGAGAATGACATACTGGATTCTTAGTCAAATTAATAGAACTAGTATTGTCACAGAAAATGGATATGTGTGTAAAATGTAATCCATAGTCTTCTAAAGTTTGTTTCATCCACAAAATTTGTGCACAACAACGTCATGCGGCGATATACTCAGCCTCAGTTGTTGATAATGCAACAGAATTTTGCTTTTTACTAAACCAAGAGACTAGAACTTTTTTTAGGAAATGACATATGTCGCTAGTGCTTTTTCTATCTACTTTGCATCCGGCAAAATCAGCATCGGAATAACCGATTAGGTCAAACGACGTGGTTTTGGGATACCATAAGCTGACAGAAGTAGTGCCTTTAAGGTATCGGAAGATACGCTTAACTGCGCACAAATGTGATTCCTTAGGATTAGGTTGAAAATGAGCACATAAACAAATACTAAACATAATGTCTGGTCGACTAGCAATTAAATATAGTAAGCTACCGATCATACCTCGATACTTACGTATGTCGACAGGTTTGCCTTGTTCATCAATATCAAGCTTGGTTGAAGTCGCCATTGGAGTGCTAAGTTGTTTTGTTATTTCCATGTCTAACTTCTTTAATAGATCCTTTGTGTACTTTGCTTGATTTATGAACGTCCGATTGTTGATTTGTTTGATTTGCAGTCCTAAAAAGAATTTCAGCTCTCCCATCATGCTCATCTCAAACTCATTCTGCATACACTTTGAAAATTCTTGACAAAGAGATTCATCAGTAGATCCAAAGATAATATCATCTACATAGACTTGAATCAAAAGAATATTATTATTCAAAGATTTTATAAACAAAGTAGTGTCAACCTTTCCTTTTAAAAAACCGTTATCAAGTAGAAAAGTGCTTAGATGATCGTACCAAGCACGAGGGGCTTGTTTCAAACCATGTAAAGCTATCTTCAACTTGAAAACATATTCAGGAAATTTGAAATTAGTAAAACCGGGTGGTTGAGCTACATAAACCTCTTCTTTTATAAAACTATTTAAGAATGCGCTTTTGACATCCGTTTGAAATAATTTAAAATTATGAAAACATATAAATGCACGTAACATGCGAATAGATTCTAATCTTGCAACTGGGGCATAAGTCTCATCGTAGTCGATACCTTCTTCCTGATTGTATCCTTGAGCTACGAGTCGAGCCTTATTACTAGTCACTAAACCATTCTCGTTCAGTTTATTTCGGAATACCCATCGGGTGCCAATGACCGGATGATCAATAGGCTTGGGAACAAGTTCCCAAACTTGATTCCGTTCGAATTGGTTTAATTCCTCTTGCATAGCATCTAACCAAAAATTATCACTACATGCTTCATCAATATTTTTGGGTTCAAGCTGCAAGACAAAAGCAACACAAGAAGCTATATCTTTATTAGAGGAACGAGTACTTACACCCTTGGTAATCTTACCAATTACCAAGTCCTTTGGATGACTAGCCAAAAATCTCATCTCTTTTGGTGTAGTCTCAAGATTGCTAGTTTCGGCTTCTTTGCTTGGAGGTTCATCTGATGCCTGATGTGATGGTTCTGTATCTTTGTGTGAAGGTTTTGCAGTAGCTATACTTGGTGCGATTATGTCTTCATTGTCATCATCATCTAAGTGTTGATTTAGCTCATCAAACTTGACGTTGATAGATTCTTCAATGATCATGGTTCTTTTGTTGAAGACTCTATATCCTTTGCTTTTTGTTGCATAACCTAAAAATATACCTTTATCGGCCTTTTCATCAAATTTACTCAAATTATCTTTAGTATTAAGAATAAAGCATTTACAACCAAAGATTTTGAAATAAGAAACATTTGGTGTTCTATCAAACCATAATTCATAGGGAGTCTTCTTCGATATAGGTCGAATTAGGACCCTATTGAGAATATAGCATGCTGTATTTACAGCTTCAGCCCATAAATATCTAGGTAGACTAAACTGGTTCAACATAACTCTAGCCATTTCAGATAGAGTTCTGTTCTTACGTTCCATAACTCTATTTTGTTGAGGAGTCCTAGAGCAAGAGAATTCATGCAGATAACCGTGTGTGTCACAAAATTGCTTGAATTTTGCATTCTTAAATTTGTCGCAATGATCACTACGAATGCGAGTAATCATAAATCCTTTTTCATTCTGTACTTTCTTGTAAAAGGTGACGAATTCTGATAATGCATCGTTCTTGCGTGCAAGAAAATAAACCCATGTATATCTAGAAAAATTATCTATAATGACAAATGCATATAACTTACCACCCAGACTAGCAATTCTGCTGGGTCCAAATAAGTCCATATGCAACAATTGTAAAGGTCTAGTGGTACTTACAGCGTTCTTGGATTTGAATGTGGATTTGGTAGCTTTGTTCTTTTCACATTTACTACATACCGTATCCTTCTTGAAAGAAATATTCTGTAAGCCGTGTACCAACTTCTTCGTAGATAATCTTGAAATTATATCCATGTTTGCATGACCGAGTCTCATATGCCATAGTTGACTCTCAATACTTTTGGCCATCAAACATCTACCTGTATTGTTAGCATCTTCCAACAAATAGAATACATATATATTGTCTTCCCTAATACCTTCAAATATAGTACTGCCAATTGAACTATCAATAATAGTACATTTATCTTTTACAAAGTTAATGCCATAACCATGATCAGCTAAATGGCTTATGCTGAGCAAATTTTGTTTTAACTCAGTAACAAGACAAACATCTTTAATCACTGGATAGGAAGCCTTACCAATGTTACCGATACCGATTATGTACCCTCTCAAATTATTATCGAAGGAGACGTATCCTTCTTTATTCCTCTTCGACAGTATTGCAAATAATGAAGCGTCACCGGTCATGTGCCGTGAGCAACCGCTGTCGAGGATCCATTTGCTCCTAGCATGTGAAGGGTGTCCCACCTATAAAATAATTTGCAGATAAAACTTTTAGTACCTATTTCTTATAGGGTCCTGACTGGTTAGTTTTCAGTATCCATGCATAAACATTTAAATCTACTAACTTTCTGATTCTACATGCAGAAGATATATGACCAATGAGGCCACAATAATGACATTTAGCATGTTGAGTGTTGAAAGTAGTGTGAGGTGCATGATTGGTAGGTTTTGGTTTTCTAGTATAGAAGAATGCATGCCTATTAGTCTTCTTAGGCATAGTCTTGGTATGGTTTGGTCTGACAGTGTTGGGTGTGTTCTGATGATTCGGTAATTGACACGTGTTAGAATAGGAAGCAGCAACTTCAGGCCGTTTTCCTAAACTAATTTCTAACTTTTTAGAAGTGTCATGTAATCTAGTATAGTTAGATGTGAGTGATTCTAATCTGACATGTGCACACTGGAGACTCTTTCTCTCCTTAGATAGGTCTTCCTTTAACTAGATAATAGTTTGGTCTTTTTCTTTGGATAGCTTAACAGTCTCGTGTAACAACAATTTAATAGAAGAAAGCTCACCAGACTCATTTGAAGAGTCACTATCTCTAACATGATCTAGTAGGTCGGTAAGTCTTTCTATTTCACCTTTGTACTCTTTGAGTACCTTCTTAGAGGTTTCATATTTGCTACACAGTTTCCTGTAATCATCTAACAGTTCACTGAAAGTCTCTTCTAGTTGCTCAAAGGTGAAATCATCATAAGGGTCAAATAGAGGATTAGTGATTACCTGATCGCAAGCCATCAAGCACACATTTGCAGCGTCATCTGATTGTTCATCTTCTGAGTCGCTGGCTTCACTTTCATGCCATATGCTTGTGTTGGCATACTTTTTTGATGTCGATTTCTTCAGGTAGCCTTTGTCATATTTGTTGTTTTTCTTTGATAATGATGCTGTTGGACAGTCTTTCTTCATGTGTCCTTTCTTCTTGCATCCGTAGCAAATAGGATCTTCCTCGTTGTTGTTGTTGTTGTTGCCTTTTGTTCTCCTGTTAAGTCTCATGAACTTCTTGAACTTTCTTACCAGAAGAGCTTGATCTTCAGAGTCGGAGTCGCTGTCGTCGAAATCATCTTCGATGGTTCTTCTATGTTGAGCCTTGAGAGCGATCGTCTTCTCTGACTTCTCCTTTGGTGTAGCATCTTCAAAGTCTTGAAGTTCTAACTCGTGAGTGAGTAGCTTATCCATGAGTGTTTCTAGAGACATTGTTGAGATGTCGTTCCCTTCAATGATTGCAGTAGCCTTTGGAATCCAGTTCTTTGTAAGGGCTCGTAGAAGTTTGCGAATCTTCTCATGGTTACTGTAATTCTTGTCTAGTGAGGACAAAGGATTTACAATATCCAAGAATCTTGTAAACATCTGAGTGACTGATTCACTTGGCTTCATTTTGAACTCCTCATACTCCTGAGTAAGTCTGCTGATCTTTGACTCCTTGACTTGTGTTGTTCCTTCTTAGGTTACTTCGAGAAGTTTCTACACTTCATTTGATGTTGTGCAAGTAGACACCCTGTTTAATTCAGTTCTGTCTAAAACATAAAATAAAGCGTTAATAGCACGTGCGTCAAGACTGACCTTTTTCTTTTCTTTCTCTATATATTTGTCATGGGATTTTTTAGCTAAAACACCATCAACATTAATACGAGGTGGCTTTTTATAGCCATCAATAACTACAGACCATAAGTCAAAATCAAGAGATTTCAGAAAGAAACTCATACGTGTTTTCCAATAAGTGTAGTTTGTGCCGTCAAATAGTGGAGGTCTGTTTGTGGCTTGGCCTTCACTTGTGAATTTCACAGTTGCCATGTGTATTGTTGTGATGTATATAACAATTGAATATAACTACAATTTTATCTTGCTTTACCTGTATAACCTGCTCTGATACCAATTGTAGGAACGAAATTGTAAAGCAGAATACTCTATGAGGGGATAATAGAGTAGGCAGTGGAATATTGCTAATTAAAAACTTATTAGCAGTTAGATCACAGATATAATAATAATCACAAAAGTAAATGACAAAAATTAAAAGTGATCAGAAGGCAAACGCAAACACCGAGATTTATACTAGTTTTTCTCTTGTGAGGACTAGTCCAGTCGGAAGAACTCTAGCTTCCAGTTGAATCCACTATTGGAAAATCCTACAAGTTTTCATACGAAGTCCTTGCAACTTCTACAGATGCGAGCTTTGATACGAAGAACTCGACCAACTTCAATTGTAAAGAGTTGAATCTTCTATCAAGCCTCTGATTACAATCGCTCTGAAACTTCTAGACCGTACCGCACTGGCAAATCGACTAGAGGATTGTAACTGGATTGGGATTTGAAAATGAAAGCTTTTTAGAACTCTTTAGAAGAATGTAAGCTTAGGAAGAGAAGAGATTGAAAGTGAATTGGTGATTTGAAATAATCGAAATACTTCTCTATTTATAGTTTTTCCAAAGGCAGAACTCTGACAGAATTCGGGCAGAATTCGGACAGAACTCTTTGTAACAAACTGCAACTGAAGGATAACCAAGTTCAAAAACCCAACGTTCACTAACATTCCAAATAGCCGAACTCTGGCCGAACTCTAGCCGAGTTCTGCTGGGGTTCTGCAAGTTCATTTTTGAGAAAATCAATTTTGGCTTTTTGAAAAATCCTTCAGAAGCTTTTTGTAAAAAGAATGTTTTTCAAAAACGTAGGTCATTTATAAAGAATAGGATGGTTTTGAAAAACGTTTTAGGATAGCCTATTTGCCAGTACGACTCGGTGTATAATGTATTCCTAGACTCAATAAAATAAAAAATTACATAGCATAACAGGAAGTACATTCTGAATGGCAAATAGCTTCGAAACAGCTTCGGTCTTGAACATAGTAAATATCCATTGTTGAGCAGTATCCAAAACGTCGTAGGTAAACATCTGAGTTGACTTGCAATTATATCGAGACAGAGTTTGATCAATTATTAAAATCAGGTTTGACCATGACCAATGGGCCAACAGTAATCATGTAAATGTAACTGATTTTGAATGAACAGAATACATTCGCTCTATTCCTTACTTGTAGTAGTTGCCCCAATGGGAGACTTTTTGTGGATTTATTATCCCTGGCGTACCCTGGTTCTGGATATGGATAATAAGTTGGGAGAGAACCAACATACTTATTCAGAGGTAATGAAGACATGGTAAATATGAGGGTTTCTTTGATGGAGCCTTCCCACTCAGAGGTAATGAGGACATGGCAGGAGTGGGCTCCATGGAAGGTACATAGAACAACTCAGAGGTAATGAGGACGTGGATGTTCTATGTGAGGGGCGGTTTATTTTTGATGGAAGGGAAACAACTCAGAGGTAACATCGACATGGTTGTTTCAGACAATTTGTGGATCTGTTACCCTTTTTGTGCACTGAAAGTGCGGGTGTCGGATCATAAGGAGGGAGCTCTTTTAGGAGGAAAGTTTAGAGGTATGATCATACATGTCTTACTACCTAAAAGACACAATGTAGATTCATCTGTAGTGACCGGAGGGTAAGTTTAGCGGTACCTGCGGGTATATAACTCGACAATCTGGGAGATTTGGGATCAGAATATGAGTTCAGCGGTACTAGAGGATACGTAACTTGTCATTCTGGGAAATTTGTAGTCGAAATGTGAGTTCAGCGGTACCAGAGGGTACATAACTCATCAATCTGGGAAATTTATAGTCAAAATGTGAGTTCAGCCGGTACCAGAGGGTACATAACTCATCAATCTAGGAAATTTGTAGTCGAAATATGAGTTCAGCGGTACCAGGGGGTACATAACTCATCAATCTGGGAAATTTATAGTCGAAATGTGAGTTCAACGGTACCAGAGGGTACATAACCCAACAATCCGGGAGATTTGGATTCAGAATGTAAGTTCAGCGGTACCAGAGTGTACATAACCCAACAATCTGGAAGATTTGGAGTCAAAATATAAGTTCAGGGTACCAGAGGGTACATAACTCAATAATCTGGGAAATTTGTAGTCGGAATGTGAGTTCAGCGGTACCAAATAGGCGGAGGCTAGTCCGAAGCTGTAGATAACGTGATGCTTGAGGAAGCTGATCACGTTTGAAGTCTTGACTTTTGCCAGCGGACTAGCCTCCGCCCATTTGGAGAAATAATCTGTGATTGCGAGTATGAAGCGGTGTCCTCGGGACGAAGACGGAGTGATCGGACCAATGATGTCCATTCCCCATGCTTCGAATGGCCAGGATACCATCGTCGGATGTAGAAACTCGGATGGCTGGTGGATGAAATTTGTATGGACTTGGCAAGCTTTGCACTTTCTTGCATAGTCTATCGCATTAGCAACCATCGTGGGCCAGTAATAGCCCATTCGACGAAGACGATCCTGTAGTTTCGGGCCAGGCTGGTAGGCCCTACAGATGCCATCATGAGCTTCACGCATGGCTTCTTTGGCTTCTGTGTTTGACAGACATCGTAGAAGAGTCTGAGGGAACGTCTTTGATAGAAGTGGCTTCCTTCGGATTCTCTGGCATGATGTCGTAGACTACGAAGTCGATGAATGGTTGTCTCCAGTCTGGTACTTCGTCGACTGTCAGCGCAGAGTAACTTTCAACATATTGAACATTACTCCTGGGACAGACCAACTCACGGCCTATGATGTCAACCAGATGATGAGCATGATTCGGAACTGCTAAGGAAGCGACAAGGCCTGCTAGGGCATCGGCTTCAATGTTCTGGAGCCTGGGAACGTGTTCTATGAAGAATCCTCCCAAGGATGAGATGATGTCAATCGTAATTTGGTGATATGTGATCATGTCTTCGTGACGCACTTCATATGAGCCCCGGATCTGGTTAACGATTAGCTGCGAATCATCGTATGCTTCAAGGTACTCTACCCCTAGCTCCTTGGCAAGTCGGAGGCCAATGACCAAAGCATTGTACTCGACCACATTATTTGAACAGGGCTCCGTGAGGGAATAAGCCTGATTAATCACTAGCCCGGTGGAAGAAATCAGCACCACTCTGATCCCAGCGACGATGTTACCCTTGGGCCCAGTTCTAGAAGCGCCGTCGAAGAACATTTGCCATACGGCATCATGAGATGCCATATTTGAATTGGCAACCTTATCTGGAATCTTTTCGTCTATTTTGGTTGACTCCGAACCTGGATGAGCTGCTAAAAAGTCTGCCAGAGCTTGACCTTTAACAGCCTTCTGTGGGACGAAGATCATATGGTAGGAAGACAATAATATCGCCCAGGTAGCGAGGCGAGAGCTGAGTGCACCTGGCTTGGTCATGAGGACCCTGAGGGGGTTGACTTTTGATACGACATGGATGGTTTGTCCCGTGACGTAGTGTCGCCTCTTCTGAATGGCGAAGACCAGAGCAAGGCACTCTTTCTCCACAGCAGTGTATCGGTGCTCCGGCCCCATCATCATTCGGCTGAGGTAATATATAGCCTGCTCGTGGCCTGCATCATTATTTTGTGCTAGTAGAGCACCGAGAGAATGTTCCATCGCTCTTACATAGAGAAAGAATAGTCTTCCAGCAAGCGGGGCTACCAGGACTTGAGGGTTCATTAGATATTCTTTGATGCTGTCGAAGGCGCGCTGGCATTCTTCATCCCATACGAATGAAACACCCTTCTTCATGAGGTGGGTGAACGGTTGACATCGTCCGGAGAGATTAGAGATAAACCTCCTGATGTAAGCTAGTCTACCTTGAAGCCCTCTGAGTTCACGAAGATTTTTCGGGGGACCCATCTCCATGATTGCCTTCGTCTTCTCAGGGTCTATATGGATACCCTGGAAAGTAATGATGAAACCCAAAAACTTCCCGCTGGATACGCCCAAGAAGGATTTTGTGGGATTCATTTTCAAATTGTGCGCTCGTATTAGGTCGAACACCGTCCTCAGATCATGCAGATGATCTTCTTTAGAGCGGCTCTTGATGGCAATGTCATCGACGTAGCATTTCACTGTCTTGTGCAAGTGGTCTCTAAAGATGACGCTCATAGCTCTTTGATAGGTAGCACCAGCATTCCTTAAACCGAAAGGCATGACCGTGTAGCAGTATGTGCCAATTGGTGTTCGAAATGATGTATGCTTTTTGTCATCAGAAAACATCTTGATTTGGTTGTACCCTGAGAAACCATCCATGAATGACATACGCTCGAAGCTGTAGGTGTTGTCAATCATGATATTGGTGATAGGGAGGGGGAACTCATCCTTAGGGCATGCCTCATTCAGATTGTGAAAGTCGATGCAGATTCGAATCTTTCCATTCTACTTGAGGACTGGTACTATGTTGGTGACCTAGTCTGGATGCTGCTCCTCGCGGATGAAGCCACTGGTTATCAGTTTATTGACCTCAACTTCAATGGCATTCATGATTCGGGGCGGAACCATTGTTGTTGTTGCTTGACCGGTTTTACGTTCGGACGGATGTTGAGTTTGTGAAGTGCAACCTCGGGGTTCAGTCCTGGCATGTTTCTGTAGCTCCAGGCGAATACGTCGATGTATTCTCTGACGAGTTGTAGTAGCGATTCCCGCTCTCCGTCTGTTAGGCTTTTGCTAACGAAGATTGGTTTTGGAGAAGACTTATCGCCGAGGTCAACTTGCATGACCTCGTCTTCAGTAAGAGGCTCTCTTTGTTCGAACCGCTTCTCCCATTACGTATCTAGCTGTTGGGCCCACGGCTCTAACTCAAGGAGTTCAGGGATGTCTTCATCTTCTTCATAGGCGTCGACAAATGCCATATTGACGGACAAGACTTGCCTGAATACGTCCCCGATGCTGACATCCGAATCAGAAGTTGGTGATCCGATTAAGTGTGAATGCCTGTGACATTCCTCATCTGAGCTTTCAGGGGTCGTTGTCGGTATAACATAACCTAGCCCACATTTGATTTTGTTGTAATAATCTCGTAGTTTTCCAGCTGGGACAGACAATTGTAAGGGTAATCGTCGTCCCGTGCCGTAGTTCAAGCCTGGCGTAGTTTCCAGATCATACCCCTATTTTTGCATAATGTACTTGAATCAAGAACTATACAGATAAAGGGGCAGTCTCCCTATGTCGGGTTCGAGATCAACTTCTTCTATCTTGGAGGGTTGTGGATCATTCTTTCGGCCGAAGATGATAGGATGATCCTCTTCCTCGATTATGCTGTAACCATCTTCCACTGGAGTAAGTTGATTTACGGTGTATACATTTGTCACCTGTATGTGTAGGTGGGTGCCTATACCGTGTTCCATAGCATACATTATACAAAGCTTATTAAGCTCTAGGTAGTTCAAAGATAACCCTTTATTGATGAAGTAAGGTATCTTTTCTAGTAGGATTACATCATCTACGGATGGAACATCAGTATGAGCAGCCACATACTTGGCCAGCTCTGGCTCATCTTCAACCACCCCCTATGTCAATGAGGACTGGGAGGATGACTTGGGCAGCTTAATCATCAAGGGCTTCATGGGTGGAGCAGGACGTGGAGTCGTTGGCGTACTAGCCACCCCCAGTTTGGTGCTCGGTACTGGGCGGGGAGTTGTTGGCTGGCTAGCATTTTCCGGCTTAGCGCTTGGCTGCCGATTCATTCTGGGAAGATGGATCGTCATCGGCTTGACAGAGGGATTGAGCTCCCCTATTTGTTACTAGCTATTTTTAGGCAGTCTAATTGTCAGTGGTTCTGTCATAGGTCTTGGCAGTTGGCCAGACCTTGGCAGTCGGATTATCATCTGCTCTACTTGTGCAGAGAGGCTGATTGCGTCTTTACGCAGAGTGGCTGTAAGTGGTGCAGTTCTGCTAGGTTTGTGGGCTTGAAGGTGGATTGTCAGAGGTTCTTCCGATCCAGTTGTCGTCTCAGTTCGAGCTTGAGTATCTCCTTCGACCAAGTGCTTTTTCGACTTCTCGTACAAGCATGCATCTGAGTAGTAGGATTCGACCCCTTTGAAGGGATCGATGTCGGCAAATTCTGTCCTTACGAAGCCGTACTTATCGACGTACTTGAAGCACTGGTGCAGTATGGAGGGCACGATCATGCTGTCGTGTATCCAAGAACGCCCTAGGAGAATATTGTAGAAAGTGTCCGCATCTATGACATAGCAGGTCACTTCTGACTGAAGGTTGCTGATTTGGCACTTCAAGCGAATCTTTTCGATCGGATAGCTTCTGCCTGAATTGAAACCGCTGATGGCGGTACTTGTCGGCGTCAGACGATGCATTAGAATGTGCAGATGGTGTAGTAAGCTCTTCGGGATGATGCTTATGGACGAACCGGGATAAATATGCATCCGATCCACCTTGATATCGCCAATGTACCCAGTATAATACAGAGGGCGATCATGCAGGATGGTCTTGATAAGCATATCCTGCGGAGTGAAGACAATATTCGGTATTGAACCTGTGCAAGCGCTGTCCTGGAGATCTGCATGCGAGCTTTCTCCAGTGAGATTCGACTGAGCCAGATATGCATCGACATTCTGGAGTGCCTCGCTTAGTATGACGCGAACATCCTTGGAGAGCCTTAGGAGCTCGTATAGCGACAATTTGGCCGGAGTGTTGGCCAATTGTGCCAAGATGTCAAAGTTGTAGGGCCTCTCCAGCCCATAAGGCGTCTCTCTTCGGAGTGGTTTGTCGAAGAGAGTCTCCTTCGGCCTAGGCTTGTCGATGGTCGAAGGCTGCGAAGGTCCTGGAGCATCAGCAGCTGTCGACTGATTGTCTTCAGCCGAGTTACCCGATGAAGGTTGGGTTTGTGCGCCGAAACGGGTAACAATGATAGTAGCTTCTTCAACCTCTGTCGAGATTGTGCGACATGATTTGACTTTACCTTCTTTTTCTTGCTGGTGGAGGGAGGTACAGACTGAGTCACTTCGGGTACCAGGTCCGGATGGACCCACATGATCTTTCCCGTGATGTGGTAAGGGGCACTAGATCAGCAGCCTAGTCTCGGAGAGGTGGAAGGTTAGCGACCTCCATCTTTGCTCTAGGGACAGGCACTACTCCATCTTGAGTCTCTGTTGGAGGGAAGTTGCCGAATTGTACTGACACCATGTTGGCTGCTAAGGTCACCTCTTCAAAATCAATGGCTAGGGCCTTAGAATCGATGAGATGCTGGATGTATCGCTTCAGTTGGTAGCAGTCATATATTGCATGGTGGACATAGCGATGGTAGTGGCAATAATTGGGGCTCTCTATTTCTGCATGACGAGGTTCACGCCTTGGAGGAGGGAGCTGAATTCGACCTCCTTGTATGAGTATGTCCAAGATGGGCTTGACATGGCCATCCTCGAAGGAATAGGTCATCTGAGGCCACTACTTCTCTGCTGGCTTTGGTTCAGGTTTTGGTACTGTATCGGCCACCATAGCCGGTTTGCCCTTGTTGTCTCGATTGTTGGAGGGATTACCACCATTGTTGTTGTTGGTGTTAGGGCGTTTGCCCTTGTCCTCTCCTTCCGATACGTGCAATCCCAGTTGGCGAGCTTTCTTCAGCTTGTTTTCTGCGCTAGTAGCGCTGATAATGAAAGTCTTCCAATCCTGAAACTGACTTTCGCCCATCCAGAGGCTGATCGTGGGAAGCAGCCTATTTTGGCAAATTTCAATTAAGGAGGAATCAGGGTTACCGGAAGGCAACTTCATTACGTTTTGACGAAACCGCTCGATATAGTTCCTTGTCAGCTCCTTTTCTTCCTGGACAACGTCCATGAGGGTGGACATTGTCACGTATTGTCCTACTTCGTACAACCTCTCCAGGAACATACGTTTGAAGCCGGTGAAAGAATAGATACAGTTGTTCGACAAGTTGCGGTACCAGTCGAAGGCGACCCCCTCCAGTGCCCCGATGAACAACCGTGTAAGGATGGCATCGTCATGAGGCAGATGGTCGGTTGTGACTTCAAAGTAGGTGATGTACCTTCTTACAGATGTCTTCCTATCATATGGATTGATGTTAAATGGTTTATATCTTGGTGGAAAGGGAACATCTCTCCATGCAGCAGGATACGGTTGTCGTATCCTGAGGTCTTGGCAGTTTTCTCGGGCACGAAACATGGTTCGGAGCTCCTAGACCTCTCTTCTTGCCTTTATGGCCTCGTTTACAGCAGTGGGGGCCGATATTTCAGGCGGATTATCACCCGTGTTTGGTGCGGCTAAGTTCGAGTCTGTATTGACCGCGGGTCCCACGTTTGTTTGGCCAAGTATCCTTCCTTACAGAGTTGGAAGGGCCGCTTTGATCTCGTCCATGGATTTGACCAAGGTAAGAAGTATGGCCTCCAGGGTGTCGATGCGTTGAGGATTACTGGGACCATCTTGGTTGCTGTCCGTCATGAACACCGTCCTTACATGAGGAGAGATGGAAAGGATGGTGGAGGACGCACCCTCTGAGTCATACCCCTGTACAGAGAAGTCGTCAGGGTATGTGGGAATGTTCTCCTCTGGTTCAGACTCAGAAGGAATGGTACCCCCAGCTTCAGAGCTTGCCTCGTCTTGAGAGTTGTGGACGTCCTCAGGGACATCGGGATCTGCTGTATCTGTTGGGTGAATCGTTTCCTGTGGATTATCTTCTTGGAACACCGGATTGTCGTAGATATTTAGGGGAGTGCTACCCCGGCTCCAGTACCTCCCAGAGATGTGGACGACGAATCTCCAACTGTGGCAGATTTCATCTTTGAGCGGGTACCTTGGTAAACTCCTCCTGTAACGGTGGTAGACAACCGCTTAGAAGAGAGTTTCTTGGTTACGCCGGTTGAGATTTTCGGACAAGAGACATTTGTTTTCTTCTCTCTACCGCTTCCAAGAATCTTAAGAGCTAAATTGCAGGAGGCGACGAGAAGAGCTTCGTCTTCTGAGCTTGCATGTTGCAGTCGTTAGAAGACGGACCGTCGATCTTCTTGTACTGCCTTATTGTTGCAGCAGAAGTTGACAATGACTTGGGTGCAGTGATGTCCATGGAATAACTCTCTGCACACCGAAGCTTCTTATCTTTCTTTACGCTTGTGAAGGATTACGTCACGCAAGTCAGGTGCGCCTCGAGCAACCTTTACACCCATTTTGTAGGCCCGGGAATCCCGAGCATCTGAGTGTGTTGGCACCATATTTGCTCCTTGATTGTTGGGAGACTCTTGAGAACCACTCTGTCTGTTTGCCATCGGGGGCTGGACTCGAGTGGTTCGGTACAACTTTCCATCGGAGGCTCGCATAACAGTAAGTGGAGCGCTCATATGGTCAGAGGTTGGGACAGCTGACTGAGCTCGTCGAGCCCGTACTGTCCTAGACTTCTTTACTCTAGCACCCGAGGATGCATAGTAGGAAGAATCCAAATGGTGCCGCAGAGAGTCTGGCACATATTCTTGGGCGCATCTGGAGTCAGGACCGTACGAGAGGCAGTCAAAGACTGACCGTGAGCCGTATGGAGCAGATGGTATACGGCTGGGTTTGGTGGCCGTGCAGGCTGTCTGCATGCGGCTGGCATGTGTGGCCGTATGACCCTTCTGTATGCGGCTAGGAGCGGTGGCCGCATAAACCTTCGGGATGCGGCTGGAAGTCGTGACCGTGCAGGCTGCCTGCATGCGGCTGGCAGTTTTGGTCGCATGGGCGTTCTGCATGCGGCTGACTTCTGTGGCCGCATGAGTCTTCTCCATGCAGCTGGCGGTTGCGGCCGTATGAGCCTTCTTCATGCGGCTGGCACCCTTATGCGGCTTGGACCGCATAGTGTTCCTCTTTGCCCCTGCAAGTCCAGTATTATAGTATTTTCTTCTGCTGGACTTGGGGACAGCAGAGTCCTCTATGGCCGGAAGCGGGGCCGCATGAGAGTTTTCTCCGCCGTCTTGAGCAATAGAAAGTACTTCTTCGAGGGCTTGGGGAGGAGCGAATGATTTGGGCCTCCACTTCCTGCGGGCCTTCTTCGTGCGGGCTCGTCGCTGGACCGGGCCAGTGCTCCCGTCGGAGAGTATTTTTTCAAACGCTTGCTGGTCGAACCGGGCGACCAGCATTTATTGAATGGAGCCAAGTTTGGTTGCGTCCGATTGCGTCACCAACTCCTCAGCCATGGAGAAGTTAGTCTCCAGCAGAGTCGCCATCGTATTTGCCATTGATTATAAAAGTGCAGAATAATTTTATAGGAGGACTGAACTTAGACTCACAATACAAACTCGCTCGCACAAAGAAAGACTAGGAATGAAAACCTCGGTACAGCAATCTAAGTACGATTATTTATTTTTGATTCTGGAGGGTGACAATATAGGCTCAGGAAAGCGACGGCAGCTCTGTCTTACTCCTTGGACAATCGGACGTAGCCTTGACTTTGATGAAGAAATGCTCTCGGGATGTGTGGAAAGAATCCTCTGTGCGTGCCTTTGTCTCTCTGTGTGTCCAGCCGGGTGGAGAGAGTCTCTTTTGCAAGGGAATGGCACCTTGCTATTTATAGGAGTAGGGTGTGATCATTAGGGTTTGCAATGATTGCCCCTTGAAAGTCGGCGGGCCATAATCTGGACCATTAATCTTGATTGCATCACATCTCGACAGTTAATTTTTTATTGTGCCAAATCCGTATAGGCAATTAATACTGTTTGTAATGAATCTTCATAATTTGTCATGACAAGCTCGGATCAACCGCCACGTGTTCAATTTGCTTTATTACAACAAATCTGATTTGATCCGAGTAATTATGATGATTATAACAAATCTGGGTTGTTATGATTTGCTAGCAGCCATAACTCCGAGGGGATAAGACCGCCACGTGTCTCAACTGTCATGAGGATCGCCACGTATCTCAACTGTCATGAGGACCGCCACGTGTCTCAACTGTCGTGAGTGGGATGCCCTGACAGAGCCACATGAATGTGGTCTCTAAATGAACCGCATATGGGTAGCCTCCATACTCCTAGTCGTATGAAGGTAACAGCCGCATGAGGGTGGCGACCGCATGAGGGGTATAGCCGCATGAGGATGGCAGCCTCGTGAAGGAGACAGCTGCATGAAGGAGGCAGCCGCATGAAGGAGGCAGCCGCATGAAGGTGGCAGCCGCATGAAGGGGGCAGCCGCATGAAGGAGGCAGCCGCATGAAGAGGACAACCGCATGAATAGAGCAACCGCATGAATAGAGCAACCGCATAGTAGTGATAGCCGCATAGGAGTGGCAGCCGCATAGGGAGCTTTGGATTTGGCGGATCAAGCCAGCTATAAAAGATTTTCTTCTTTTCCCTAGGAACACGCCTTCATGTCAGGGCTATCATTTCAGCTTTATGTCAGAGTTGTCACTTTACCTTTTTGTCAGAGCTGCCGTCAGGACATTTAATGAGGCAGTTGCTTTATGGCAAGCTGTAGAGGCGAACTACTTAGGGTCACGTGGATCCTTCCTGAGCCGTATGGAGATATCCGAGCCGCATGAGGCTTTAAAGGACTTTTGAACCGCATGAATGTCTAACGGATTCTTGAGCCGCATGAGGCTCTTTCTGTCTGAGACGTATAGGCTTTTCTTGTTATTTTCCATGCTTCTATATACGCAAGATGGCTGGGTCCATATGGTGTCGCCGAGGGCGGTGGCTACCGAAGAGGAGAGGCGTAGCCAGGGTGGAGGACTGGAGGTGCCTGAGCTCCTCCAGGAGCGTTGCACGAGGCGGCCGAAAGAGATGGGGATCCTACGACGGTGGGTGAAGGGGCCTGGACGGTGGACGAAGGCGACCACCGTAGCTTCGGAGCGAGTCCGCCGAGGGATAGTCCGACCATGGAAAGCTGAGCCGGGGTCCAAGCTGGGGCGGAATGAAGGTGCCCGGCGCGCTCCTGGTAGCCATGGTCACGCCAGAAAATATATATATATATATATATATATATATATATATATATATATATATATATATATATATATATATATATATGGGAACACTAGGATTTTATTAATCATCAAGGTGATATATATATATATATATATATATATATATATATATATATATTATATATATATATTTATGGGAACACTAGGATTTTATTAATCATCAAAGTGAGTACCAACTCAGGTTACAAAAGACTTCCAGAGACAAAATTATAAAAACAAACGAGACCACTAATTCGAAAACGAAGGAACTGTCTTCAAATGCTTGCATCTAACCAGAGCCTTCATAACTGTCTTCTAAATTCAGCAAAGACTTGAGCAACTGAAAATTTATATTCCTCATAGCGCCACTTGTTTTATATATATATATATATATATATATATATATATATATATATATATATATATATATATATATATATATATATATATATATTTCCGCTTGTTATATATATATATATATATATATATATATATATATATGTGTGTGTGTGTGTGTGTGTGTGTGTGTGTGTGTGTGTGTATAATTTACTTTATTAAATTTTACACGAAGAAATATATATATATGTAAAAGACTATCTATAAAATTTTGTATCTCTTGTTTTCCAAATCTTCCAAATTTTATTTTATTTATTTATTCCTAAAATGTTGTGTTGGAAAATAATTTTTCTTTGAATTATTGTAATAGACAATTTTTAGTATTTTTTACAATAAAATGATTTGCTAAATTTATTTTCAAATGAAGATTTGGATATACGCTAATAAGCTTTAAATTATTTGATAAGGATGAATATTATTTTAAACTGTTAGTTATGATCAATTATTGGATTATGATTAGATTGATTTAGTTTTAAAGTTATTTGATTTAAATTATTGATTTAAATTTTATTTGACTTAAATTTATTGAATGGTTTATCTATTGGAATTTCTAGAAATCCTCATCCTTATATAACCAGGAGTTTCCTCCACCCTATTTACAGGGAGCTTTCCCTTTGTTACACACATAAACATGACCATCATATCCCATCCCTATTACCGTATCCATATGTCACCATAAACCATCTAATAACTGATAAGAACATAAAATGTTATATTTTTATCCCTTAGTGTCTACCATTTTATGCTCATTTTATGGCTAAAGATACTATTCTTCTATTTTGATTTAGGATACATTTGGAGACACTAAGTGCAAAATGGAGCTAAATAACAATTTTGGATAGTTTTGACACCTTTTACCAAAATGGGCATAACTTTCTCATTTGAAATTCAATTAAGGTGCTTCAAATGATTTGGATTGCTAAGACAAAATTCTACAACGTTCCTATTTTGAGTTTTTCGAGATTCAAGTTGCATCATGGACGAAATCAGGCTTGAAGTTAAGTTAAATACTTAGTTTTATTGTTTGAGAAGTTATAACTCTTAAAATATTTGTGGGAAGATATTGTGGGCTTCAAACAATCAATTTAGAGTGTATAAAAGGGGTAGCAATAATGAGGAAATGGAACCACAACACGACTCTTCTTCTTCTCCAACTTTTCTTTCGACGTTTTGATGAACATGTGCGGTTAAAAGTCTTGTTGGTCGAAGGAACGGAAGCCTTGGAATCAATAAACATGTGAGATCTAAATTTTTTTTTTATTTGTTTGATTTATACTTTGAGTATTGAATGTTTTTCTATGCCCACCTTTATGATTGTTTTGTTTAGGAGGTATATGTAGAAGCATGAAAAACATTAAAGAGATGCGTAAATGTCATGCATCCAAAATAAAAATGTTCCTAAAGTTGGAAGCTGTTAGCTCTAAGGAAAGATACATGTTTAAGAAGCGGGCCAGATAGACACATGATCTACTTTTGTCTCTTGTGTGAAGAAACGAATCTCGAGAAATGTACAACGTTCAGACTACGAGGAAGGTGTCAGTGATTTTGTCATCATCATCATTATACTTTGCCAAGCTGTAAAAGAAGCATTTTATGCGTCTACTTCTAGATTAGTGTCCGGCAAAAAGCAATTGAAGAAGTTATGCGTTCGAGTGTTGACCGACGCATAGTTATTCGGAAGAAAGTTATCATTTGCAGTAAGCAATTAAATTCTATGCGTTTTAAGTAATTAAATGCATAGATGATACACATTTAACAGATCGTGTGCTGACATGGCAGTGTTTTATGCAACACGTCTCAAAACACGTGATGAGCTATACGTGATTCTCAAATATGTTCATTCCCCACTAACCTCCAAGGCTCATGTGCCTACCCAAATTCATGCGTCTCTGAGGCAGAAGACAGTATATTTTTTGCACATACGCACATGGCTATTCCAGTGAAGAAAAGCTATAAATAGAGGACAGTTTCTTCTTTGCGCAAAGGACACAGAGAGCATAGACATAAGGAGAGACTACGTAAACTGCTTCTTTGCTAAGAAACTTCAGAGAGAAAGAGAGAGCTTTTAGTGATAAAGTTTTCCTTGCGATCGAGAGTTCATCAACCACCGAGCTTCAGCAACTTATGCATCAGATCGTCAACGGAGTAAAGAAGTCGAAGTAGACTTAATCTACATCACCCCAATCCCCAGATTATTATTGTACTCAGAATTATTGTTTAAGATTTTTGTTCTACTTCTTTTTTACAATAATACAAAATATTCTACATTTACCAGACTTTTTTGTATTGAAACAAAAATACATGGCGACTCTGCTGGGATGACTTTCTCCACCGACGAAAAAGTGGTGGCGTAATCTGACATGAACAAGCTAAGTTGAGTTGATAAGATGTTGGTTGTGCAGCTTAACCAACAAGCATATGAAGCAATACTGTCGGACAAAGACTCCGCTCCGACCATAAAGAGGCAGAAGTCCAAGTGTGTTCGTAAGGCTTGGATCCCGAAGTCTATCCATGTTCTTCCTAACGCCGCTGATGGCAAAGGGAAAGCTCTGGGTATTGTGGGCCTGATTGACAGTATGAAGGCACATGGCTCGGTACCGTCCACAATAGTGTCTAAGGACGTTTCTACTGTTTAGACGCACAAGATTCACCATGTGTCTAGAAGAGGCTCTACCTACGAGCCATCAGCTAAGTCCAGTGCTACTCATGAGAAGAAGAACACCAAGAAGGCGTATGCTAATCATGCATCTGGGAAGAAAACTAACACTAGTGACAGAGCTATTCACTCCAATGTGGGCAAAAAGAATGTACAACTTTTGAATTCTAATAGAGAAAAACACTACGATTCTAAGAATACAAATGTTAGAACTTCTACCTCATAATTAGTGCATCAAGATGAGGGTTCTGCTTCAATATAGAACTCTGGACGCATAAACGGGAATAGGTAGTCTGTCCTACACAGACTTTCATTTTTCAAAGATTCTATGCGTTATGAAGGAGGCTCGATTCATGCGTCCATCCGTCTTATACGCACTGATGATAGGAAGATACATAAGATGAAGTCTATGTACCCCATCCAGTTATGCGCCTCTCTTCCAAATACCGTTGACTCATGTACATTGCCTAATATACCTAAAATGAGTTCACATAATAAAATAACTCAAGATCTAAGTACTACGGGTTCCTATGTACGTAAAATAGGTCAACGAGTTAAGAAACCAACTCTTCCATGCGTGGACTCTGTCCAGTCACATAGAAAAGGAAAAGAGGTTGTGCACCCTTCTGTTGACTTATGAGATGTGCTTGCATAAATCAAAAGAGGTACCATCATCATGTTAAAGACATTCCTGTACAAAGATCATTATCAACTGTTGCTTCTCAAAAGCAATTGATCAATCAACCAGACGGTCTGTCTTTACCAGATTGCAACCAAACTCTTCGAAGTTGTCGTGCCTCAAACGATAAATTTCAGACAATGAAGATAAACTACAAGAGGCCCCGGTCTATGCGACCTCTAGTCAAGGTGACGATCAAGCACCTTCATCCTCTTCATCCAGGGGAGATCAGAGAGCTACTTTACCTGAAGGTGTTTATCAAGGAACTCGTTCACAATCTAGACATCCTAATTTACTTTAAGCTCCTGAACAATATAACACTAGGGATAGCATCCTCCTGGTATTCGACCATTCTATATCTTAATCTGATGACAGAGTATCTCATATTTTAGAAGGAGATGATGCAGTTTCATAATCGGGGTCGAGCAGTACTAATTCTAGTAGTGCTTCCTTGCATACCTCTCTATTTGGCAGTCCATATACAACCTCTATATATGTGACCGGTAATAAAGAAGGTGCTACTAGTGATCGACATAGAATTGATACCCTGGAGTGTATGCTACAAAATGTCATGGCGATAATGCAGCAAATACAAACAACCATGAACTTGCAAATGGCTCTACATCAATCTCCTCCGTCGACTCAAACTCCTTCCGATCAAGATACAGTTGGGGTGTCTTTCAAACCTAATCCATCACCGATAATAAAAAATATCTCTACACCAATATTACAACAAGCACAACCGACTATCATATAGTCGACCCCTGCAAGCCAATCGATTGATACTTTTGAAGCTTTTCGGAGTATCAATGCTTACCTGGATGACATTACTTCGAAGGAGGAACTGCATCAAATGGGAATGTCACGTCCTTATCCTTCAGTGTTGGATGATGTGGTTTGTCATCCAAAGTACAAACCTCAATCTCAAATTCCTTATGACGGAACAAGTTCCCGAAGCAACATTTGACATACTTTTACTCTTAGACTGTTCATATACCAAGGAATGATGCATTATGTTCTAAATTATTCATTGGTACTTTGAAAGGTGTAGCTTTTGAATGGTTCTACCATCTACCCGATGGTTGTATCAAAACTTTTAAAGACTTGGAGAAATTGTTCCTTACTAGATTCTATGAAGGAACATGTGATGTCTGAAATAACGTGTAGGTAACTATAGAGGGGGGTGAATAGAGTTTGTGTCGATAATCACCAATAAAAAATAACTCTATATCAACTCCACAGAACAACTATCAAGAGATTAAATAAATCAGAGAGAAATGCGGAAGTAAATAAAAATCGAAAGAGCATTCATAGACACAGCAGTTTTAACCTGGTTTTCCTCGTAGAGGACTAGTCCAGGCCTGAGAACTCTAGCTCAAGATTAAAATCCACTATTTGTGAAATAGTGTACAACCATGTGCATTTACTCAGAAGAGCACGCCAACTTCTTACAGATTCACAGGTGGCGAAACTTGGAATTGTCCAAGTGACTTTTCTTTCACTCTTGCACACAACTTCTAGCTGATATCGCACTGAGCACCTTTGGCTAAGGAGAGTTGTGGCTTAGGAGATATGGAAGAATGAGGCTTGGAATAGTAGAGCTTAGAAAGCTTAAATATTTGAAGGTGAGAGATGATTTGAAATGAGAGAATTCAAGCTCTATTTATACTACTCTGGGGAGGCAGAGTTCGGCCCGAATTCTACCCCAAGAATTCAAAATTTTGAACGTTGTACAACTTGTACCAAGCAGGCCCTAAAAATTAGTTCGTGGAAATCAGGGGACAGAGTTCGGCCCAAACTCTGTGTGGAGGCAGAGTTCAGCCCAAACTCTGTCTCCAAGGTGGCAGAATGGCCTTTGGGTTTTTGGGCTTTGTTTGGCTTGGTGGAGCTTGGGCTTGGTTCAGGAATTGGTCTATTTGTATGGTAGAGCTTGGAGAGATATGTCTAGGGGTTGAGATGATACAGTGCGACTCAACGTACACTTTCTCATAGACTCAATAAATTGAAGATTACAGACTTGGAACAAATATGAAAATCAAGAGCCCTTTGATGACGTCTTTCTTCTGATATGTGAGCAGACCTGAAGACGTCCTTTTCCTTAACAGCAGTCGTCCAAAGATATACAGATCTGAAAATCTGAATATCTTTCGGGAGCTTCGCCCCCGAACCCTCGACGGGGGGCGCTGCCCCCTCGACCCCTGTCCGCTGACCGGGCAGCGGAACCCCCGATGCGAGGCCCCAGATAGGTCGCTAGACGGTTCAGAGAAATCTTTTTTTATGACGCCGTCTTTGGTCCATCATTAATTCTTCATTTCCTATGTCCTGGTTTGATCATGTTTGATCATGCTTACTACATGTCTACAAATACATGCCAGGCGAGCAAAATATGTTGCAGTACGATACAAGCATGGCAATATGATATAGGACAATTAGGACAATGCTAAGTTTAAGTAGCAACATGGTAGTGAGTATATGAATATTAGTGACATCATTATGTTAAACTTAACTGATTAGTCATATTCAAAAACATGATGTAATCATTGGGCTAACAATCTTCCCCTTTTTTATTATGGCAAAACGGTTAAGTTTGAGACAGATATGATAGATGCATGTATCACTAATAAACATATATTACTAGAAGATTGTGTGCTAACTTAAACTTATTTCTCCCCCTTTGACATGATAAAAAATAAGCTCCCCCGTAATAAGAGATAAAACAAACTCAAGCATAAGTAAAGGAGGAAGGCATAGACAATCATGATCAAGATATACAAAATAAAGAACAATGGGAGAAGTGCGTAAAGACAAGTATATAAACTACATACCAAATGTAGAGTACCAAATAAAAAAAACTTTTCAAAACATAAAATAGTTGGTAAAACTAAGAGAATTTGATAATAATCAATATATAATTTACCAACATGAAATCCAAGAAAGAAATCCAAAACATAATATGAAATGAAATATGACTCTAGTTGTGAAAGAGAATTATGAAATAAAGGATTTCAGTCAAAAGCCATGAGGATTAGATAATTGTAGATAAAAGATACCAATTGAGATATTTGAAATATAAAAACTTGAAATCAATTGAAATATATATACTTGAAATCAATAAACTTGAAACATTGATCAATGAAACCATGATGTTCACAATTGTCCACAGATAAATAGTGGAACAAAATAAAGGAATGATCAATGTAAAATAGAGCAATTGATATAAAATGATCTCATTATTTGCAAATCTATTTGCTTATCCAAAATTCATGCATTTGAACTCAATTACCTTATCATGCTATATGAATACCCTTTAGATAAACATGAAGGTAAAGCAGAAACATGTTTGAGAAAGAGAAATTCAGTCGACTTGAATGCTCCCCCTCAAACTATTACCAATATAGATAAAATCATAAATTTTGAGTAAGTCCTCAACATGGAAAGCCAAATTAATTAAGCATACAAGGAAAGCCAAATCAAAGAAAGCACAATAGTCATCAAGATAAGATGCGAAAGTTAATATTAACGAGATGATTCATATAAAAGAGAGAGATAATATGATGAAAACAATTGCATATACTCTCATAAACCTTTCACAAAATAACAGTATCATAACCTCAATCACTAATATATAGATATTGATAAAAATATGGGTCAATGATGAACTAGGTATAGGACATATTAAAGGGTATAAATGAATTGAACCAAGTTACTTGCTACCCCGTAAAATATGCGTATCTAGTTCCAAAGCATTTATAGCAAAAAAAATAATAACTTCAAGATCTAGGGGTAAATCAACTATTGATTTCTCCCCTTTGCTCAATGAATATAAGGCTATAAAAAATGTCATATAATGAATAATATCATATTTAGTTAAGAAGAGATATCCACATAATAGCCACTAAAGATGAATGATCAAAATAATATTTTAATTAAGCACATTTAATCAAAAGAGACATACATTATAGCCTATAGAAGAATTAAATATGATATATCAATACATGTTACCTTTTGAAAAGAAGGTCATCATGAAATGATATAAGGTCCATTTAAAACAATCATGATGATAACCGCAATATAGCAAAAAAAAAAAAAAATTAAAAGTCAAAAATCATGTCCCACATAATAGCCACTAAAGATGAATGATCAAAATAATATTTTAATTAAGCACATTTAATCAAAAGAGACATACATTAGCCTATAGAAGAATTAAATATGATATATCAATGCATATTACCTTTTGAGAAGAAGGTCATCATGAAAAGAAATAAGGTCCATTTAAAACAATCATGATGATAATCACAATATAGCAAAAAAAATTAAAAGTCAAAAATAATGTCCATGATTATCTAATTAAGAAATGAATCAACCAATTTATTACTTTGCTTGGACTATGTGTGTTTTACCACATATGTACCCATCAACGGGTAATAATGCAACCTTGCTAATACTAAATGAGAAACCAATGAAGTTCAAATAGCAAAGAGCATATGTGATAATCCATTAGTAGTCAAAGTAGAGTAATAAATTAACTTGATAACCGCATAATTAGATAATATAGGACTACTCAATCATTAGGATCATTCATAAAGTGAACCAATAAATAATTATGTCCATCATAAATCTCATCTAAAAACCATATAAACAAACCAATGGAAAATATAGAAAAGAGTCAATCTTATTTAAAGATTGCAAATTTATTCCAAAGAAATGCAATGATAATATGATAAAATCGAGACTTAAAAGCGAGAGGAATTTGAAAGATACTTGCTAATAACTAGTATGGAAGGAAGTTAAAGCGATGAATCACAAACCTCAATAGAAACAAGATTAAATAAAATTTGTCAAACTAATTTTAGAGACCAAACATATGTATCTAAAATAGAATACAAATCTCATCAAGAAAATTCATAAATCTTGTTTTTGTAACCTAGCATATCACATATAGATTGAAATTCAGGAAGATAGTTAGATGAGTGAAAGTGAACAAAAATTATGTAGCTTAACAATACATCACAAATAAGCAAGCTACATAACTAATTAAGATTAATGAGGTAGGCTATTAACAGGATAAATGTGCTCATTAAATCTTAAGTCACCAACACTAAAAATACATGCTTAAGCATAGAGTTCACAATAAGGGTAATACATTTAGAATGATCAAAATGATTTATATACTCTTTGTTGAGCAAAGATAAGAGCAAGAGGATAACTTAAATAAAAAGAATTATGCTCTTCTCAAAATGAGGCTAAAAGGATATTCTTGAATACACAATGAAACAAATCTCTTTGCCAAGTATTGATATTAACCCAAGATAATTAAATAATCGATTGATCTAGAGAATATAAAATTATAGCCATTATGAATTAAGTGTATTCTCTAAAAATGGAAAATCTCAACACATACGCTCAAACCATAGTAGCTAAGGACATGCGAAGTATGATATATCAATTACGTGTATTCTCATGTGTTACAAAAACATCATTGGACAATAATAATAAAATATTTATAGCTAGATATGATGATGTATTGTGGAACTTAGGGGTGGATCCAGAACTAGATAATGGTTGCAAGTAGACCTTAATAAATCTTAAGTCTATAAAGTATTGATCACTTTTGGGTTAGCTGTAGGGGCCGGTTCCCAGCTAGCGGTAGTCCGAAGACTAGTACACTGTGTCGCTTCAGGCTATTTACTCCTATATGATAGAATGACCCTTTCGGCTTGTTCCCATAATGTTTTTTTACTTTTAAGAATTTGGATTTAAAGGAATATATGCAGTATCATGAAACAACATCAAAATCCAAAGTCTCTAAGTATAAGAAAGATAAATACCTAAATAATAATGAAAGAATGATGATCAAAATTTGCTAAGAATATTTTCAAAACAAATATTTTCATAATACACTTATGGAGATAAATATATAGAAGATACATGCTCAAAATAAGTACGGTAATTTTAACAAGTAAGGTAAAGCACAAAACCATGCAATCCTAATTAAAAGAACTTCCATAAAAGTCATGAACGAGACACTAATAAACATTTTCTCTCAACATCCTAACTTAAAGAAATAAATAAAATATATATATATATATATTATATATATATATATATATATATATATATATATATATATATATATATATATATATTTTATATATATATATATATATATATATATATATATATATATATATATTTCATGTGTATATATATATATATATATATATATATATATATATATATATATATATATATATATATATATATATATATATATATATATATACATGAAAAGATCAAAAATCAATTAAAGGCATGCATCCACAAAGTCAACCAAAAAGAAGCCAAGAAGATATCATCAAAAGAAAACTTTAAGGAAGAAGCTAATTGATTCAAGAAGAGATGCACAAATTTGGTCAATGAATCAATAGCTAAAGTATGAGATAAGCACAAGTTTGAAGGAAGCAAGTATAATTAAATATTCTTCAAAACAATATAAAACTGGAGCTTAACTCATATGCCCACAAAAAGTTATTTATACAAAAATATATATCAATATAAGAAATACATGAACTACATAGAAATTTAATAAATATAGTCATGTATAAATAAACTTTATTTGGCAAAGACATAGTTGATTCTCAAGAGGATAATCAAAATAAACTATAAGAATCGATAATGAATATATTATGTAAGCACAAGGTTAAATAGATAGTATAAGAAGCTTGTGCTAAACACGTATATTCACAAATACCGATTAAGATAAATATGACATATTAAAGAAAAACCGGTAAGAAGTAATTATCTCAAAACTTTTAAAGACGGAGAGTTAAAATCATATTAACTCAAATCAAAATCAAGGTCCTATAGACTAGAGTGATATGCATGATTTATAAATAAAGATAAAAACAAATGAGCATGCATATATAAATGTGTCACACAAACAGAAAATGAGTGATAAACTACATAGTGTGAAATAATTATTTATGCTAAGTAACTAGTCATGCTTAGATAAAAGAAATAATAAGAAAATTAACTAAGCATGCTAGTATTACATCTCACATTGATTTATATAATAAGCAACTAAAGGATATTAATGTGAGCTAGAATCAAGACATCAAGAGAATCATGCTAGATTCTACAAATATAAACCATTTAAAGAGAATCGTTTAATCATGTTACCAAAGTGGCTCTAGTGGCCACACTTGTGTTGGTGCAATTGCTTAGAAGATGACCTTTGAGCTTTGCAACCACCAACATGCTCCTTGGTGTTATGTCCCGATACAAGAAGCTCTACCTACAATATTAGACGAAGACTTTGGTATCCAAATAAACTTGGATCCACATTTGTTAGATTTAGGGACCCATATACTATTTACTCTAGTATGGGTAGAAAAACTCCTACGAATTGGACAAGTTACACTAATGTGTCCAATACGAGAGCAATAGAAGCACCTAATACTAGTGTATGCATATGTATCGGAATGAGCATGATTATGAACATATGACATACTAGAATGATAAATTTCTCTAGAGTGAGCATGCATGGATTTGGTCTTAAGAATATCATGTTCTAATAGCAAATCATTATGCAAACAAGTAAGAGAATCAAATTTGGCATTTAAAGCATAATTCTCTTTTTCAAATAAAGCAATTCTAGAAATAAAATTATCATTTTGTTTCTTTAAAGAGTCAATAGAAGAATCATGCAAATGATTTAGCTCATGTGCTTGCTTCTTAAGATCTTCTATTGATGAGGAAAGAGATTTGATTTTAAAAATTAAAGTCTCATTCAAACTCTTTAAAGAAATACAAGATGAGTTTTAAGAATCAAGTCTAGATAATAAATCATTGTTTTCATTTCTCAAAGCCTTATTAGATTATTCTAAATGAATAACCTTTTCTGAAAGTTCTTCATTTGTAGAATGAAAAGCCTTAACAATCTTTAAGGATTGGTTAGCCATGGCTTTCCACTTAGAGCATTTCTTGCATTTAGAAGAAACATGATTGTCCATGCTATGTAAACCCTCTTTATCGGAGGAGGAGGAATACGATGACATAGAAAAATTAACAATGATCTACTCGAAGGATGTTAAGCCTAACAATAGAGTCCTTGATCTGATACCAATTGAAATAACGTGTAGGCAACTCTAGAGGGGGGTGAATAGAGTTTGTGTCGATAATCACCTATAAAAAATAACTCTATATCAACTCCACAGAACAACTATCAAGAGATTAAGTAAATCAGAGAGAAATGCGGAAGTAAATAAAGATCGGAAGAGCATTCGCAGACACAGCAGTTTTAACCTAGTTTTCCTCGTGGAGGACTAGTCCAGGCCTGAGAACTCTAGCTCAGGATTGAAATCCACTATTTGTAAAATAGTGTACAACCACGTGTCTTTACTCAAAAGAGCACGTCAACTTCTTACAGATTCGCAGGTGGCAAAACTTAGAATTGTCCAAGTGACTTTTCTTTCACTCTTGCACACAACTTCTAGCTGATATCGTACTGAGCACCTTTGGCTAAGGAGAGTTGTAGCTTAGGAGATATGGTAAAATGAGGCTTGGAGTAGTAGAGCTTAGAAAGCTTAAATATTTGAAGGTGAGAGATGATTTA
>JANAVB010034417.1:2579751-2589751 GCA_029216955.1 Iris pallida
GTTCGTCATGTCCCTGATATCCGTTTCAACCTGGTGTCGGTTGGAAGGTTGGATGACGAGAGATTCTTCACTCTCTTCGGGAATAGTCAGTAAAAGCTTTCTATATGTTCGATGGTGATTGTCAAAGGGAGCAAGAAGTCTGGTCTCTACTATATGAAAGAGAGCACACAGGGGACACAAGAGGTAAATACAGTTTCTGACGCGTCTACCGAGTTGTGGCATAGGCGGCTTGGCCATATCAGCGAGAAGGGGATGAGCTACTTGGTGAACATGAAGGTGATTCCAGGACTCAAGTCTATAAAGTTGGAGAAGTGCACGCACTGCTTAGCTGGAAAGCAAAATATGGTGTCTTTCCAAAGTCACCCAAGTTCAAGGAAGCTACCGTTGCTCGAGTTGATTCACTCGGATGTCGGCGGTCCTATAAAAGTAAAATCTATTGGTGGTCTTCTTACTTTGTAACTTTTATTGATGATTGTTCCAGGAAGGTTTGGATCTATGCCTTAAAGACCAAGGATCAGGTGCTGCCTACTTTCAAAGAGTTTCAGGCCTCTGTTGAAAGAGAGACGGACAAGAAGTTATTGTGTTTTCGGTCCGACAATGACGGCGAATACAATAGTCTCGTTGATGCTTATTGTAGAGAGCAAGGGATACGACACCAGAAGACTCCACCCAAGATACCTCAGCTCAATGGTGTAGCGGAGCACATGAACAGGATACTGATGGAGAGGGTACGGTGTTTGCTGTCAGAAGCAAATTTGTCATGCAGTTATTGGGGTGAGGCTATTCTCACAGCTGCTTATGTTATTAATTTATCTCCTAGTGCTCCTTTGTAGGGTGATGTGCCTGACAAAGTATGGTACGGCAAAGAGTTGTCATACAATCACCTAGGAGTGTTTAGTTGTAAGGACTTCGTGCATGTACCGAAGGACGAGAGGTCCAAACTTGAGCCAAAGACGAGGCGGTACGTCTTTGTCGGCTACGATCGGGATGAGTTTGGCTATAGACTCTATGACCCAGTGGAAAGAAAGCTCTACAGAAGCAGGGACGTGGTATTCATCGAGGATCAGACTCTGACCAACATTCAGGATTCTGAGACACCTTCTGAGGCTGAGGAATTGCCTGAGTTAGAGTCATTTCGCTTCGAGCAGTTTCTAAAGGACATCGCAGAGGATCCAATTATAGGGGAGCCAGTACATGGAGTTGCTCCCAACCTTGATCATCAGCTTGCTGATGGTGGTCAGGGTGTCCCTCAGGTGGATGAGCATGCCGGGAAGGCAGTTCCTGAAGGGAAGGTTTTTGGTATACAGCCAGCACTAGTGGCTCCATTGAGAATGAGCGACAGAGAGCGTCGACCATCTATGAGATACTCACCGGGTGAGTATGTACTACTGACTGACGGGGAAGAGCCCGAAAGGCAGGAGTGGATGCATCCTATACAGGAGGAGATGAGTTCCTTATATGCCAATTCTACTTACGAGCTGGTGCGATTGCCAAAGGCAATAAGGCTTTGAAGAATCGATGGGTGTTTAGAGTGAAGCAGATGGATGATGCTACTCGCCCTCGATACAAAACGAGGCTGGTAGTTAAAGGCTACGATCAGCAAAAAGGCATGGATTATGATGAGATCTTTTCGCCAGTCGTCAAGCAGTCGTCTATTCGAGTGGTGCTAGCATTGGCAGCCAGTTTTGACTTGGAGGTCGAGCAGATGTACGTAAAGATGACATTCCTCCACGGTGATCTTGAGGAGGAGCTATACATGGAGCAGCCAGAGGGATTTTGTGAGAAAGACAAGTCACATTTGGTATGCCGGTTGAGGAAGAGTTTCTATGGTCTGAAGCAGGCTCTGAGGCAGTGGTACAGGAAGTTCGAGTCGTTTATGGGGAGCATGGTTATGCACGGACGATGTCGGACCATTGTGTATTTGTGAGGTACTTTGCTGAGGATGATTTCATCATTTTGTTGCTCTATGTTGATGACATGCTATATATTAGTGGATCGGAATACCAATAGGATAGCGGAGTTGAAGTACCAACTGGGTGCGGCCTTCTCTATGAAGGATTTGGGCGCATCAAAGACTATTCTTAGGGATGGAGATCAGCCGAGAGAGAGAGTCCAAGCTGCTACACTTGTCCTAAAAGAAGTACACACATCGAATACTTCAGCATTTTGGGATGGACGGGTCAAAGAAAGTTTGTTGCCCCCTTACGGCTCACTTTAAGCTCACTGAGGAGCAGTATCCATCTACCGAGGACAAAAATGAAAATATGGAGCGGGTTCCATATGCCTCAGCTGTGGGAAGCCTTATGTATGCTCTGGTGTGTACGAGGTCCAACATCGCTCATACAGTTGGCACAGTTAGCAGGTATCTTTCAAATCCTGGAAGGGTACATTGGTGTGCAATTTAGTGAATTCTATGATATCTTCAGGGCACTGCCGATTGAAGACTTTCTTTTGGTAGTGACGAGCCAAATCTGGTTGGATATACCGACGCTGATATGGCTGAAGATGTAGACACGAGATAATCGACTTTGGGCTATGTGATATTGTTTGCTGGAGGAGCTGTATCATGGCAGTCGCGATTGCAGAAGTGTGTTGCCTTGTCGACGATAGAGGCAGAGTACATTGCGATAACGAAGGCTTGCAAGGAGTTGTTGTAGATAAAAAGCTGTTGCAGAAAATGGGGCTGAAACAAGAGCAGTATACTTTACTTTGCGATAGTTAGAGTGCTATTCACCTTGTGAAGAATCAGACCTTTCATAGCCGGTCCAAGCACATCGAGACTCGGTATCATTGGATACGGGATATGGTTGAGAAGAAGGACATGGAGCTTGAGAAAATTCATACAGATGATAATGGAGCAGATATGTTCACCAAGATTATACCAAGAGGAAAGTTTGAGTTCTGCAGGCAGATCATCGGGATGATGACCTCCTTCACATAGTTGTAAAGGGGGAGAAATATTAGAGTGGGTGGGGTTCCCAACCTATGTGGAGAAGACCCCGGAGTGCGACGAGCGTCGTATGTGTGTCAGAGAAGCTCGGGGACGTGACGAGGCCATTCGGAGACGAAGAAGAAGCTCGAGAGCTACCAGAGTACATTCTGGAATATGGGAGGTAGAGTTCCGGCCGAACTCTGCCCCCTTGGTTACAGAACTGTTCTGTCATGTAAACACAGAGTTCTGGCCGAACTCTGCGTCGACTGGCTGAGGCTGATTTCAGGTTAATTTTTATACCGTTGGATCGTATCTTATAGTCCAGGTTTTGTTGCAGATTAGGGGGTTTATACATAATTTTTTCTAAACCTAATTACAACACAACATTGAGGAAAATAGAGAGAAAAGAGGCAAGATTGCCATTGCTACTTTGGGAGGGAAGAAGGAGGATTGAAGGCCGTTTTCGAAGGAGGATCGTATTCGCGTAATCTCTACTCGTTGTATTTTTTCGTAGCCTTGTAATCAATTATTCTTGCTTCCAAGTTTGTGGGGATCCGTATTGGATCGGAAGAAGTTTGTAGATGGTGTACTCCTTTATTTTATTAGTGAAGGTGTTGAGAACTAATAAGGGACTTAGTCCCACATTGGAAAATATAGTATGAAGAGGAGCTAGACTCCCTATGAGTAGTGGAGTAGCCAATCAATAAAATATACAACAATTATTCTCTACATGTATCAGAGCCATAACCACAAAAATAAAATTCCTACCCCTTTCTGTAGCCTCCCTTCCCAGGAAATTGTTGAAATATTTTATTATTTATTTAATTTAAAGTGGTGGTTTTATTTTGTTATAAATAATTATTTAGTTAATTATTACGGTAGATATTTTTAGCCATGGTTGAGTATTGAAGTACCAGACAACTAGGAATCATGGCACGGATAGTGTAGTGGCGTGCCTTGACCAGTATATTAGTCATGCCAAGGAAGGCCGAGCCATAGTGATGTCCTAACTAAGAAAACCAGGCCAAGTTGTGACATGACCATTATAAATAATTTAATTATTCATTATTATTGTTATTTGACGTTTAGGAGACCCGGTTGTACCAAACTAGTCCAGACTGGACCCGGTTGTACCAAACTAGTCCACACAGGACCCGAACTAAATCCAAGCCAGGTAGGCATGTAGTGGGACAAAAAACGGTCTTGTAGACATGTTTAGTAAGTGCAAATATTTTGTATATATTTTTAGGAATTGATAATTATTTTCTAAATATTTGTTATATGTACATTATAGGTATTATTATTATTAAATAATATTTTACAATTTTGTATGATCTTCTAAAATCAGATAAGTAGTGTGCGCGTTGTATCCATCAAAAAAAAATGACACTCAGCCTATTATTAATTGCCATTAGGATTATTATTTATTATTATTTTCATTTTATTGGGATTGTTATTTAATATTATTATTTATTGGTAATATTAATGGTTATATTTAATTGTATATTAATTGTTATCATGTGATTATAATTTATGTATGAATATAATATATTAAATATGTGTACGTGTGTATATATATATATATATATATTATATATATATATATATATATATATATATATATATATATATAGATATATATATATATATATATATATATATATATATATATATATATATATATATATATATATATATATATTTATATATATATATTAAATATATGTATATTTTTTTTTTTATATTAAATATATGTATATATATAAATATACGTATAAATAAATATATGTGTATATACGAATATATTATATAAGTGTGTGTATATAAATACAGGTTATATAAGTGTACGTGTATGTATATACGTATATATATTTATATAGGAATATATAAGTGTATATAAATATGCGTATATGTGTATGTATATACGAGTATATATAAATAGATATGCGTGTGTATATATATATATACGTGTGTATGTAGGTATGTATGCATGTAAATACGCATGTGCGTATGTGTATGATTATATATAAATAAACATATATGGATATACGTGTGTGTATATGTATATATATAAAAAAATATATATAATATATATATATATATATATATATATATATATATATATATATATATATATAATAATTAATAAAAAGAAATAGGAAATAGAAGGAGTAGCAGCCCAGCCAACCCCGTGGGCTCGGGCCCGGCCCACGAGCCCACCTGCTGGACTAACTTAGTCGAGCAATGGGTACTCAAAACTGAGCCCATCCCGAGCAAGCAAATCCCAGGAAAAACCGAGACCCGAGCGCCATATACATAGATATGTCGATATATACACGAGAAGGATCGTGAGAGCGGAACTCCAGAAACCCTAAACCCCATGCGCCTCCTTCTCCACACGCGCGCGCGCCGCCCGTGGCCGCCGCACAGGCCGTCGCGAGCCATCGCCGGCCGGCCAAGGCCGCCGGGCAGCGCAATACACTGAACAAAAGCAGCAACAGCAGTACTCAGAAGTCCAACTTCATGGGTATGTTACTCGTTCATCTCTTAACCGATTTTCGATCTAGAAGACCCTATGTGAACCCAATATAACCCTCTTTAGATGCCAGTAGACGACTTCGATACCCGTAGGGAAACCCGTCTGCAATATAGACACGAAGTCGAGCAAAAACGGCGCAAAAATAGGACACAAGTATAGTCCAGACACTCATCTTGGAAGGCGATTTCTCGCCAATCCGTAGATCAATTCGAGAATCGATTTAAATAGATTTATAGCCAACATATGGGAGATCAAGACCTTTCTTATAGATTTATTTTTCATCTATTATTTGGAGAGATAATTGATTCCAAAATCCTAGAGAAACCCCGTTTTCGAAAACTGAAAATTCAATAAAACTCATCCATACGACATACATCCCGCCAATTCGGGCGACGTGGTCGCGAACCGTAGGCATCAAAAGCTGCGTAACGGCTTCGTGGTCGTGTGGGCTTTGGCGGAATTCAAATTGGTCGCGTGTGCGCGACGAATTTGATGCGTATCCGTCGAAATTCACCGTATCGTGCACTTTGCAAATTCTCCAATTACTTTGTGCACGCTCGTCAGATCGAGACGAAACTTACGCCAAAATGACCGTATCTTTTTTCTGGTTCTGTATGCCAAGTTTGCTCTAATTCTGAGACAGTTGAATCGTACATCGTTTTGCGGGCCCTACGGTCCCACTCAACGGGCAATTTTGTGCACAGTCCACCGGAATCCAACTTTGGACATACGGTTGGGTTCGTATCGGAAAACCGGATTCGTAGACATGTATTTTGACGACTTTAGAGACCGTTGACTCTGGCACGCTTTTCGGTACAAAGCGGGTCCAACGGCGGACATCATTTTTGCCCGAAATTACCGTTCTGCTCCTGTGTCCAGAATTGGACTTAAGGGCAGGCAATCCTAGCTAATTTGACTATTCTGATAATGTTGGTACTGTTTATTTCAGTATTAGGAGACTTCTACATGTGTTGACTAATTGTGGCTCATTGAGTGGTATGGTATTATTGGTTTCTCCAGCACAGGACCACAGGCGAGTACATTCTCTGATCTTTTCATACTTCTTTGGATATGTTCTCTTGTTATAGACTAGTATACTTGATGCTGACACGATGTTCACACGGATTAGTACCCTCTGGATCTTTTCATGTGATGTTATCCTCTCGGATACATCGAGTATGTCATGTTCATGTACTTTATCATGGCCATCATGTACTCCATGTATTATATTTATCCATGTGCACTCATATGTTATTCATGTATACTCATGACCATATGAGCCCCATGTATACAGTAGTTGTTATCCATGTACAATAACATAACATGCATTGATCCTTGTGTATTGATTGGGGGCAGGGAGAGTGTAGTTGGTTATGTGATCATTATCCCCAGTAGTTGTTATCCATGTGCACTCCTTAGCTGTATCCATATGCAACCCAAGCTGTTTACATAACCAATTCATGCTCTGAATCACGTAGAAGGTTATATTTCTCTATTTATCATATTATATCTCAGTTTATATTCTCTCTCTTGTTGATTTTCTTTACAGCGATTCATGTATAGTTTTCTATAGCTTGCTTTATATGTCCATTCCTGCTATGAACTGTTGTGAGAGATATGTGCTCGTTCCATTCGTAACTGGAAACCAACATTTTCAGGTTTAGCCACGATCACTCTTAGCACTGGAAAGACATGGGTATGCTGAGGCCGACCTAGATAGTAGAACTAGTTATCATTTTCATTAATTGTGAGATCTTTGTATTTTTGTTTAAATATAAATGTTGTAAATGTTGTAATAAACTTAGAAATGTGAATGGGCAGCAAATAGTATATTTTGTGAGTTTTGAGCATTTATTTCTTGCGGGCTTGACAGCGTTCTACCGCCGACTCTGTGGCATAGGCTGGCTTGGACACGTCTCGTATCTGAAAAAGTGGGTGCGGGTCGTGACAAATTTTTGTGGTGGCCCATGCAGGTCCATTTTCATAAAAGAATACAAACTCGTGATGGTACGTTAGTCGTACTATTGCGAGCCTGCGCCCAGGAAATACTCATTCACAATTAGGATTAAAATAATTTAGGAGAATAACTAGGACTAGGAGTCCCTTATTCAAATTGACCGTTGGGTAGTTAAGGTTATTAGATAGGCCATGCAATTTAGATATCTTGCTAGATCCCTATAGGTACACTATGGCTTTTGATATGACAATGTGATCCAATGAGGGTCTACTATTCGCTTGGTATGTTAGACTTGCCTAGAATTAAGGCGTTAATTTTGATAAACTGTTTAATTTTCTTTTACTGTATTAGATATAAGTTTTATATCATAATTTAGGATTGTCTAATTTTTTTAAAATTCCCTTTTGCTGTAAGGAGTTAGTTTATAATTTTTGATTCTGTTATTCCTGTATGAATCTCGTGGTAGATTGATTCGAGATTTCCCTCAACCAGTAAAATGCATACGAAATAGATAATAGAATGGTTGTATTTCTTTCGTACTTAGTTATTTTCTCCATGTTAAATCTTTTAATTTAAGTGTTGTGACTGATAGGATAAATACCTACGCTTTATTCTTAGTCAACTTGTTTGGGTCTCTAGAAGCTCATGAATTGTTACGGATATAGTTAAAGGAGTATTAGTTAACTAATAATAGTTAGACAGCAGCGCACTATCATCAATAAGCTGAGAGTGGAGATGTGGGTTCACTGCAGCCAGCAGCGCACTGGCGAGGCACAACCCATAGAAATGAAACCATTTTGAGGATCATAGGTTATAGAATATTACTAAAACTATGTCCTAGTTGACCTCTTAGATCTTAGATACCCTTGTGACAATATAAGGTAGAATACCTGATAGCTTATCCCCTCTGAATCATGGAACCAAGGGTTTGCCACAGCCAGAGTATACATGCGAGGCATAATTCCCGATGAAATGATTTCAGACGTGATTATAAGTTTAGGATGCTATAGAGGACAGGCACTGCCCTGTATGACCCTAAGATCCAAAACCAATACTAGTGTAAGTTCTGCCAGTTGAATAGCGTATCTCCCAACCTGGTCTTCCATGGTCCTTGTGATCCATTAACGAGGTAATTGGCTGACACTAACAGGTTTACTTAGAATATAGAATTTAGGGTTCCATAACCCATTAGTCGACTAAGGCCAAATGGATAGAAGATAATAGGTTGACTGTATAAACAATAACACCAGGTAAGGATTTGACCTTCTCAAACTCGAACTATTGTGCCTCATTTCTAAAAATCTCGCATATTTACATTTGAATTTTTGACCAATGCTGCTATTACAGCCTAGTTTTTTTCAAGCTTATTCTTTTATCGAGCTTGATTCAAGACATATGTTTATTGGGGACGCCCGCTAACATATTATCTAATCAGAATCATTGTATTACGGTCTGATCAACCATGATGCATTTGGTTCACTTTTCATTTAGTTATCCTACGTGGATTGAGATATATATGTCTCTAGGATCTCATCCGTGACTGCTTTGACAATTCCTCCTGAATTATACATTCGCCTTTGAATCACGTAATTGTATTCGGTGACATCTCTTAAACTCTTCATTATTTTTGTCTTTCACTGATTGGAAAGACGAAAGCTCGTAATTGATAGGTAGATATAGAATATTTCCCATGACTTTGATAGTTGTATACGCAAGTGCAGCTATCATCGGCCGGCCCTGTGACTGGAACCTGGTCTTGAGTTACTCATTCCCCGTTGACCCTCAAAATACTATTGGGACCTCCTAGCTATCTGAATTTGAGAATGATTAGGGCTTACCCTTAGACAAAATAATAACCTAGGAGACTACCTATTCTCCATAGACCAAATGTTGTGAGCCTCTAATTATTTGTTGAAGCTTGCTTCAACTAAGAACCCTTGTGACGATAGTTTGGCAGGTTTGACACACATAGAAATTTACGACCCAGTTGTTAGGAACCTTTTCATACGATGTGCCTTAGAGCTGGCTACCCCGTCGATAACTCTCGTACACTATGAATGAGTAGGTCATTCTATTTTACCGACCATGTGTCATTGTACACACTCATTCTCCATTTATTGAGAACCAACCCTTGACATGACTTATATCTACGGTATCCTGTAACGTCGTGCCTCATTCTCTTTTAAAAAGAGTCGAGGTACATTATCCAGACTTTGGAATCCTTCTAATTTTATTATTCCTAAAACCATATCCTAGCTTCTAAGGTGGGTAGACTGTAAGTCTTCTAAATTTTTAGGATATACAGGGATCACCGATTGGTTAGGATAATTTCCATTAGCAGGATAATTAGTGGCCAGGGATTCCCACTTTCCATTTAGATCATTTGTGTTCCGGTCGTGCCATTAATATTCGGAGCACGAGACCAGCTATTATCTTCCAACGAATTTCATATGCAAGACCTAGACGAGTCCACCTTCACTTAGGTATGTCATGTCCCACTCAAACCCGTCCCCTTATACTCTATTCTTGTGGTACGACTTTCAGGACAGAAGGACTAGCCGCAACCCTTACC
>JANAVB010034417.1:2594751-2627251 GCA_029216955.1 Iris pallida
CCGCCGAACACCCCTGCTGCCCCCGGCAGTTTCCCCCTGCCTGCCCTCCGACGCCCCCATGCCCCGTCCGATGCCCCCCTGCTGCCGCCGACGACCCCCTGCTGCCCCGATGCCCCCCTGCTACCGCCGACGAACCCCCCTGCTGCTGCCCCCCCCCGACGCCCCCCCTCTTTCGACCCCAACTGCTGTCGACCCCCCTTTTTTCAAAATGAAAAAAAAACCCTAATTTGAGAGAGATTATGTGCACTGTTATTCAAAGACGGATGGACGTCAAATGCTTTATTTGCACCATCTGTTCCTAGATTACGCCCTCCAGAATACAAAATACCTTTTTTTTTGTTTTTTCGTTCTCGATCTGTAAATTAGGATCTACATGCACACGCCGGTGTTGGCCATGTTAACAGCACATTCGTAAGATCTCTGTTGAAGACTTTACATAAAGACGTCGACGACGAAGCCGACGAAGACGACGACGACGACGACGACGAATCACAGTTGAAGACGCCATGGATTCGATCAGTGGTAAACTGATAGCAGAAGAGATGAAGGCCTTGGTTGATGATATTTTATCAAAAAGATTAACCGAGGCAACCCCACGTGTGATCCATACTGATGTGGATCCGTCACCCTACAAAATGGGGAAGCTGGACAAGCTGGAGACGAAGTTGGAAGGAACGTCCAACTACTTGAAATGGTCACGACAGACAATGCGGACGCTGAAGGGACGAGGCTTGGTTGGCTACGTCAATGGCCAAACCAAGGCGCCAGATGATCCCTCCTCAAAGGAGTTTGATATTTGGAAAATTGTCAACAATGTTGTGGCTGGATGGTTGACAGCCTCCTTGACAGACCAGGTGTCGGGCAATGTAGAGGCGATAGAGGCTGTTGCTGATATATGGCAGACTTTGAAGGATATGTACTCAGGCTCAGGCAATCCTATGCGGGTCTTCTAACTGCAAGATGAACTTGATATGGTGGCCCAGGACGACTGTACTATCTCTGAGTATGCAGCACTGTTGAAGAAGTACTGGTCTTATCTGGATCACTATGATCCTCTTGGGATGGAAGACACACAAGTCGAACCAGCATTTGCAAAATATTTCCAAAAGTTCTTGGATTATATTTTGCGACAACAGATGATAAAGTTCTTGAAGGGTCTTAACCCTGTGTTTGAGCATAGAAGGAATGTACTCCTAGTACAACCCATGCTTTCAACCTTAGAAGAAGCCATAGCTGCCATTGCACAAGAAGAGGCTCATTTGAAGTTAATGCCCAACAAGGGCTATTTCCAGGGGAAGCAAGCCGCTGTTGACAAGTCTGCCTTTGCCGCCTTCAATTAGCCCCCCTCTGTGGCCGGTGTTTGCCACAACTGTGGTGACTCAGGGCATTACATCAAATTTTGTCCAAAATCCTTGCAAAGTCAGTCGAGTGATCGTGGACGGGGCCGCAAAGGACGTCGAGGTGGTAGAGGCATTTATGCTGGTAGAAGGGAAAATTATTCTGGAGGACATAAAGCTAATCTGGCGGAGGAAAGGAATACAATCACCTGGCTGAGTTAACTCCTCTTGGGAAGGAGTTCCTCGCGAGGTTATGCAGCATGAAGCTGGGTTCGGACGGCAGTCATGGAACGTCATCTACCTCGAGGGATCACATCACTTTCTTTGCCCAAACTAGCACAGGTATTCCTGCGCGTGCTCTTGCAGCAGTTGTCCACCAACCAGGTTGGATTATGGACTCTGGGGCATCTCTCCATGTCACGGGGTCCCGCTGTAAGTTCCAGGACTATACTCACCTACCGACGCCGGAGAGCATTCAGACTGCTGATAGTAACTCCAACCCTGTCATGGGTAAAGGCACTGTCGCATGTACCCCTTCTCTCACTCTCACCAATGTCTTACATGCTCCGTCTTTTCCTGTCAATCTTCTTTCTATTAGTGCCATTATTATTGATCTTAACTGTACTGTTTCCTTTGACATTCCTACGGTGACTTTTCAGGAGAAGGGGACAGGACGACGACTAGGGACTGGCACATGGCATAAGGGGCTGTGGTACTTGGACAAGATTGGACTGGACAAAGCATTGGCATCTCTGGTTGCAGATACACCACCGGAAGATTCACGGCACAGTGTAGAAGATGAATTGCTACTTCACCGCCACCGTGTCGGTCATTTTTCTTTTAAAATTATTAGTCGAATGTATCCGTCCTTATACCAAAGGGCTAATAAAGAGAAGTTATTTTGTAATGCATGTGAGTTGGGTAAACATACCAGAAGCACGTATATGAGTTCAGGAAGTAGAAGTTCAGCTGCATTTGATATGATACATTCGGACGTATTGGATCATTGTCCTACAACCGGTATTAACGATTTTCGATGGTTCGTCACTTTTATTGATTGTTATACTCGCGTGACATGGGTCTACCTTATGAAGAATAAAAGTGATGTCTTTGAGGCATTTTGAGACTTTCATCGCCAGATAGAAACATAATATGGCACTAAAATTAAATACTTACGGTCTGACAATGGGACGGAGTATACAAATAAGAAGGTTGCTAAGTATTTATCCACTCATGGAATACTACACCAAACTTCATGTGCCTATACACCGGCACAAAATGGTGTGGCCGAACGGAAGAACAGACACCTGCTGGAGGTCGTACGGATGATGATGCTGGCTATGGATGTCCCAAAACACTTATGGGGGCAAGCGGTGTTAATGGCATCTTATCTCATCAACAGAATACCATCTCAGGTATTGGATTGGAAGACACCGTTGGAGATGCTTACTGGTGCAACCACGTACACTGTTCCACCGAAAGTATTTGGGTGTGTATGTTTTATCCAAGATAATAGGCCAGGGTTGGCAAACTAGATTCTAGAGCGGTTAAATATGTCTTTGTCGGGTACACGGCAACTCAGAAGGGATACGCATGTTGGAGCCCAGTTGAGCGGAAGATGTTTGTAAGCATGGACGTTACATTCAGAGAACTAGAACCATATTATGGTTCGGATGACGGTTCAGCGTTTGGTGACACACCTAACACAGAGGGTGTTAGATGTGAGGGGGAAAAAATAAGCCCATCTGTGGTGGTCGGATCGGTCCCATGCCCGGTCGTGGAAAACTGGACGAAAGGGGAAGAAAGCAGTGACTCCGATACAGAAGATGAAGAAGATACATATGTTAAACAGGGGGAGCAGCAGACAATGGAAAAGGAGCTCCAAGTGTACAGAAGGAGATAGCAGAAGTCCAGTACTGTGCCTGTACCGTACCCTGTGCCTACTGTACCAAGTCCCTCGTCTACTCCTGCTCCAACTCTTGAAGATGTTGCCCCCGCACTGAATCAATCTGATTCTGATGCGGATCTCTCTGACTCTGATGGTATGATCTCTCCACCACCTATTGCTCCCTTAAGGATATCTTCTCGCATCAATGCGGGTAAGGCTCCTAGTCATTTTGATGATTATGAACATGATATTGCCAACTACCTGTCTTATTCTAACATTTCTTCGAATTATTGAGCCTTCGTTGCATCATTAGACTCTACTTCGTTGCCCAAATATTGGCAGGAAGCAAAGAAAGATCCAAGGTGGAAAGATGCAATGATGGAAGAACTTGGGGCACTGAGAAAAATAAGACGTGGGAGCTTGTTCCATTACCCAAAGGGAAGAAAACTGTGGGATGCAAATGGGTGTACACAGTAAAAGAGACGTCAGAAGGAAAAGTAAAACGATACAAGGCAAGGTTGGTTGCAAAATGATACACACAATCATATGGCATCGACTATGATGAGACGTTTGCTCCAGTAGCAAAAATGAGCACCGTAAGAACTCTGGTCTCCATTGCAACAAACTATGGGTGGAAGCTATACCAGTTAGATGTGAAGAATGCCTTTTTCCATGGGGACCTACAAAAAGAAGTGTACATGGAACTCCCGCCAGGGTGCTACGCTACAGAATCAGACGGAGGGACATCGTATGGAAAAGTGTGCAAACTAAAGAAGTCGCTATATGGACTCAAGCAATCTCCTCGAGCCTGGTTTGACAGATTCAGAAAGCTGGCTATTACAGACATGGAATACCATCAAGCAAATGCAGATCATACGGTCTTTCTTCAGCATGCAAGAGGCCACATCACTATACTTGTTGTATACGTGGATGATATAGTAATCACAGGTAATGATGAAGTCGAGATCGATAAGCTGAAGTCAAAACTCGCGAAGGAGTTTGAGGTGAAGGATTTAGGAGCGATGAGGTACTTTCTAGGTATCGAGGTGTGTGAAGGCGAACAAGAAATTGTTCTCTCACAGAGAAAATACGTACTAGATCTATTAAAGGAGACAAGGATACTGGGATGCAAAGCAGCAGTCACTCCAATTGACCAGAAGTGCAAGTTGGGAGCAGAAGCAGGAGAGCCAGTTGATCATGAAAGATATCAACGACTTGTAGGAAGATTGATTTATCTGGGGCACACTCGTCCTGATATCTCATTTGCGGTGAGTGTAGTAAGTCGCTACATGCATGATCCAAGAACGGGTCATATGGATGCAGTATTTCAGATCTTGAGATATCTGAAAGGGACGCCGGGGAAAGGGCTATGGTTCAAGAAGAATGGATGTATAGAAGTTGAAGGATACTACGATGCAGACTAGGCGAGCTGCATAGACGATAGAAGGTCTACCACGGAATATTGTGTCTTTGTAGGAGGAAACTTAGTCTCATACAGAAGTAAGAAACAGTCAGTGGTAGCACGGTCTACAGCTGAAGCAGAATACAGAGCAATGGCTTTAGGAGTGTCGGAGTTGTTGTGGGTGTGTAAAACCCCTAAATTTTCTACTATTTTTTTATTATTAAATTTGGTACTGATTTAAAATTTTGTATTGTACGTTGCATAGTCGTATTATACGTCGCGCACAGAATTTTATTTTTCGTAGTTGCTCGTCAAGTGCGAATATGTGCGAGCGTACATATTTTAGAAAAATATTTTTTTCTATTTTATAATACACTTTCAAAATATTATATAATTATTATTCTTGCTATAAAAAGCTTTTTTATTTTTAGCAGTTATTAATCATAAATAATATTTTATTGTATACTAGGAAAAGCATAATTATGTAAAGAATATTTGTGCATACATATATTTCGTAATTATTTATTAGTCTATTTTAAATAAAAATGTAATTTTCGAGAATTATTAATATTAATATTTTATTATTCAAACAGATATTTAAAAATAATTATTATTATCAAAATTATTATTATTGGTATTTTGAAAAATATATTTGGAAGTTATTGTGGCCATTTGAATCTTGATTTGATTTTTAAATTTATTAAAATAGATTAAATTAATATCTATAATTAAAATTTGGATTTAATTGGTTTGATTTTAAACTAAGAGAATTTGATTTGATTTAAATTAGATTTGGATTTGGATTTGGATTTGGATTTGGATTTGATTGCTTTTAAATTAAATTAGGAAATATCTAAATTGGGTTTAAAGGAATCCTAATTCTTATCTAATTGGGAATTCCCACATCCTATAAATAGGCAGGTACTCCTTCATATTATTTTCACCACAAATCATCTTTCAAACCATCCTTGTCAAAATTTCTCTCTTTTTTTATCACAAATTCAGCCTCAATTTTCAAAGGTTATAGCAACTTCGAATGACCATAACTCCCAACTCCGGACTCCTTTTGACCTTCAGTTTTTTTGTTGGAATCGTATTGAGGTACATTTTCTGAATGTAAATTTTATTTTCATAAATTCGGAACTTAATTTTCTAGAAAATTTGTGGAGTGTCAGTGGTCTGAAATCTGACACGTTTTAGTGTTTTTGAGATTCTGGGAGAACCAGGAATCAGAATCACGATCCGTTTAAAGTTTCGGAATACTGACAGAAAAATACATATCATATATTTTTCCAAAAATTTTCCAAAATATTTTATTTTTGGTTTTTATTTTAGAAGTTTGTCACATCGTCTGAGTTATCTTGTGTAGCCCTGTGACTATTCTGTACCCAGCGGGATTGTCGGTTTTACCAGCAAGGACCTCAGACAAGACACCTTGCCATTTGCTGTTTAATTATTTTAGCTCATATTTCATGCACTATTTATTTTCCTTATGCAAAATAAACTGTGATACATAGCATAACTGTTAGAACTTACTGTTCATTTATATTTCCTGCTGTGTATTATTTTCTTATAAATTAAACCTAGATTTAAGGGACCACCTTGTGTGTTGCATTCATTGGCCTTGACACGTTGTACCACGAAGTTGTGTGTCGCATGTAGGTGTCACCCTCATTTCCCATATTTCCCGTATTTCGTATTTATACTCGTATCTGGATTTTGGCATGTATTTTTATTTTTCTCAGCTTGTGGAATTTTGGTATTTCTCGTATTTTGGATTTTCTTATGGCTCGGTTTTATTGGGTTGGTTCGGTTTGGTTCGGTTTTTGAGCATTGGATCACCCTAGCCCTATGTTACACCCTCAACCCACCACAACTCCCTCTCTTTATATCCCCACCTACCACTCTCTCTCCTCATAACCACCATTTATTTCCTTCTTCTTCTTCTTCTTCTCCTTCCTCAACACAACTCTCCTAACCCTAGGCAAGTGCACCTTGCCACTTCATGAGAGCCCTATTTTCTTGGTTCATTTGCTAGATTAGGACATGGTGATCAACATTAGAACTTGGGTTTTTGTGATTTGGAGCCTCCATTGTGATAGATCTAAGTTATTTTTATTTTCGGATTTTGTATGGTTTGATCTCTTTAAGTTGGATTTTCATGAGTTTTGGTATTTCCAAGTGGAAGAGCATTCAATTATACCCAAGTTGGAACTTTGGAAATCCGGATTTGGAGTTCGGATGGCCAAGTCATGATACTTCGAAGCTTTGGGTTCATCCATGGTGTTCTTGCTGTTTGGAGAAGACAGTGAGCAGTGTGCAGAGCTGCTTAGCTTACGCACACTGAGCTACGCGCGCTCTTTAGCGCTGCGTACGCAGGCTTGAGTACGCTTCCTGTTGGAAGCGTGTCTCCTTGAGCGTGCGTGACTTTCACGCAGCTGCTCCCTTGAGCGTGCGTGACTTTTACACACTGCTCCCTGTAGCGTGCATGACTTTCACACACTGCTCCCTTGAGCGTGCGTGACTTTTACGCAGCTGCTCCCTGTAGCGTGCGTGACTTTCACACACTGCTCCCTGTAGCGTGCGTGACTTTCACACACTGCTCCCTTGAGCATGCGTGACTTTCATGCAGCTGCTCCCTGTAGCGTGTGTGACTTTCACACACTGCTCCATTGAGCATGCGTGACTTTCACGCAGCTGCTCCCTTGAGCGTGCGTGACTTTCACGCAGCTGCTCCCTTGAGCGTGCGTGACTTTCACACACTGCTCCCTGTAGCGTGCGTGACTTTCACACACTGCTTCCTGTAGCGTGCGTGACTTTCACACACTGCTCCCTTGAGCGTGCGTGACTTTCACGCAGTTGCTCCCTTGAGCGTGCGTGACTTTCACGCAGCTGCTCCCTTGAGCGTGCGTGACTTTCACGTATGCTGTCTCCCTGTAGCGTGCGTGACTTTCACGTACACTGCTTTCAGCGTGCATGACCTTTTCGTACGCTGCTCCCCTGACCCCTTGCTTAACCCCCAGGCTCTTGGAGTTTTGGTCTTATTTTTTTAAGCTTGGCTTTTCTATAGTTCTGTATATTGATATTTTTATTAGATATTTTATGCCCATTTTATATTCTTACGCCTTTTGTCATGAACTTAATTTTACTTAATATGTTTGGAATGACTATTGCACATGGCCTGGTATGACAAGGAACTAGCATAACACGACAGTGACCCGTTGTGGTGCACTCCCAACATGACCCACCTGACATGATTTATCTTGATAACTTGATAGTGGCCCGTGGCGGCACACTCCTGACTTGACATGACTTGATAACTTAACTTGACTTGCCTTGACACAGTGGGTGGTTCTTTCTTGCTTGCTTATTAATCCACTTGTCCAGTCTTGCATCATGTCTAGGATGGGACTCCTGAGTACCACGGTCAGGAGTACCTACTAAAATGGATTAAGGTTAATAACTAGAATAACCCAGTAGCCATGAAGAGATGACACAGCTACAGGCAATCCCGTTACCTGGGCGCTCTTGGGATCTGTAGCCTGCCGTCGAGTAGGGCACATTTCCAGCGCACCGTCGAGTGTTGCACCCTCTAAGTCACCTAAGGGTACATGTGTCTCCTGGACAATGTACCCACCTGAATTCAACCCCTAATTTTCGACCTGGGTAGCCTGGATGGTCTGCAGGGCTTGTGGCTGTGGAACAATCTCACTGCATCTTGTTAGTAATTAGGCCTGTGATAACCCTAGTTAGTTAAAGTAGTAAGCCGTAGGATCTGCTTAGCCGTGATTGATTGTATGAGGTATAACCAGTCTAGTCATGTCTTGATCCCATGCAAGAATGTTTCCTGTCTTGATTTTCTTACATTACTTATCTTGCCGATAAATGGTGGAAAACCAAGCTCTGTTCAGATGAAGGGTTACAACCCCGGTCCTTATTTGGTTTACGGGTTGTAACCTGGCTATCGGAATAGTTCTATGGTTATCTCGTCGTATATCATCCTGACATGTTTTCGTAATTTTAGTTTAATATTGGATTTTCTTGTGCTATTTGCTGGCTTTTGTTCTTATTTTGTGGCCCCCTTGTGGCACTTGCTCTTTCTGGTGTTGACCCAGCTGGTTTTGTGTGGCCAGATTTCGGAGCAGCTCCCGAGGATCTACCAAGCTTCCAGCCCAATGGTGAACACTAGACGGAATCCGGGCCAAGAGTGGGTTTTCTATTTTGTTTCGCTCACTCTATTGTAAAAAATTATTCTTTTGAGACGTTTAGCCGACGAGCACCTGTTAGCTCGATGTACTTTTACTTACTGTCTGCCTACGGGCTGTGAACATGATTGACAAATCCTAGGGTTGATCATGTATGACTAAACTCTTGCTAGTCCTAACATTTTGTAACGACTAGCTTCATGATCAGCTGAATATGTAATATTTGGGACGCCTTATTATTGTATATTTAATGATCATACATCTTACGACTTTACTTACTTGTGGTGATTGAGACACTAGGCTTGTTCATGACCATAAGAGACTGTTGGCTTGTAGAAAACCCTCACATATTTAGATAGCCGTGACCGTATATCGAGGTGGTTTCCATTTCAATATACGTAGCTGGCTATGTCTGCCCCCGCTCTCCAGTATTCTGGTTCTGGGGCGTGACATGGTTTAAGTGGTGGCCCATGCAGGTCCTGTAAATCAAGATGTGTGGGGGTTTACCAGATAGATGTCTCAATCAGTACTCGTCCTTGATCTCTGTTCGTATCTTCTGAATCCCTGGATTCTTGCCCTGATCCTGTGCTTATATCATTGATCTGTCCTGGTCCTTTCCTTATTGTTCCCTGTGTCGTCTTCTTCAGCGGCACTGTACCTGGTCCTACTGATCAACGAGGTAGAGCACATCCCGCGGATCAGCAGCAACCTGGAGATCAAGCCCAATATTCCGGGGTAGCCTCCAAAGTTGTGCCTACTGGAGGAGAGTCACCAGTTCGGCCCGTCCAGCCCGCAGAGCCAGATGATGGTACCTTAGTAGGCCTCATCAGAACCTTGATAGCTTCCCAGGATCGTCGAAGCGACGCCCTGCACCAGATAGTTCAAGATGCTTTGACCCGAGGCAGACATCCAGGGAACCAGGCGGCGAACAGCTTCAAGCGATTAAACCCTCCTTTCTTCGACGGCACCGAGGATGCGATTGCCGCGGATGCATGGCTTCAGGATACCGAGGTGATTCTGGAAGCAGCTAGGACACCCGAGAATGAGAAGGTGGCGGTGGTACGCCTGCAGTTGTTGGATTTAGCTCGCAATTGGTGGGCAGTGCAGGCCATGGGATTAGTGGCACCCATTGCTTGGGCAGTGTTTAGAGAAAGATTCCAGCCGAAGTATTTCGATGCTGTGGCTCGGTACGACCTGCAGACCAGATTTACCAACTTGAAGCAAGGAGGCAGAACGGTCGACAGTTATGCATCGGAGTTTTCTAGACTCAGTAGGTTTGCCCCCATCTTGGTGGCGACCGAGTTTGATAGGGCCCAACGGTTCCAGCAGGGACTGCATTTGGAGATCTTGTTGGCGGTTGAGCAGTTCGAGCACCAGACGTTCGATGCAGTCTTGAGAGCAGCTAGGAGGCATGAGTATACCTCCCAGAGGATCGTGGATAGGACTGGAAGTAGGAAGCGGTCCCATAGTCAGATACACCAATCATCAGCTCTAGCCCCGGCAGCTAGGGGTTTGACCATTTAAAACTCCGAGGCGGGCGGCCTCAGTAACGTCGGTTCAGCATTCGACCCCGACATACCCGCAGCAGCAGAAGCAGAAGCAGACTTCCGCGATGGGATGTTCTCATTGCGGGAATCCAGGCCATGTAGTGGCGGATTATCGTAGGGCGCAGGAATTGTGCCTGGCTTGTGGAGCAGCAGATCATAGGATAGGGGCTTGCCCGAATAGGGGTGGTTCATCAGCATCCAACCCTTCTAGCTCTTCGGTGAGAGGACCGGCCCCAGCACCAGTTCAGCAGCAGCAGTATCAGTCTTCGAGGCCCTTGCCGCCTCAGTCTCAGGTATTCCAGCAACAGCACCCCCAGCAGTATGCACAAGCCCAAGCTCAGACCCAGAATAGGCAGAGAGGTTTCCAGCAGAGGGGACCAGCAGCCAGGGGACAAGGTCAGGCCATGATGATGGCTATAGAAGAAGAAGTTGCACCAGGTGAGGTAGAGGCAGGTACTATTCTCGTCAACTCCTTTCCAGCTTCGGTATTGTTTGATTCTGGTGCATCGTATTCATTTATGTCTGCACGATTTGCGACACGGATAGGATTGGAGCCCGAGTCATTATCAGTGAGGCTCAATATACTTACTGGTAATGGTCTTGTGGGAGTAGATTGAGTGTTTTCCTCGTGTCGGATCGTTGTTAGCGGTAGAGAGTTCCCCGCTAGATTCATAGAGTTTCCTATGGCAGACTATGATGTAGTCCTAGGCATGGATTGGTTGAGGAACCAGTATGCTATGATAGACTGCCATATTGGCAGAGTTGTCTTTAGTATCCCTGGCGAGCCAGAGTTTTTGTTTTCCAGAGGCGCGGTGGAGCCATCTTCCCCAGCATTGCGGATGGCAGTAGCAGCAGTGCAGTTACCCCAGATAGTTGAAGAGTTTTCAGATGTCTTTCCAGAGGAGCTTCCAGGGATGCCGCCAGAACGGGAGATTGAGTTCACTATAGACTTGATTCCCGGGACAGCACCAGTATCAGAACGAGTCTACAGGATGGCACCTTCAGAGTTGGAGATTTTATACAAGATGATTGAAGAACTGAGGACCAAGGGATTCATCCGTACAAGTGGATCGCCTTGGGGAGCCCCGATGCTTCTTGTGAAAAAGAAGGATGGTACGTCCAGGCTATGTGTTGATTATCGTACCTTAAATTCAGTGACAATCAAGAACAGATACCCTCTTCCGAGGATAGATGACTTGTTTGATCAGCTCAGAGGGGCTTCAGTGTTTTCGAAGATCGACTTGCGGTCCGGATACCACCAGATCAGAGTCAGAGAGCAGGACATCCCGAAGACAGCATTCAGATCGAGGTATGGGCATTGGAAGTTCCTTGTTATGCCCTTTGGAGCGACCAATGCGCGGCAGTATTCATGGACCTCATGAATCGCATTTTCATGCCTTACTTGGACCAATTTATGATCGTGTTCCTAGATGACATCCTGGTTTACAGCAAGAGTGAAGCAGAGCATGAGCAGCATCTCAGATTCGTCCTTCAGACGCTTAGGGAGCATCAGTTGTACGCCAAGTTCAGTAAATACGAGTTCTGGCTCGATCGTATTTCATACTTGGGTCACATCATTACCAGAGGAGGAGTGGATCCCCAGAAGATTGTGGCTATCGAGTCATGGCCGGTACCCAGCTCAGTGGTAGAGGTTCGCAGCTTCCTTGGATTGGCCGGCTACTACCGGCGGTTCGTTTCAGATTTCGTAAAGATTTCAGCGCCGATGACCCAGTTGACCCGCAAGGATGCCGTTTGTTTGGACAGCAGAGTGTCAGGAATTATTTGAGAAGTTGAAGCGAGGTTTGATAACGGCTCCCATTCTCACCCTTCCAGATGGGACCGGAGGATTCACAGTTTATTGCGACGCTTCAGGCAGAGGATTGGGGTGTGTCTTGATGCAGCATGGGAAGGTAATATCTTATGCGTCACGTCAACTACGTGATCATGAGAGGAATTACCCGACCCACGACTTGGAATTGGCGGCGGTAGTGTTTGCTTTGAAGTTGTAAAGACACTACTTGTATGGAGATAGAGTGGAGATCTTTACTGATCATAAGAGCCTGAAGTATGTTTTCACCCAGAAGGACCTTAATATGCGGCAGAGAAGATGGCTCGAGCTACTAGTGGATTATGATGTAGATTTGCAGTATCATCCCGGAAAGGCCAACGTTGTAGCAGATGCATTGAGTAGGAGAGCCGGAGTTTATTTTCTGACAGCGCAACCAGAATTATTGGCAGATCTTCAGAAGATGGGAATTGAAGTGGTTCTTCCAACCAGCATGGCATTGATGGCCAGTCTACAGGTTCAGTCCAGCATAGTTGAGAGAATCCGGGTGGCGCAGTCAACAGATTCCAAGATCCAGCGACTCAGAGCAGAGTGTGAAGCAGGAAGAAGGCCAGAGTTATGTATCCATGAAGACGGTACGCTTCGGCACGGCACTCGTCTTTGTGTACCCAATGGAGATATCAGACAGGAAGTCATGGCAGAAGCCCACAGTTCACATTATTCTATTCATCCAGGTGGTACGAAGATGTACCGTGACATTCGTCAGCATTTCTGGTGGAATGGCATGAAGAGGGAGATAGCCCGATTTGTCTCTCGGTGTTTGGTTTGCCAACAGGTTAAAGCTGAACATCAGAGGCCCGCTGGACTTCTTCAACCCTTACCGATCCCAGAATGGAAATGGGAGCATATAACCATGGATTTCGTGACCGGATTGCCCAGATCTCCGGCCGACAGAGATGCTATTTGGGTAATTGTGGACAGGCTTACCAAGGTGGCACACTTTCTCCCATTCAGAGTTGGACAGTCGACGGCGCAGTTAGCAGAGATGTACCTCAGGCAGATCGTCAGGCTTTACGGTGTGCCAGTCAGCATCACCTCAGACAGGGATTCAAGATTCACATCACACTTTTGGCGCAGCTTGCAGAAGAGTTTGGAGACTCGTCTTCAGTTCAGCTCAGCATATCACCCGCAGACGGATGGTCAATCAGAGCGCACAATCCAGACTCTTGAAGACATGTTGAGATCCTGTACCCTTGACTTCGGTGGTTCATGGGAGAATCATCTGCACCTGGTGGAATTCTCATACAATAACAGTTATCAGGCCAGTATCCAGATGGCACCCTTCGAGGCTCTTTATGGCAGGAAGTGCAGATTCCCGCTAGCATGGGACGATATCGGGGAGAGGCAGATGCTCGGACCCGAATTGATTTCCCAGACGGTTGAAGTGGTCAGGAAGGTCAGAGATCACCTCCGAGTTGCCCAGGACCGCCAGCGTCATTGGGCCGATGCTCATCGACGTCCCTTAGAATTTGCTGTCGGCGACCATGTATTCCTTAGGATCTCGCCTAACCGCGGCGTCATTCGCTTCGGCGTGCGGGGAAAGCTTAGTCCTAGGTATATAGGGCCGTTCGATATTCTAGAGCGAGTAGGAGATGTATCCTATCGTCTCGCTCTTCCGCCGTCGCTAAGTGAGGTACATGATGTATTCCATGTGTCCCAATTACGACGGTATATTCCGGACCCGAGCCACATCCTAGACCATTCGGAATTGGTTGTTGGTACCAACCTTTCGTATGAGGAGAGGCCCGTGTCTATTTTGGACCGGAGGAAAAAGATACTCAAGGACAAGACTATTAAATTAGTCCGTGTTGCTTGGGGTCATCATTCTCTGGGTGAGTCAACGTGGGAGCGTGAGGACGACATCCGATCGCGATATCCCTACCTGTTTGACTCGTGAGGTATAATGTCTTTCTTATGCCTTACATTTTTCCCTTTCTTGCTTGCGTTGTATGATTGTATGATTGAACTGCTTAGTGTAGCTTGCCTGTGCTTAGTGTAGCTTGTCGTGGCAATCTCTAGCTCCTTGATTAAATTCTGAGGACGGAATTCTTTTAAGGTGGGTAGAGTTGTCACCCTCATTTTCCGTATTTCCCGTATTTTGTATTTATACTCGTATCTGGATTTTGGCATGTATTTTTATTTTTCTCAGCTTGTGGAATTTCGGTATTTCTCGTATTTTGGGTTTTCTCATGGCTCGATTTTATTGGGTTGGTTCGGTTTGGTTCGATTTTTGAGCATTGGATCACCCTAGCCCTATGTTACACCCTCAACCCACCACAACTCCCTCTCTTTATATCCCCACCTACCACTCTCTCTCCTCATAACCACCATTTATTTCCTTCTTCTTCTTCTTCTCCTTCCTCAACACAACTCTCCTAATCCTAGGCAAGTGCACCTTGCCACTTTATGAGAGCCCTATTTTCTTGGTTCATTTGCTAGATTAGGACATGGTGATCAACATTAGAACTTGGGTTTTTGTGATTTGGAGCCTCCATTGTGATAGATCTAAGTTATTTCCATTTTCGGATTTTGCATGGTTTGATCTCTTTAAGTTGGATTTTCATGAGTTTTGTGTTTCCAAGTGAAAGAGCATTCAATTCTACCCAAGTTGGAACTTTGGAAATCCGGATTTGGAGTTCGGATGGCCAAGTCATGATGCTTGGAAGCTTTGGGTTCATCCATGGTGTTCTTGCTGTTTGGAGAAGACAGTGAGCAGTGTGCAGAGCTGCTTAGCTTACGCACACTGAGCTACGCGCGCTCTTTAGCGCTGCGTACGCAGGCTTGAGTATGCTTCCTGTTGGAAGCGTGTCTCCTTGAACGTGCGTGACTTTCACGCAGCTGCTCCCTTGAGCGTGCGTGACTTTCACACACTGCTCCCTGTAGCGTACGTGACTTTCACACACTGCTTCCTGTAGCGTGCGTGACTTTCACACACTACTCCCTTGAGCGTGCGTGACTTTCACGCAGCTGCTCCCTGTAGCGTGCGTGACTTTCACACACTGCTCCCTGTAGCGTGCGTGACTTTCACACACTGCTCCCTTGAGCATGCGTAACTTTCACGCAGCTGCTCCCTTGAGCGTGCGTGACTTTCACACACTGCTCCCTGTAGCGTGCGTGACTTTCACACACTGCTCCCTTGAGCGTGCGTGACTTTCACGTAGCTGCTCCCTTGAGCGTGCGTGACTTTCACGCAGCTGCTCCCTTGAGCGTGCGTGACTTTCACACACTGTTCCTGTAGCATGCGTGACTTTCACACACTGCTCTCTGTAGCGTGCGTGACTTTCACGCAGTTGCTCCCTTGAGCGTGCGTGACTTTCACGCAGCTGCTCCCTTAAGCGTGCGTGACTTTCACGTATGCTACCTCCCTGTAGCATGCGTGACTTTCACGTACACTGCTCTCAGCGTGCGTGACCTTTTCGTACGCTGCTCCCCTGACCCCTTGCTTAACCCCCAGGCTCTTGGAGTTTTGGTCTTATTTCTGTAAGCTTGGCTTTTCTATAGTTCTGTATATTGATATTTTTATTAGATATTTTCTGCCCATTTTATATTCTTACGCCTTTTGTCATGAACTTGATTTTACTTAATATGTTTGGAATGACTATTGCACATGGCCTGGTATGACAAGGAACTAGCATAACACGACAGTGACCCGTTGTGGTGCACTCCCGACATGACCCACCTGACATGATTTATCTTGATAACTTGATAGTGGCCCGTGGCGGCACACTCCTGACTTGACATGACTTGATAACTTAACTTGACTTGCCTTGACACCGTGGGTGGTTCTTTTTTGCTTGCTTGTTAATCCACTTGTCCAGTCTTGCATCATATATAGGATGGGACTCCTGAGTACCACGGTCAGAAGTACCTACTAAAATGGATTAAGGTTAATAACTAGAATAACCCAGTAGCCATGAAGAGATGACACAGCTACAGGCAATCCCGTTACCTGGGCGCTCTTGGGATCTGTAGCCTGCCGTCGAGTAGGGCACATTTCCAGCGCACCGTCGAGTGTTGCACCCTCTAAGTCACCTAAGGGTACATGTGTCTCCTGGATAATGTACCCACCTGAATTCAACCCCTAATTTTTGACCTGGGTAGCCTGGATGGTCTGCAGGGCTTGTGGCTGTGGAACAATCTCACTGCATCTTGTTAGTAATTAGGCCTGTGATAACCCTAGTTAGTTAAAGTAGTAAGCCGTAGGATCTGCTTGGCCGTGATTGATTGTATGAGGTATAACCAGTCTAGTCATGTCTTGATCCCATGCAAGAATGTTTCCTGTCTTAATTTTCTTACATTACTTATCTTGCCGATAAATGGTGGGAAACCAAGCTCTGTTCAGATGAAGGGTTAGAACCCCGATCCTTGTTTGGTTTACGGGTTGTAACCTGGCTATCGAAATAGTTCCATGGTTATCTCGTCGTATATCATCCTGACATATTTTAGTAATTTTAGTTTAATATTGGATTTTCTTGTGCTATTTGCTGGCTTTTGTTCTTATTTCGTGGTCCCCTTGTGGCACTTACTCTTTCTGGGGTTGACCCAGCTGGTTTTATGTGGCCAGATTTCGGAGCAGCTCCCGAGGATCTACCAAGCTTCCAGCCCAATGGTGAACACTAGACGGAATCCGGGCCAAGGGTGGATTTTTTATTTTGTTTCGCTCACTCTATTGTAAAAAATTATTCTTTTGAGGCGTTTAGCCGACGAGCACCTGTTAGCTCGATGCACTTTTACTTACTGTCTGCCTACGGGCTGTGAACATGATTGACAAATCCTAGGGTTGATCATGTATGACTAAACTCTTGCTAGTCCTAATATTTTGTAACGACTAGCTTCATGATCAGATAAATATGTAATATTTGGGACGCCTTATTATTGTATATTTAATGATCATACATCTTGCGACTTTACTTACTTGTGGTGATTGAGACAATAGGCTTGTTCATGACCATAAGAGACTGTTGGCTTGTAGAAAACCCTCACATATCTAGACAGCCGTGACCGTATATCGAGGTAGTTTCTATTTCAATATACGTAGCTGGCTATATCTGCCCCCGCTCTCCAGTATTCTGGTTCTGGGACGTGACAGTAGGACACGGAAGTACGTGATTGGCTGGCCACCAGTACGTACAAGCCGTACGTACGATAGGAATAACCGCTAATAGAATTGCATGCTAGTTTGACTTATCGGTTATAGATGTTAATGTTGTGGATACAACATGGTAGGCATTGGGCAGGGAGGACAATTCCTTAGCGTATGGGCTTCGATGCACTTCCCTTGTGACCAGGACTCTCCGCTGGAGATACGGGGTTGTTGACCCATGATTACTGACGGCCACTGACGATTCTGCAGAACGTCATGCTCTTACTGATGGGGCCTCTGGTGCCCAAGGGGGGACCATGCCGATCCTATTCAGCCAGGGTCCATGCGTAGGAAGGATTGTTCTTAACTATATTTCACTTAGAACGGTTAGGCACCTTTATCCGTTAGGTACGAGCACTTTTGGTTTGGGTACTTGTATCTGACCGTGGCTTGGAACAATAACTTGTCGCAGATTAGTTCATCATATCTTGTCCTTGTTTGGTGGTAGGTGTGACTTACTACTTCGATGAGAAGGTATTGAACCTTGTTGGGGTCCGGATACCATATTGGATTCATAGCATGGAAAGATACGTCGTCGTGAATTAGTTTACCATCTTCTGTCCTTGTTTGGTTGGGGGGATGGTACGCTCGTTCAGTAGGTGCGTATTGGACCATATTATAATTCGATTGACTTATTTATTTGAGCGATATTTATTCAGTTTATATGGCATGATATTATGTGTCTTGTTGCGTCCCTCTGAGGACCTGGTTATCTCTCCAGGTGTGTGGTATTGTCTTTCGCAGGTGTTCTAGCTCTAGCTGTGATCATCGCTATTTCCTCGAGGATGATTGTATTTGGATCGTCTTCGCTTCGCTCGCCAAATTCATATCTTTTCTTATGTATTTTTTCTTTACTTGTTGGTAGTGGATTTGTCTCCGTCCAACATATTGTATCAAGACAATTCATTATCTTTATATGATGTCTTTTATTCATTTATTTTGCATGGATGAGATTAGTTATGGTTCTACTGCATTTTACTGCTTATGTATTTATACGAGACTTCCATATATTGGAGTATACTTCGTATGAATACATCTGGCATGTCTACGTTCCTAGTCCTACGTATTTTGGGACTGTGGCGTTACATGTTTTTGTGGTGGCCCATGCAGGTCGAGTTTGTCACTTCGGTTACGTAATTATACCGATGTGAGCCTGCAACATAGGATTAGAATCTAGGAATCTCATCCATACCGCTTGACCTCTTTCCTTGGCTTCAAATTCCAAACTCTTGTTCGACCTCCTTGAACTGCATCTTGCTTGATTCCTTTCTACCGTTGATTCTTATTTTCGTAATTAGTGCCAACTAGGAAGATGACTACACTAGTATATGCTCATAGGTCAAACACATGGCTAGAATGGTTATATTGGCAATTGGAATGCATTCAAGACTCTAATTGAGTTAAAAATATTTTTTTTGTGATTTAATGATTAGTAATTGGTAAAGTAGGATATTACCACAGAAAGTTTTAACCTTGAGATTTCTAGTAAACACCAGAGGATTTATAGAATTTCATACTTGGTTCAAGAAATTGATTAATTTTCAAGATTTGATATTTATGAATTATTGTATTATAGTTATACATCCTTGCACAAGTATAAAATTGATTTACTTTTCGAGTTGTGATATTTATGAGTTTTGGGTGATAGATATACATCTTTGTACAAATATGAAATTATTTGATTTTTTGAGTTTTGATGTTTATGATTTATTGTATTATAGTTATACACCTTTGAACAGTTATAAATTTGGTTTGAAAATGATCTTAGCTTTTAAAAATGGCCGTAGGAATTATTTAAACTGAGTTGTACAACTTACGATTTTCGTATTTAGTAAATTTTGAATTTTAAGCGGAAGTAATGATGGTAATTTTTGGTTTACAATAATTGAAAATGATTTTTGAGAATTTTTCTTTATTTTAAATTGTGTCCTATGATTGAGGATTTACAAATCTATTTAGATTTTTGGTAAAAAAAGATGTTGACTGATGAGATTATTTGAAAATTTAGTTTAATGCGGGATTGCTAATATTGAAATTTTGGAAGAATTTCGAAGGATGTGATGAAAAGTTATTTTGGTTGGTTAAAGGAAGTTACCATTTAAAAGTTGTGATTTTGTTGGAATAACTTAGCATGAATGGAAGTTAAAATTGATGAGAGCATTGAGCTTAATTTTTGAGATTGCTTTTATTATGCTGAGAGTTTTATTATGAGTTATTTGAAAACTTGAGAGTGTTAAATTTTGATGGATTGTGAAATTTTTGTGGATTCGTAAATTATGAACTCTTGAGTTAAATAGTTGAATTTAAATGTAATTTTGGAAAAGGTTAGTAGTAACGTGATAAAATTTTGCTTTGAGATTTTATGAGAGTGATTTAAATTTTTATGATGAATTTGAACAGCTTGGGGTGAATACAAATTTTGGTGGTTTATTTTTGAAAGTTTATTTTTGAAACTTTTTGGAGGAAACTCGAGTTAAAATATTAATGGTAGGCCACAAAGGTAGCCCTAATGAGTTAGAAGTATTCCACACTAAGTGCCATGTCACTTATGACCATGATAGTAGTATATACACAAGTGTTGTTAGTCATCTATCCAGCTAGGTGACTGTATTCCACCTCGACTTACGCGACCTTTCTTCAATTCTAGATCTTTTAATTGCGACCTTCTAACCCATTTGCAATTTGAATAATGATTTAATGGTTCCTTAACTGTATTCATCTAGGAGACTATCTTCTCTCCGAAATTTGTTCCTAAATTATTTTTACGGGATTCTCTAATTAATTTTATTTCGTGTTTTACTTGATCTTCTTTATTGTTGTGCATTAATTATCACCTCGTGAACTCCCACTTTCTATTTTTGATCTTCTGGCGTCCCCTACCGTGACTTGTATATTTGGAGTACAACACTACACTTTTCCTTCCAGCAAATTTCACGTATAAGACCTAGACAAGCCCACCTTACTGTAGACATATCATGTCCCACCAAAATCCATCTCCTTATGACCTTATGGTCAAAATGACCAAACTATAATCTTTACCATGATACTGATATATTTTTGACCACGGATAGGGATTCCATCTCGACTAAATTCTTTCGACCGGTATGTGATTGTGTTCTACTAAATTCCTTAAATGCTTAAATATGTACTCTATCTTGATTGCTTGACCCATTGTCCCATGATACTATTAGTTTAACTCTTGTAAGTTGGGTAGAATACCTCACCACTTAACAAACCTTTATCCTTGTGAACCACATTGGTAAGTTCACTTAGACTATAAATTCAGAGGACCCTACCTTATCTAGTCTACGAAGCCATAAATGAAGAAATACTATGACAACTGTATAGGCCCAAACTTCGGGCGAGCCTTGATTTTAAAAGATCCTGAACTATTTTATTTCCTTCATCATTACCTCCCTTACTCATAATTTGACAATCTCATGCTGCTAAATTAGCTTTAGTTTTTGCAAGCTTATTCTTTTCGAGCTTGATCATGACATATTTTATTGGTGCATCCAGTAACATATTGTCTAATCAGAACCGGTGCATGATGGTCTGATCAACCTATTGCACTTTGGTTCGCTTTTATCTATCGTTCTACGTGGATGGGGACATAGCTAAACTTGTCCTCTAGAGTCCCATCCGCGACTGCCTTGACAACTCCTTTTGAATTATTCGGTCGCCTTTGAACCACGTATTCGTATTCGATAACGCCTCCTTCGAACTCTATATTGCGTTCGCCTTCACCTATTTTAGAAGGACGAAAGCGTCGTACTAAAACTCCTCTAACTGTCCTATCACCATGACCATTACCACCCAATGTAACCATATCTTTGTCTTGAACTACTCGACCTTTTCCTCGACACTAAATTTACAATCTTGACTTTCTAATCACTTGAATTTAAGAGTGATTACAATCGTCTCTTAATCATACCCTCAACCTAGACTACGACCATATAAACTTCTTTGAACCCTCCTATCTACTGTTGTGCCTTCTCACCCCCTCCTAATGCTTAATTTCGATGACGAAATTTTTTTAAGTTGGGTAGGATGTAAAACCCCTAAATTTTCTACTATTTTCTTTATTATTAAATTTGGTACTGATTTAAAATTTTGTATTGTACGTCGCATAGTCGTATTATACGTCGCGCACGAAATTTTATTTTTCGTAGTTGCTCGTCAAGTGCGAATATGTGCGAGCGTACATATTTTAGAAACATATTTTTTCTATTTTATTATACACTTTCAAAATATTATATAATTATTATTCTTGCTATAAAAAGCCTTTTTGTTTTTAGCAGTTATTAATCATAAATAATATTTTATTGTATATTAGGAAAAGCATAATTATGTAAAGAATATTTGTGCATACATATATTTTGTAATTATTTATTAGTCTATTTTAAATAAAAATGTAATTTTCGAGAATTATTAATATTAATATTTTATTATTCAAAAATATATTTAAAAATAATTATTATTTTCAAAATTATTATTATTGGTATTTTGAAAAATATATTTGGAAGTTATTGTGGCCATTTGAATCTTGATTTAATTTTTAAATTTATTTAAATAGATTAAATTAATATCTATAATTGAGATTTGGATTTAATTGGTTTGATTTTAAACTAAGAGAATTTGATTTGATTTAAATTAGATTTGGATTTGGATTTGGATTTGGATTTGGATTTGATTGCTTTTAAATTAAATTAGGAAATATCTAAATTGGGTTTAAAGGAATCCTAATTCTTATCTAATTGGAAATTCCCACATCCTATAAATAGGCAGGTACTCCTCCATATTATTTTCACCACAAATCATCTTTCAAACCATCCTTGTCAAAATTTCTCTCTTTTTTCGTCATAAATTGTTGGAATCGTATTGAGGTATATTTTCTGAATATAAATTTTATTTTCATAAATTCGGAACTTAATTTTCTGGAAAATTTGTGGAGTGTCAGTGGTCTGAAATCTGACACGTTTTAGTGTTTTTGAGATTCTGGGAGAACCAGGAATCAGAATCACGATCCGTTTGAAGTTTCGAAATACTGACAGAAAAATATATATCATATATTTTCCCAAAAATTTTCCATAATATTTTATTTTTGGTTTTTATTTTAGAAGTTTGTCACATCGTCTGAGTTATCTTGTGTAGCCCTGTGACTATTCTGTACCCAACGGGATTGTCGGTTTCACCAGCAAGGACCTCAGGCAAGACACCTTGCCATTTGTTGTTTAATTATTTTAGCTCATATTTCATGCACTATTTATTTTCCTTATGCAAAATAAACTGTGATACATAGCATAACTGTTAGAACTTACTGTTCATTTATATTTCCTGCTGTGTATTATTTTCTTACAAATTAAACCTAGATTTAAGGGACCACCTTATGTGTTGCATTCATTGGCCTTGACACGTTGTACCACGAAGTTGTGTATCGCATGTAGGACACGAAAGTGCGTGATTGGCTGGCCACCAGTACGTACAAGCCGTGCGATAGGAATAACCGCAAATAGAATTGCATGCTAGTTTGACTTAGCGGTTATAGATGTTAATGTTGTGGATACAACATGGTAGGCATTGGGCGGGGAGGACAATTCCTTAGCGTATGGGTTTCGATGCACTTCCCTTGTGACCCGGACTCTCCACTGGAGATACGGGGTTGATGACCCATGATTACTGACGGCCACTGACGATTCTGCGGAACGTCATGCTCTTACTGATGGGGCCTCTGGTGCCCAAGGGGGGACCATGCCGATCCTATTCAGCCAGGGTCCATGCGTAGGAAGGATTGTTCTTAACTACATTTTACTTAGAACGGTTAGGCACCTTTATCCGTTAGGTACGAGTACTTTTTGTTTGGATACTTGTATCTGACCGTGGCTTGGAACAATAACTTGTCGCAGATTAGTTCGTCACATCTTGTCCTTGTTTGGTGGTAGGTGTGACTTACTACTTCGATGAGAAGGTATTGAACCTTGTTGGGGTCCGGATACCATATTGGATTCATAGCATGGAAAGATACGTCGCCGTGAATTAGTTTACCATCTCCTGTCCTTATTTGGTTGGGGGGATGGCACGCTCGTTCAGTAGGTGCGTATTGGACCATGTTATAATTCGATTGACTTATTTATTTGAGCGATATTTATTCAGTTTATATGGCATGATATTATGTGTCTTGTTACGTCCCTCTGAGGAGCTGGTTATCTCTCCAGGTGTGTGCTATTGTCTTTCGCAGGTGTTCTAGCTCTAGCCGTGATCATCGCTATTTCCTCGAGGATGATTGAATTTGGATCGTCTTCGCTTCGCTCGCCAAATTCATATCTTTTCTTATGTATTTTTTCTTTACTTGTTGGTAGTGGATTTGTCTCCGCCCAACATATTGTATCAAGACAATTCATTATCTTTATATGATGTCTTTTATTCATTTATTTTGCATGGATGAGATTAGTTATGGTTCTACTGCATTTTACAGCTTATGTATTTATACGAGGCTTCCATGTATTGGAGTATATTTCGTATGAATACAGCTGGCATGTCTACGTTCCTAGTCCTACGTATTTTGGGACTGGAGCGTTACATGGTAAAAGCGTTGCTGACAGAGTTGAAGCTGGACAAGGGAGCACCGTTACGTCTTCTGAGCGATAGTCAAGCTGCAATAAGTATAGCTAACAATCCAGTTCAGCACGACAGAACAAAGCACATTGAGATCGATCGATTCTTCATCAAAGAGAAGCTGGAACAAGGGATACTGAAGATTGATCATGTTCGCTCAGAAGAACAAGTGGCAGACTGTCTGACTAAGGGTCTTAGTTCATTAAGTCTGTCGAAGCTATGTAACAAGATGGGAATGATTAATATCTATCGTCCATCTTGAAGAGGAGTGTTGAGAACTAATAAGGGACTTAGTCCCACATTGAAAAATGTAGTATGAAGAGGACCTAGACTCCCTATAAGTAGTGGAGTAGCCAATCAATAAAATATACAACAATTATTCTCTACAGAAGGCTTCTCAAGGGTTGGACTCCGATCGTCCCGTGGTTTTTTCCGCAAGGGTTTTCCACGTCAAAAATTCTCTGCGTCTGCGTGGATTGTGTTTGGTGTTTGGTTCGTGCGTTGTATTGCTCGGTTCTCTCGCATGTACTCTCTAGTTTGAAAAAAAGTTTTCGCACTTCTTTTCCAACAGTCTGCATATAGGTAATATAGCAGCGAACACTTGTTTATGTAGGCTTTCAGCTTCATTAGCCTTTCGCCTCCAAACTTTTGCACAAGGGCTGGCTCTTGTATCAGAAATCTGAAGCATTTAATAATTTAACTTATGCACTCCAACTTATAGTTATTATTTTTGCATGGCAATGAATGTTAGAAATAAAATAAAGATGTTAAAAGTTGCCCGGTTATGTTAACCCGTGGCAGAAACTACTCCATGACATGTACAGACTTCTTACAGAGGCTTCACTGGTTCAAGTGTGAAACCTGGATTGGATGTTCAACTACCGATTGCTTCACATCATCTACAACCTACAGACTTCTACTCAATATTTTGTTTTGTATGCAAATTTGAAAGATCTGCATATTAATGAAACGGATTTTGGAGGTTTCTAGTGCCTACTGAGATGCTTACTGGTATTTTACATTATTGCATGCATCACATAGTAAAAGCTCCTTAGGAATGTAATTTGCAATTGTTTTGAGATTGTGAACTTTTTCTCTGGTTATTTGAATACCCGTCTTTAATCCAGGCTTACATAAGTCTTCCAAAATTGACACAAAATATTAGAACAAATGTTCTTGTATTCTCTAGAATTTTCCCTTTTCAGCAAGAATAGTGTATCGGAGTACCTACCTATCTTGCTTGTGTACTATATACAAAAAAAAAATTGAAACTTCACTTAATTATTGGGTAAGCTTGTTATATTGCTCTTTCTGGCTCTCCTTTATGCCACAAATTGTAAAGTTCACCCCTATTTCTTCCAAATGTCAACAAGGTTCCTGAATTGGCAAGCAATAATACGATCAAATGGATGTATAAAAAAAAGCAAGGCGACCTTAAAGATGCATAAAATAACGAATCAATGACAAATATGGGCAACACTGATATTAGTGCCCTAAGATCTATACAATGTTTGCAATAAAAAAAATCAAAGTTCACATCATAATATACTAAAATTTCACAAATCGATGCATAAAATAACGAATCAATGACAAATAAATTCAAAGTTGTTCCATTTTTAGCGAATAGACGGTCAGAGAATCATACCCCTTTTCTATTGGATGGTCGAGGAGCCAATTCCCTCTTGGTGACGATGTTACCACCTGGTAGAACTGGTGTGCCGACGTTAAGCAATGTAATTATTTATACTAAATATAATTTCGAGCTTAACTAGGAACACTATCAAGCATTCAACTTATAACATCACGGTACGTATAAGAGTCTCATCATGTACCAGTCAACAGGTTGGGTTGCATTATAAGAGGGTTAGGGATTAGAGTTTGTATCTTGTGTTTCATTATAAGAGAGTTTTAACATAACATCTCTTAACCAAAGGGAGGCCACTTACAGAATTACAAGAAGGGAGATTTTATTCCCACCGCTCAGTCTTTTATGGATGTTAGGGATCACAATCAGTCCACAAACAACACCAAAAATACTATGTCTTTAATTGCTTAGTATCACTAATCTTGCAAGTGGTTACTATTGATATATGGACCTAACCTATTCTACACAATAACCGTATATTTCCCTTAATCGTCTCCCCAAACCCTAATTCAACCGAAATCAACCCCTAAAACAAGAATTGATCAAGGAGAGAGATGCAAAATTATACTGGATTCTTAGAAAAATGAGAAAATCATACGATTCACTTAAATATTTTCATTTTTGACGATTCCACCATGATTCTATCAGAAACCCTAATTAATATCTAGGTTTCCATTAGTGTTTGCAAGAGAAATTAAATGAAAGCAGTGCAGAGATTACAAATTTGGGTGGAATTTAGGCTTATCGAGTGCGAATCGAAGAGGCTCTGGAGGCGGGGAGGAAACAAGCGTACAAAAGGGGGGCATGACAATAGAGGCTGTCAACTCCGGTCGGCACCATTACTGCTCCTCCTTCTTCTTAGATTTCCCTCTTTATGGAGGAGAAGAATATGAGGAGAAGAAAAAGCTTCCCGAGGGCAGTTGCCTACGGGAAAGAAAATAAGATGAGGAGGACAAGGTAATGAGGGAGATGAGGATGAGAAGGAGAGAGGAAATTTTGATTGGTGGCTGAAAACTTTCGGGGGGAACGAAAAAAGTACGGGGCCGAGCCTGCGAGAATATTTTTTAACTTTTTATGACGTTTGAATATAGAATCTTTATAAAAGTATGTACTATATATAACGTTTAATATAATAAATGTTATAATAGTCCAAAAACTCTTTAAAGTCGTCATATTAAGTAGTGTTCCTAAACTTTTATGACATTTCTACATAAAATGTTAGAATAATATTTTTACAAACGTTATAAAAGGGTATTTTTCTTGTAGTGATATCTGCCAGTTGATGATCCGTGTCAATAAACTCTAGACAAATATCTCCGTGTTGTTGGTGATCACGTAAAAAGTAGAGATGTATATGTGCTTAGTGCGTGAGTGACATACCGGGTTCTTAGTCAGATTAATAGTGCTAGTGTTATCATAGTATATGAAAATCTTAGTGTAGTGCAGATTATAGTCTTCTAAGTTTTGCTTCATACACAAAATTTTAGCGTGCATAACAACGTCATATGACGAGATACTCAACCTCAGTTGTTGATAATGCTATAGAATTTTATTTTTTGCTAAACTAAGAGACTAAAGCTTTACCTAGAAAATGACACGTACCGCTTGTACTTTTAACGGTCTACTTTGCATCCAGCAAAATCAGCATCTGAGTAACTGATTAGGTCAAACGATGTGATTTTGGGATACCATCAGCCGACAGTAGAAGTTCCTTTAAGGTATCGAAAGATACGCTTAACGGTGCATATGTGTGATTCTTAGGGTTAGCTTGATATTGTGCAAAGATGAAAAGGATAAACATAATATCAGGGCGACTAACAGTTAAATAAAGTAAACTATCAATCATACCTCGATACTTATGTTGGTCGACTGGCTTACCACTTTCATCAATGTCAAGTCGAGTTGATGTAGTCATTGGCGTGCCGATAGGCTTCACATTGTCGAAGTTAAACTTTTTAATAAGTCCTTCGTGCACTTGGCTTGACTGGTGAAGGTTTCCTGCGAGTGTTGTTTGATCTGAAGTCCTAGGAAGTAGTTGAGTTTTCCCATCAGACTCATCTCAAACTCACTTTGCATACACTTAGCAAAATTTTGATAGAGTTTTTCGTTAGTAAAATCGAAAATTATGTCAATAACGTAAATTTGTACAAGTAAAATACTATCATCTGAAGTTTTGATAAACAAAGTTGTATCAACTCTTCCTTTTGATAAACCATTTTCAAGTAGGAAAGTACTTAGGCGTTCATAACAAGCATGTGGTGCTTGTTTGAGTCCATAAAGTGTCTTTCATAACTTGAAAACGTGATCAAGTTTTTTAAAATCCTCAAAACTAGGGGGTTGCATCACAAAAACCTCTTCCTTTATAAAATCATTTTAAAATGCACTCTTAACATCTATTTGAAAAAGTTTAAAATTATGAAAATATGTGAATGCACAAAACATGTGAATGAATTCTAGTCTAGCAACAGGAGCATATGTCTCGACATAATCAATTCTTTCTTCTTGATTATAACCTTGTGCTACTAGACGTGCTTTGTTGCGTAGAACATGTTCATCTCCACTTAATTTATTTCAGAACACCCATTTGGTACCAATTATCGAGTGACCAATAGGTTTAGGAATAAGTTTCCAAACTTGATTTCTCTCAAATTGATTAAGTTACTCTTGCATGACATCAATCCAAAATTCATCCAGAAAGCTTTTGCTACTAACTTAGGTTCTACTTGAGAAATGAAAGCTACATTTGCTGCTGTCTCTAATAGAAAAATATGCCTACTCTCTTGGATACATCACCTATAACAAGTATCTCTGGATGATCTGGCATGAATTTTATTTTCTTAGGCAGACTCTCCAGATATTTCTTGTTAGTAGCAGTATCTTCAGGTGCCTTGGATTGGTTTCGCATATCTTTGTCACCACTATCGCTATATTTCTAACTGTTGAGCTCATTAAAAAAATATTAATAGATTCTTCAACAATCATAGGTCTTTTATTGAAAATCCTATATCCCTTACTCTTGGCAACATACCCGAAGAATATCCCTTCGTTTGCCTTCGAGTCAAACTTACCCAAGTTATTATTGGTGTTCAGGATAAAGCAGCGACATCCAAAAACCTTAAAATAAAAAATGTTTGGAATATTTTCAAACTACAATTCATAGGTATTTTCTTCGATATAAGTCAAATTAGCACCCTATTCAAAATATGACAGGCTATATTTACAACTTCCGCCCAAAAATATTTAGAAAGATTATGCTGGTTAAGCATGACTCGAGCCATATCGCTAAGAGTTTTATTCTTCTGCTCCACAAAAAATATTTTGTTAAGGAGTTTTAGGACAAGAAAATTCATGGTAATATCCCTTAGCATCACAAAACTTTTCAAAATTAGTACTTTGAATTTTCTGCCATGATAACTTCTGATTCGAATAATCATGAAGCCTTTTTTATTTTGTACATTTTCAAATAATACTTGAAATTCAAAAATAACATCTCTTTTATTAGATAAAAAGTAAACCCAAGTAAATCGAAAGAAATCATCAACTATAACAAAAGCATAGAATTTACCGTCAAGACTAGCAACTCTACTAGGACCAAACAAATCCATATGAATCAAATGCAAGGGTCTAGAAGTGCTTACAGTATTGATGGATTTAAAAGTTGACCTAGTTGCTTTGTTATTTTCACATTCTGAATATACCATATCTCTCTTGAAGAAAATTTTTAGGAGTCCCTTTACCAGCTTTTTAGTCGATAACCATAAAATAGTGTCCATTTTTGTATGTTATAGTTTCATGTGCCATCGCTAGCTTTAATCTTGATTGGCTATTAGACACTTACATGTACTGTTAGTACTTTCTAGAAAGAAAACATATATATATATATTGTCTTCCCTAATCCCTTCATATATGAGATTACCAGTAGACATTTCATATATCGAACATTTGTCTTTCACAAAATTGATATCAAATGCTCAACATGTTATGTTTCAAATCTATGACTAGACAAACATTTTTTTTATTTCTGGGTAGGGAGATCTACCAACAGTACATATTCCTATAATATTACCTCGAAGATTATTACCAAAGGAAACATACCCTTCTCTCTTCATCGATAGCGTAGCGAATAAGAATGCTTCACCTGTCATATGCTACGAACATCTGCTATCGAGGATCCACTTACTTTTAGCATAAGAAGGTTGAAGGTCCACCTACAAAATGAGTAGATGTAACCTTTGGTACCCATTTCTTCAAGGATCCAGCATGATTAGTTTTAGGAATCCAAATAAGTATATTTGTGTCAACTAGATTTCTAGCTCTACAATGCTGTGATATGTGCCCATGTTTACCACAGTATGTGCATGTAATTTTTGAAATAGTGCTCTTTGTTTCCGTGTTGACATGTTTATTGTGTTTCTTTTTAGGAAACCTGTATGTGAAAGCATGGTTGTGAAAAATGTGTTGCTTATGTACTTTCTTTGGTTTAGTCCTTTGTGGTACACGTATAGTATTAGGACTAACCTTATGATGTGCAACAGGGGTGGCGTGTTTGCCTAATTTGATCTCTAACTTTTTAGAGATTACACAAGTCTTTTCGAATTTTGAAGTCATATTCGTAAGTCTCTGCTCAGTGACTATGTGCCTCTTCTTCTCTATGTCATATAGTTCTTAGACTTTGACATAGTCTCTTTTTTTGGTCTATAGTGAGGATAGCCTCATGATAGTCCAATCTAATTTTGGCTATCTTCTCTATTTTACCGGTAGTAAATGTCTTTTTGATATCTTTAAGAAGATTAGACAGTCTAGCTACTTCGATTGTGTGTGCCTTTATCTCCTTGCGAGACTGCTTATACTTGTCCAACACATTTATGTGCTCTTCAAGTAATTCGCTAAAGGCATTTTCTAACTTATCGAATGTAAAATCATCATAAAGAGGATTTTTTGATACCTTATCGTAAGCCGTTAGACAGACATTTGTACTATTGTTGGGTCTGTCCTCCTCTTCTGATTCACTGGCCTCACTTTCGTGCCAGATGCTGGTGTTTGCGTATTTTCGACCAGTTATTACTTTTCTGCTCGATCTTGATTGGTCATATGGACTGTTTTTCTTCACAAGTGGACATTCCTTCTTCATGTGCCCTGACTTCTTGCATCCAAAGCAAATAGTTTCTTCGTTGCTTTCATGGATATCCTTCTTCTTTCAGTTTGATCGCTCAAACTTAAAAAAAAATTAAAGTTCTTGACCAGTATGGCATGTTCGTCACCATCAGAATATTCTTTAACAGTACCATTGCATGAGACTCTTCTGGCTTGAGCTTTGAAGGCAATAGATTTTTCTCTGGGGGTTGCCTCTTCAAAGTCTTGTAAGGCCAACTCATGGGTCATAAGCTTCCCATAAGTGTTTCTAATGTCATCATGGTAAGATCGTTTTCTTCTATGATCGCGATAGCCTTCAGGTTCTAGTTCTTGGTTAGAGCCTGTAGTACCTTCCTGATCTTCTCGTAATTATTCTAATTCTTTCTAAGATATTGTAGAGGATTAGTAATATCAAGAAAATGAGTGAACATCTGTGTAATTGATTTACCGGGTTGCATCTTGAATGTCCCGTATTCTTGTGTCAATCTACTAATTTTGGACTCCTTCACTTGGGAAGTTTCTCCATGAATTACCTCAAGGAGTTTCTAAATTTTATTAGATGTGGCAAAAGTAGATACATAATTGAACTCGGTTTTATCAATTGCACAGAATAGTGCATTGATGGCTTATGCATCTAGACTAGCCTATGTCTTTTCATGCTCAGATCAATTGTACAGAAACCATGTTTTCTTGTAATATATATTTGTCATGGGACTTGTCTACTAAAACACCATCAATTATTGTTCTAGATGGTTTCTTGTAACCGTCTATAACTATCGACCAAAGATCAAAGTCCAGTAACCGTCTAAAACACCATCAATCATTGTTCTAGGTGTTTTCCAATATGTGTAGTTTGTTCCATCAAATAATGGGGGTCTATTTGTGGATTTTCCTTCACGGTTGAATATAAATTTAATGACTGCCATATATATACTCTCTAGGTGGTTATGTATATGTATAACCTACTTTGATACCAATTATAGAATCGTTGAGCACCTCTAAAGAGGGATGAATTGAGTGTGCGTGTGCAGCGGAATAAATATCATAATTAAAAGTTATGTACTATAGTAAGTAGGAGCAAATGAAATAACAGTAAATAAATTGTATTAAAGTAAGAGTTAAGAAGATCAAACTCAGTGACACATCAATATATACTGGTTTGTCTCGTGGATGACTAATCCAGTCTCGAGTACTCCTGCTCGATGTTAATCCACTATGGCACAAGCTTTAACTAAGTTCTTACAACTCTTACAATACCGTGCTTAGAGACAAGTGCACGACCGACTTCAACAACTTCGTGCTTGGCGACGAGTGTATGACCGACTCCAGAAGGCAATTGAAAACTGAAACATTTTCTGAAATAGCCTCTAATACAACTCTTCAAAATCAAACTCTAGATTAAACAGAAATTGTACTAGCTTGGCTAAGAGTAGTATAGGCTAGAGTTAAAAGTGTAGCTCGTAGAAAAACACTTAAGAGGGATAGAAAAGAGACTGAATGAGTAATTGAGTGATTTGAAAATGTGAAAGTTTCTATCTATTTATAGTGTTTTTATGAATTGAATTTGGGCAGAGTTCAGATGCAGAAATCTTGCATTCGAACATTGGATGCAGATATCAAGGAGATTCAAAAACTTGTTGAAACTGTCCTGACCGAACTCGGGCCGAGTTCTGCCTGAGTTCTGATAGAACTGTTTGGGCCAATTTTGATAGGTTTTAGGCTATATTTGATTGTGACTT